>CM040239.1:193996735-194401351 GCA_022545495.1 Chrysanthemum lavandulifolium | reverse complement strand
AAGACATCACCTTTGGTAGATGATGACTTAGTTGAAAGTCAAATAATAGAAAGTCAAATTAATAATAACAAGGAAGATGAACCATTAAATAAGGAAATTATCAACATCAAAGAATCTAAAAGTCATCCTTTAGAAAAGGTCATAGGACAACTTAATCAAAGAACCTTAAGGTCACAAGCCCAAAATCAAAGTAATCATTTTTGTTTTGTATCCACCATTGAACCGAAAACCATAAATGAAGCAATAAAAGATGAATCATGGGTAATGGCCATGCAAGAAGAATTAAACCAATTGTTAGAAATGATGTTTGAAACTAGTTCCAAAACCCAAAGATCAAACTATAATTGGAACAAAATGGGTCTTTCGAAATAAAATGGACGAAAATGGTGTAGTATCTAGAAACAAAGCTAGGCTTGTCGCACAAGGCTATAATCAACAAGAAGGAATTGACTATGATGAAACTTATGCACCGGTAGCTAGACTTGAATCTATTAGAATATTACTTGCTTATGCATGTGCTTATGACTTTAAATTATTTCAAATGGATGTTAAAAGTGCTTTCCTTAATGGGTTTATTAACGAAGAAGTGTATGTTGCTCAACCTCCCGGTTTTACCGACTTTGAGAAACCACATCATGTCTTCAAACTCAAGAAAGCATTATACGGCCTTAAACAAGCACCTAAAGCTTGGTACGACCGTCTTAAGACTTTTCTTATTGATAACAAATATACTATGGGATTAGTAGATAATACTCTTTTACCAAGAAAAAGGAATCACAAATTATTATTGTTCAAATATCGTTGATGACATTATATTCGGATCAACTTGTCAAGAACTATGTGATGATTTCTCTAAAATCATGCATGACGAGTTTGAAATGAGTATGATGGGTGAGCTAAACTTTTTCTAGGACTTCAAATTAAACAACTAGAAGATGGTATTTTCTTTAACCAATCTAAATATATAAAAGACATGCTTAAGAAATTTGGTCTTGAAGATTCCAAACCAACTAAAACACCCATGTCCTCGGACACTAAACTCACCAAGGACGAAGAAGGTGAATCCGTAGATAACACTAAATATAGAGGAATGATTGGTAGCCTACTCTATCTTACGGCTAGTAGACCCGACATTATGTTTAGTGTTTGTCTATGTGCTCGCTTTCAAGAAAACCCAAAGGCATCACACTTAGAAGCATTAAAAGGATTTTAGATATATTAAGGGAACAACGTGTTTAGGATTATGGTATCCCAAAGGAACGGGTATAGAAACCATAGTGTATGCCTACTCGGATCATGCCGGTGATTATGTCGATAGAAAAAGTACAAGTGGTATTTGCACTTTTGTTGGACATTGTCTCACCTCATGGTTTGCAAAGAAGCAAACGGCTTTAGCCATGTCTACTATCAAGCCGAGTACGTCTCGGCCGGAAAAGCATGTCAACAAGCTCTTTGGATGAAGCAAGCTCTCGTAGACTACGAATTCATCTCAACGACATTGTGATACTGCGACAACAAAGGAGCCATCGATCTCAGCAAGAATCCCATTCAACATGCTCGTACAAAGCACATTGAAATCCGTCATCATTTTCTTCGCAACAATGTTCAAAAAGGAAACATTTCAATCGAGAAAGTATCCTCCGAAGACAACATTGCCGACATCTTAACCAAACCTCTTAAACGAGAACCTTTTAATCTTCTTAGACTTGGTTTAGGATTAATGGAACCAAACATGTAGGATAAACATAGCCCAAAACATTAGAATAATCAAAACAAAACAATTTTGTCTTGTACACATCGTAGCTACGGCACCAAACGACAACAAAGACGGAACCAAATTTTTGGTACCGTCGGTCCGTAAGTGTCTCTGTACAAAGCTGCTAAATACTAATCATCCTCTTCCTCAAAACCCACTTTACCAAAACGTGTAAAACTTAAACCAAGCTCATTATTGTCATTTTCCCACTCACTAATCATCAAGATAACATCATTGTAAGTATCCTAACTCCATTTCATCTCTTAATTACGAGTCTAGGATTCTTATTTATGCACAAAATATCACAAATCATTACATGGGGTTTTATGTATGCTTTTATACCAAATATGAATTCAATTGGCAAATTGCATAACTAGTCATTAAAATTAGGTACTACATTATCATATTGCATAAACAAATCATGTTTCCCACTAATTGATAGATAATGAATATAATGCCTTATTCAAACAACCAAACACCCCATGTCAAAAGTTTTGAAAAGCTTCTCACTTGTAGGAAAACATTTTTTTTTCATTGCTAATACAAATAGAAACGTTAAAATTTTCATCACTTGCATGCTCTTGAATACTAAAGGTATTGCATAACTAATATGCACTCCCGGGTATATTCAAATGTAGCCACATTGAATTAGGAGCATTTGGGTTATCTCATGGTATTTGCTAAACACCCCACTAAAACCATTTTGTGCATAAAATGAGTCGAGATAACCGCAACTCCAAATTATTTTCATATAGGCACACACTAGAACCAAAACGTTAAAATTTATTCTCATTTTAACATATTAATTCTTGTCCTTAGGAATAACCATGGTAGCCGCAAGATTCTATGATCACAAAGATACCCTTAACTACATTCCCAAACACCACAAAACCAAAGGACTTACCAAGGAACAAGTAGAAATATTTAAGAGTCTAGAATCAAGGTATTTCCATGAGGGTAGAACCATTCACTCATCCTTCCTTGAAAATACCAATCTTCATGAAGAACTAGCCGCCATTCAATTCGATTGTCTTCTTGACATCGATGAACCAATTGTCCTAGGTTTGTGTTAGAATTCTATGCTAGTGTGACCGGCTTTAGTGATGAAGACGATGGTGAATTTTGTCTTAGGTTTAGAATCAACCAAAACGACTACACCATCACCTTAAGCAACTTTGCTCAAGTGTTAGGAATTCCCAACCGAGGAACTTGTGTCTACGGATAAGTGGTCACTCATGGCTCTTGATACAATCAATGACCGCTCTTTCCCTACCTAACCCGTTTGGCCGATAAGGATGTCATCCGTGAACACCTTTTAACCCAAAAGTGATACAACCCGAGTTACCCGAAGGAAAAGAGGTAAACCGAGATCCATATGGAATGGAGCTAAATGAACTTAAGCCGAATTCAAGAAATGGGAGGAACTACTTAGAACCAACGTCATTAGCACCATAGGAAATAGGGATCACATAAACGCTTGCCTATGTCACATGCTCTACAACTTATCCACCCGACAACCATTCAACTTAGCCTACTACATAGCTAGGAGAATGATTGATATTCCAAATCAAGGATCGGTTGCTCTTCCATATGGGATGCTTCTCACCCGTCTCTATAGAAACTTCGCACCAATTCCACCAACCCCAAAAGGGATGCACCTCCACTATGAACTCATCCCTCACATATTTGTACCGTTGAGTGATGCTCGAGTTGCTAAGACAAAAGGCAAGAGAGCAAAACCTCCAACTCCATCATCTTCATCATCAAATAGCTCCGAGGATGGTCTTCCAAGCTCTCATCTTCCACCTCATGAGTATTACGCATCTCTTCCGAGATTGAGAATGAATCAAGATAATTCAAGCAAACTAAGGGAATGTTCAAGTGCCTTGGTAGGATGATGAACAAGATTTACAAGTTGGACAAATAAGGGTACTTTAAGGAGTGTTTAGAACAATGCATTATCGTTAATGTTTGATACTATTTAGTTGTTTTTATAATGTAGGATGATAATATAACTTGAAACAATGGTGTATGCTAACAATCTCATGCAGGGGGATAGCACAAGTATGCTATCAAATTTTACCCATTTTCACTATATTGTGAAAATCAATAAGCCTTGCTCAAAATCTATTCTCCACTATGTTTATACATGTGTTATTTACTTTTCCTAACTAGAAATGTTTAGTATAACAGCTTTTGAGAAAATTTCGTGTTTCGAAATGTCCCCGACACCTAAAAACGTACTCATCCATATTTCGCACCACGGATCGACGGCACCATAATTTTCATGCGTCCTTTATGTAGTTTGGTACCGCCGTGCAGATAGGTGGACAGACGGCACCTTTTAGGGTACCGTCAATGTATGGTTTTGGTGCCGTGGATCCTCCGTAATTTTCGAATTTCGACTCTTCGTGATTCCAAATTACCATCCATCACTTATAAATCAATCTTAACTAGTGTATACTCTTATTAGAACTAGTATAATTCACTTAGGTATATAAGAAATCCATTTCCACCAAAATTCAAAAATTTGAAAAATCCACCCAAGGAGCCCTTTGGCATAAAGGAAGGAACCAAATTTTGGTACCTTCAAACTGTGGATAATCTGAACGTTAGGAAATTCCACTCACTAGAACACATTTATTGCAAATCTTTTCTTCTTCACTCCATCTCTCTTGTATGGATTGACAAAATCCTCTCCAAAACCTTGCAAGAAGACCGCTAGAATTAGCGTTAGGCCTTGTTGCTTCGTTAACATTAGCTCCTCATCCGAGTCTTCTCCACTCACAATCTCATCTCCCATCCGAGATGATGCAAGCCTCACCTTGGCTACACCAAATCAATCACACATTGTGATCACCACTCCACCACCTACAAAAACACCAACTTCACCTCCTCCGGCACCCATCCAAACATCCAAAACACCCTCACCACCTTCACCACCAAGGTCTCCAACTCTCATTCCTATGGAGTTATTTTCAACGCCACCAACATCACCAAATCCTTTCCTAGAGGACTTGGAAGACTTGCCTCCTAGGCCAAGTCATCCACCACCATTGCCATCCTTTGGCACAATTGAGCGAATCGCTCATGTATCACCTCGGTCATCCTTTGACCCAAACGCCCCATTAGGGCCAAGACCTCTCCTTTTCCACCCATTCACAAGGACATTCATGGTCCTTTATATGGGATCATCCACTTCCCCATCAATGTCCCTCATCTTGAGGACATTGAGGAGTGTATGTGGGATGCCAATCCCACTAGAGAGGAGATTCAAGCGGAACTCCACAACCTCCACCAATTCAAAGGCATGGTGGATTCTCACTTAAGTGAGACTATGCAAATGCAAAATGTTTTGCTTGCATCCATCATGACCACTCCAAACATCCCCAACACCACTAACACATCCACCATTCCACCACCACAACCTCCCCAAACATTCTACCCTCCAAGGCATGGTTGCTCAACTTGTGAGCAAACGCCCAAACAAATGAAACGGACCCGGGTTATGGTCCATGACTTCCAAGAAGAAATGAGGTTCATCCTCAACTACATCCTTGAGCGTCTCAACGCTCTTTCCCATCCACCATCACTTTAGGATGGTTTTAGAATAGTCTTTCTTGTTTTACTTTCTTAGGATAATTTTTATTTCTTGTACTAAAACACATCATTGTGTTCTCTTTTCATGATCTTTACTCATGAAAATTTTAACTAATGAATGTTGTTTATTATATTATTGGTGTCATTACATAGTGTTTGGAAATGCTTGTGAATGATCATTATTACTAACAATTTTTTGTAGCTTTATTTTCACAATCCATGAATCTTCCCATTAAAGCACCCAATTTAGGGGAGCTTTGAACAAGAGGGAGATAATAGGTCGGGCTCATTCCATTCCAAGATAGCCTCTTCTTTTGTTGAGACAAAAGGGGAGAAAATATAGAACTTTGAAATTATTCACATTTGACTTTTCCGAAAAGTCAACCGCATACATTTGACTTTCTAAAGTCAAACAGGAATCCTCATTGATAATACTTGACTTTTCTTAAAAAAGTCAAACTGTATACTTTGACTCTCTAAAAGGTCAAACATCATGCATCAACTAGTGAACACTTTGACTTTCATAAAAAGTCAAACATCATACACTTGCATTATCATTTCCTTTTCAAGTTCTAAAACTAATATTTTTATAACTCTTGTACAAACTTTGTATCTTTTATAAAAATAAAATTTATATTTTGTCCTCAACAAAAAGGGGGAGATTGTTAATACAAATATCGTCATTAAACGTTATTTATATTTTGATCTTTGCCTAAGTTTTGTTAACGACAAAAGTAAATTTAATTTATAAAGCTTAAAGCTTGTCAAGTTTAATAGATATTAAAACAAGCTTTCTCAAACAATATATTCATCATTCAAGCATTTACATTTGTGATTAGTGACATCTTTATATGACTCTAATCATTATGTATGATAGTAGTTTTAGAATGTGTTAGGTTCTTAAAACCGAGACACTACTTAAGCATTTGCATATTTCTAAAATAGAAATACAACATATGACATAATGTATTACATCATGGAAATCATTGGAAGATTCCATTAGATATTTTGTGTAGATTTGTACTCTTCATATCTTGCACAATCTCACTTTGATAGAGTTGACTTTGGCAAGATTTGATATCTTGGTTGTCGACCCGTGGTACCAAAATGGTACACGGCGAAACCCTTTAAGGGGTCCGCCGTCCGTGGACGCTCTGTCCATTTGGCTATAAATAGCAATGCCAAGCCAAGTAGTTTTTCATCCCTTTCTAACATACTCTCATACATATCTTCTCTAACCTTTCTAACTCGGTTTCATATCATATTAGTGATCTCTTTTGTAGCAAAGAAGATCAAGTCATATTCAAGCTTCAACGAGAAGTTGGAAGTCTTGTTTGTTTAGTGTTGTATGATCTAGTGTTGATCCATACTTCATTGTTGTATCAAACCATCATAATCTTGTGAGTGTGAGTGGTTAGTATTTTAGTCCTCAAAATACATTGTGTGGGAGTAGTTGTACCCTTGGAAAGAACTCGACATCTAGCTTAGTGTCGGAAATAGTGTGTTAAGTGTAAAGGTTTTCTCCACGGTGAAAGGAGCTTGTTGACTAGTGAAGTTAAACTCTCGAGTGTGAGACTCGGGAGTGGAGTAGGCAAGGAAAAAGAGTCCTTGTAGGCGAACCACTATAAACAACTTGTTGTGGTTTGATCATTTCTTTCCTTATTTACTTATTACACATTGCTTGCATATTTCATTAACATACTCAAGATCAATATCAATTGATCTTTCAATAAGTTTCAAAACAAAGTTTTTAATTGGTAAACTATTCAACCCCCCTTCTAGTTTTCTACAAATAGTTTTCTAACACACTTACGCTTTCACATAAAACACTAAAACAAGTATAAGTGATTTTATGATTTAGATACATATGTACAACAACTAGTGTTTACATATTGGGTTAAACATATACTTAAACTAAGTATACTAAAATGGGTAAAAACTAAGTGTATGCTAAATTGGGTAAATACAAGTATATACTAAATGGGTAAATACTAGCAAATGGTTTTGACCCATGGTTTTATATATACCACTTAACCAAGTTCATTGTATCCTTAAGATACATTGTATCTAGAAAGAAAACCATGGATCAACCCATAACCCATGACCCATGACCCATAACCAAAAATACCCATGGGCAAAGAGGCGGACCACGGATCCCTAGCTTTGTGCTAGCCGGATCCTTGTGGTAGGATCCGTGGGATCCGGGAAACAGAGGATTTTCCTCTATAAATAGTGAGCCATTTCTTCATTGTATCTTACCCTCTCCAACATACTTTCTCCCACGAGTTAAATCTCACTAACCTTAGATCCAAGAGATCTATGTTTGTAGTTTTGTCTTTGTTTGATCTTTTAGGTTCCTCTTAAAGGCAAGATCACCACCTTTGAAGTCGAGCAAGCTCAAGTCCATGAGTTGCCATGCTTCCTCATCATCAAGGCTATTGAAGTCCTCTTGTTGATGATCCTTTCTTTCTTCAAAGAAGTGTAGTGTTGAAGACATTAGTGAAAGATGTCTCAAGTGTCAAGACGAAGATATTAGTGAAGGGTATCTATCGCCTATAGGATAAGCACTGTGGTAGGTGCTTAGAAGTCAAGACAAGAAGCATTAGTGAAAGGTGCTTAGAAGTGAAGACACAAGACATTAGTGAAAGGTGTCTTGTAGATCTAATCAAAGGCATTAGTGAAAGGTGCCTTAGATGTACATTCGATATGGTGTGTTTCGATGTGCTAGATAGACTAGCATTAGATCCAAGGATATTGATGTCCTTGATGATGTTGTAAAGGAGTATATCTCCTTTGGGATTAGTCGTTGGTATAGTGTGGTAGTAGTTACTCCATTGCAATGGAACTAGGTGCTTAGCCTAGTACATAATAAAGGGTAGGCGACGTTGTGAAGGTGTAGTTCACCTAAGGTGTGAAAGAACTCGGTGGTTAGCCTAGCACCGCATAAAGGGTAGGCGACGTTGTGTTAGGTGTGGTTCGCCTTGGTGTGAAAGAACTCGGTATTTAGCTTTGTACCGGAAAAGGTTAAGCGACGTTGTGAAGGCTTCTCCGCCATAAGGAGATTGGTGTAGTGTTTACAAACTCTCGAATAGGTGACTCGGGAGTGGAGTAGGTCAAGGAAGGTGTCCTTGTAGCGAACCACTATAAATACTCGCGTTGTGGTTTTGTGCTTCTTACTCTTATCTTTTCATTACATATCTTTATATGCTTGTTTATCAACATCCAACACACACAACCAAATAGATTGACATAAGTCGATCTAAATAGTTTAAAAGGAAGTTTTAATTGGTAAAACTATTCAACCCCCCCTTCTAGTTTTCCACAAAGCTCTACTGAAGCAGAGTATAGAGCTCTTGCTTCAGTAACCACTGAAGTTATTTGGATTTTAAAATTTTTAAAAGATCTTAATGTATCTGGTCTTTTACCTGTTCCTCTTCACTGTGATAGTAAGTCTGATATTAAAATAGTTGCCAACCCAGTTTTTCATGAAAGAACCAAACACCTTGAGATTGATTTGCATTTTGTTAGAGAAAATTTTTTAAATGGTGTTGTAAAAACTGTTAAGGTAGATTCTGCAAATCAAATTGCAGATATCTTTACAAAGGGGTTGGATACATTACAACATAAGTTTTTGGTCAAAAATCTTAACATGTTTGACATATATCAGATATCAGATTAAAAGGGGATGTTAAGATTTATGATCTAAGTGCTTATTATTAATCTGATACTGCTTATTATGATTGCAGAATAATGTGTTTAAGCTTATTTGGTGATGGAAAGTTGAGAAGTTGGATATTGAAGTATTAGGATTCTTGAGGGACTTGAAGTGAAAGTGTTTAAAGCTGGTTTTATACTTTGGGACATTTTTAGCATGTTGGTAAAGTTGAAGGCCCAAGAGAGAAGATTTATTGCTATTTAAAGAGAAAGACAAAGTCTATCTCATTTATTTTGAAGTGAGAATTGCATATATACCTACTAAAGCTTAAAAACTTGCATATTTCTCCAAAATACAAGTTTTCAATGCATGATGCACAATGCAAGTTAAGCATGTTTTGGGTACATATGCAAATATGCAAGTTTTAGTGGGTATATATGCAATTGACCCATTCTAGAAATACCTCTCTCTCTCATAAATCTCTCTCTAACTCTCTTGTAAACCCTAGTTTGTGTTCTTGATTCCCTTGATCAAAACACTTGTTTCTGATATTGTTATATTTTATTGAGATCAAATATATTGTTCTTGTTAGTAAAACTGTTTGAGAATAGTTTCTGGTGATTGTAAAACTTGTTTTGTGAGTAATAAAATTAAGTGTTTTGTTATCAATTGAATCTGTTTTTCTTCAAAGTTTCAGATGAAGATGGTGAATATATGATTAGAGAAGTGACAGATAGTGAAATCAAATCAGCTTTATTTGACATTGAGGACAATCAGGCCCCTGGTCCTGATGGTTACACCTCTAAATTTTATAAAAAAGCCTGGGAAATCATTAAAGATGACTTATGTGGTGCTGTAAAAGAATTTTTACAAACGGGCAAACTGTTGGGTGAGATCAATGCCACACTAATCATTTTGGTACCTAAGATGGAAACACCTCAAAAGTTTCAAATTTCAGACTAATAGCTTGTTGTAATGTGATCTACAAGTGCATCTCCAAAATCCTTACAAACAGAATCAAGAAGGCATTGAGCTACTTAGTAGATGAGAATCAAAGTGCATTCATCCCTGGTAGGGCCATCATAGACAACATTATATTCTTCTCACTCAGGAACTTCTTAAAGGATACAACTGCTCAAATGGTCCTAAAAGATGTACTTTTAAGATAGACATCCAAAAAGCTTATGATACAGTAAGCTGAAGCGACTGTATTAGTTTAAAAAATGCATTCTGTTATTCATGGTTTTAGATTACAATATAATGAATTCATCATTCATGTCTTGTTAGGAGCTAAATTAGCAAACAGATTATGTTAATGCTAACTTGCAAAAAGAATGGCTTATTACCAAATGTCATGAGTCTATCTTGTAATTACAACATTTGGAAAAACATTGATCCATGTATTCTTCTAGTCTTGCAACTTTTATACCCTCCTAGCAAAATTTCTTTCATGCACACTCAAGAATCATGGATTTGAATATTGACAACAACAGACTCTTCGTTTGGATGAGACAACTTGTTGTCCATACTTGAACTAGATGATCCTTCAAATATAACCACACTATGTTCTAAAGGAACCCCTTGTGAGTCCGAACTCAGGATGGTAACCGTGACTGGTTCCGGAACGACTGGTGGCTCATGTTGGCCACTTTTGGCTGTGTTGACAACTGAACATCTGCATAGTGGACATGTTATGTTTGAATAGAGCCAGTTTTGTATGCAATCGCCATGGAACATGTGTTGGCAGGCTGGTATTTGATGTAGCTTTTCATTTATCTCGAATTCTTTTAAACAAACACAACACCTGCATATTAAAATTTCATGGAGTTTTCATCAAGTCATGCATATGCAAAGAAAATGAATCTAGGGAGGCTTTTCTTTTTTTAGAAAGAAAACAACATTTGACTTGTTTCAAATTGTTATTTTGGTAGAAATGCTACTGTTTTTTAGCAATTGTTTTTTGCCAACTTAGCGGTCAATAAAAACTTTAGCATTTTCAAGAGTTTCACATATGATAATTAAAACCAAGTATATACGATGGTTCAAAAAATCCATCACTCATAAATTTGATCAGCAGAGTCGTATGCTCACATTGAATCCTCTGCATATAAATCCTCGTCAAACAAGATCACAGTAAGCTTGTCTTCAACATTTATCTTTAATCCCCTTTCGCTCTATAAGAAAGACACCAGAAGAATATTAGATTAATTTGGGGAAGAAATGGAGAAAGTAAGAGTAATATAGATACAGAGAGGTATATACATACACATTGAGGGAGAGTTGAAGGATCTTGATTCCTTGAGTTTCTTGGATGGATTATGGATGAAGATGATGAAGAATTGTTGTTGCTAAAAGTCCTCTTAAGGTAGAACAAGTAAAACAAAAGAAATAGTATAACAGAGAAGAGTATTGGAATGGAAAATATGAATGCTTGGTATAATTTCATTTGAACTGCTTCAGAATACAAGTGAGAGTCACCACTAGTACTTGAAGATGTAAGGTACCCCATTGTCTTTTTAACTACTTAGCTTAAAATAAACTCAAAGTCTATATGACAAAAGTGTAGAGAAAGATCCTTCTTTGTCTGTTGTTACTTTGGAAACTCCAAGAAATCCTAGTGGTGGTTTTCTTGATTGAGCTAGGATCCGACTATACAGATGCAAAAGTGCACAATCAGGTTAGAATCCTTTAGGAGAAATAGATGAATGGTATTATGTGATTTTCTCTTTTGCTCGCCTATCCGAAGTTTATATAAGAATGGAGAATACGAGTTGTTTACTTCAAACTGAAAGGAACGTCTTAGTGGATTGTTGGTTTCTTGATTGAGTTAGACTCTGAGTCCATTAACGTAAGTCAAGTGAAAGTTAGAATCTTTTGGTGGTAGGGATTTTGGTATTATATGGTTTGTGTTTTTAAACACCAACTCCGTGTTTATCCAAGAATAGTGAAAAGACACTCGTCTGGTTTATATGGATAAAACTTAAAGAGACCCAAGTGGATGTCCAATTTCTTGATCAGCGAGGACACGAGTCTAAATATGCAACTACATGAAACAGTGGAAGTTGGAATAATTTTGGAGGAAAAGAAGGTTTTGATTCTAGTAACCAAGTGAATTCATATGTGAAGAGTTCAAAGACGACCCTAGTTGGCTTTATATATGAAATAACTTAACGAAGCGATAGTGGATTACTTAATCAAGTGAGTAACCAAGGGATGGGGTCGATGGATTCAGGTATAAGTGATCATGTTTGATAAAGATTGTATGGGTAATGAGTTAGATGTGAAAATGACAGAAAAAAAGGAAAACAAAGGTTTGTGATATGATCACTATAAGCAATAGCTTTTTGAGATGAAGCAAGTTTTCATCAAAGGAAACATGATGATTATTCCCTCTCATGTCGACAAATTAATATAACATGGCATTAAGGACCAAGGGACCCTCAAATACTAGCACCAAATTCTGTATACATATAAATATACAGAAACATCACCTCAGTGTGGTAATGCTACCTCAAGTTGTGCACTATCTTATATGCTTGTTTAATGCTTGATATTGGGTTAATATTTAATTAGCATATATATAACAAATAATGCATTGTCTTGTAGGCATAACATCTTCAGGATGGAGAAAGATTTTATAACTTATATTTTCATATCATATTTTCGTTATCAAATATATCATGTAAGTCATAAAAATCTTTATTGACTTATTGTAACCTCGAAATCAAAGTTATGAAAGTATATTTAAGATATAACATTGTTAATTTAGTTGTAAAATGAGTTACATTTCGGTTGCAATTTTTTTTTTGAATAAATTACTTTGCTGTACTTTTGTTTGATGAGAAAAGGCTTATATGATACATGTCTTGATGAAAAATTATACTTTTCATTATCAAGTGTTGTGCCAAAAATCATCAATAGTAATTTGTAACTAAGAATCTCATTAAATGGATCGATTAACGCCAACTTCAAAACCTTAATCATAAAAGAATCATTAGCAGGATCATAGTGGCTTGAGATAAAACTCCCATGCCAAAGTCAGTCGTGGTGATTAGAGTGTTGCATGTGCGTAAAAAGTGTAGTGCAGAATATACCTCAGTGGAGAAGCTATGGTATTTTATGTTTACCGTTCTTTTTCATGTCTGAGAAGTGTCCATCAATGATGCGAGGAATTTTTTCCATCAATGATGTGAGGAATTTTAAGTGTCCATAATGATTTTATGGCATGCTCTGTCACCAATATTTACGCGGAAAATCTTGGCAGAATCCTAATGCCTACATGATATTCCAAGGTGTTATCGTTGTTATCTTACACAGACAACTCAAATTTTATTGGAGTATTAAAGTGACTTCAGAGCAGTTCTCGCGGTATAAGCACTCCAAGAGTGTAAATAAGCATCTGCATAAATGGTGTTTTGGACTTGCAAAACAGCCTTAATCAAGTAGTTCTGAAGCATGAGTTCAGGGTATTTTGATGTTCAGACATCCAATAATTAATATTTGAATGGTACATGTTCTGATAAACGAATATATTTATATATGTAGAATTTATTATTAAAGCAAACATCAATATACAAATCTTAGTAGTAGCTCACCTTTGCTGTAATACATATTGTCAAATGTTATTCCCTTTATCTTTGATGTGCTGCTAACAAGATCTATACATGATTTCAAACAATGCGGTTTGTGATACATTTTTTTTCCTTTTAACAAAATAATTACACTAAATACGCAATACTTTTCTAATAGCCCGATAGATCACGCTTAAGCAATGTAGCTTTAACGCATACCCCACATCAATACTTAAAAAAGAGCTCAACTAAACAACTGGACACATAGTTAAATAATAGTATGTAAAGTATCATCAAACATTTGAAACCCTTCAAGAATGCTAAAATATTATCATAAAAGACAACCAGATCAATTTAGTGGAAAGATCGTTATCAACTGAAAACAATAATAAAGTTACAATGAGTTGCATATTGACTAATAAAAAACAGTGTGTAGAGGAAGTATGACATGAATGCAAGATATGTTTCTCTCAAACAGTGTGGTACCAAAATGGGCCAAATAAAGATTCTGAAAATCTTTAACATAGGAGTGCCTCTAACCATATTGTTTCACTACTTTTATACCAATAGCAAGTGATCCCAGCCTTTTGCTGTGTTACAAGTTTACATAATCAAACTTTGTTTGCTTGGTTAAACTTCTTTTTATGTTACAAGCATTTTCATCAAACGCGAATCGACCCATTTGTATATAAATATTGGCAGGAATATATGTGTTTCTAAAAACATTTGAAGAAAAAGAAGTGTCAGCTAATTGACTGGTCTATGGCTTTCTATAGAAACCAAAAAGAATTGTCAAGTTGAACAACATTGTATGGCTACAATTCTACAAATCAAGCTTTATCTAGCATAAAGTGTGTTGGAACTTGATAGGCTCATTGGCATCATGGCATGGGTCACCTTTTCCCTGGCATATTTAGTGTATGATTAGTTTATGAGTAGTGAGTGGCCTTTGGCATGAAAAGTTAAGTTTTCTTACCCAACAAGGCTTCTTTCAGAGAAAGATAAACTCAAGAAAATAAAAGATGATTCAGGTATGATTCTATTTAGAAACTATCGAAAAGGTTAGTTAGCCTTTTGCGACTGTATTAACACCACAGGCTAGACCCTTCCTTCTTGATCTATAGGCAAATTTTCCCTTATATATACAAAAAGGCAATGTTGGTTATGTTTTACCCCAAATGGTTCAAAAAGGCTACTGAAAGATTAAACTAAAAAGAAACAAGTCAAACCACTTGATAAGTCATCTAAAATGTAAAAAAACGCACAAAATATTAAATTGTTGTATTAAGAAAAGAGGGGCAACACCACTGATACCTAGGAAGGACAAAATGCAACAGTTAGATTATTCTTTTGGTCATATAGTTTTGTAATCCACACCTTTACCAACCAACACATTTTGCCACCCATAGCAATTAAAGATGAATAAGATGACCATTCCATTAATCTCATCCAACAAAAGATTTTTGAATTCAGAATAATGTAATTGTCTCCATACTGACCCTGAACAAAATATGCGACATTTCTACAACATGACTTATATGACTTGAACTTTCAATAACTCTTTAAAAAAACTTACAAGTCTTCCTATTCGCTCCTCTTGAAGCTAAAACCGAAAGATATATAGAACTAATACTTCCTCTTCCTTACTATGAAGGTAGATGATCTGATAACGTCATCATCCATGTTCAATGTGGTCTCGAGAACTTTTAATGATTCGGGTTTTGTGAAATACGTAAACAAGAGATAGATACCATCTAAGTACGTATTGGTCTCACCAGCTTTGTTTTTCTTCTTAATGCTGTATGCAAGAGGGATGACACCCCTGTTGAAAACCTCCACATACATGCCTCCGCCAGCTACAAGCAACTGTAAAAAGAAATATAATAGTTTATTAAATTAACCACTAGATGCAATTAATAAATCAACATTTGTTTTTCCCACTTCCTTAACATGGTATACATCAGAAAGCACTTAACTTATAAAGCAAAACCTATTAAGTTTTATATTATTTCACATTTTTTTGTTTATGGCCTAACTGATGTGACGACAGGTAATAAAAAGGTTGCAAGTCAATAGAATCATCGTCATCATGTGTCGTTCTTGACTCAGAAGTGTATAATTCCAACCAACCAAGGGAATTATGCAAAGGATTCCATGTCACATGCATATAAAATACGACTATAGAAAATAAAAAGGAAATGGTAAGCAGAAACAGACAACAGAAAAAAGAAAAAAGCAAGAGCTTTTTTGTGAGATACAACAACACAGATCTTAAAGGTGATTTGTAACGTTTGAATTGAATTCTTCAACTGATTATGTAAGCAAAGACAAATACGAGTGAGATATAACTAATTTGCTTAACTCTTTTTTAAGTGGTGATTTAACTATATACAGTTTAGTAAATTCCCATTCTATGTGTCATGTCTTTAGTTCTAGTTAAATCAAAGTAAATGAAACCCATGAGTCACATTTTCCTTGCTTCTAATACCATGTAAAAGGGACCCACAAAACGAAAATGTTGCACAATCGAAATGATTATTAACTTAGGCTTTTTAAGACCATGATTAAAGATCCTTGACAACAGAAGAATGATGGAGAAGGACAAGCAATGAATACTTCATGTGTTCTTTCAGTGGTATTTTTATTTGTATGTTTGCAGATTGGAGGCCTTTTTTTTAATCATTTTCATTATTATATTAGTTGTTTTGAAACAAAGTGGTAAGTACAACGGCTTGAAATGTTAATCACTCTATAGTAGAAATGACATTACTATATAATAGTCTATCACGACATCACGTCACTTGCTTTACATTGCTTTTATTCTAAGACTATGTTTCACGGTCCGAAATATTCTTTATCAAATTAAGGTATTAAACTTTAAAAAGTGTCATTTGAAATAAAGGCATTTTGTAGTAGTACTCCAAGTAATTAATAAAGACCTCACAATCTGGATGTTGCTTGCTTAACTTAGTCTTCAGTTACCTATATTTCTAGATGAATATGTGCATGTTCCACCAAAGTGAACCTTTTTGTATTGCATAAATATTTATCCACTACTCAAATTTAGTCTAACTGATTTTTTGTAGAAAACATCTAACAATGACCAGCAAAATACACATCAGTATCACAAGCATACAAGCTGAAAGAATAGTTGATGGATACAGTTTTATAATTTTACTTGTATCTTTTAGTAAAATAAGAGTCGAAGCCTCCACAAAACTCACCTTGGGGTCCATAAAAAAGCCTCCTAAGCAATAGCTTTTTCATTCTTACATATAACATATATCGCAAGTATTACACTAGCTACCAGTATCTACAACTGATAAATTTAAAAAGTACTGGAAAATATAAATCATGTGAAGTCTGCAAAAAGCTATCCATCCTATTATCTTTAACTAGAACAAAAAATCTAACTAGAAGTTTATGATAGTAGGTTCTAATATTAAGCTTTGATGTATACTATGAGAGTGATCCTACAGCTACTGACTGAGAGGGTAACATCCAAATTAGAGATCGAAGTTTTGACCCATTTACTTATCAATGGGCCACTTTGGGCTAAGTTTTACCTTTAACGAGTAACAAATGTTTAATTAAAAAAAAATGGTCGAGACAGGTGAAAGTCACCTAAACAGTGTTTTTAATGCATACCATCTTCCAGATTGTCTTATTCAAATAGTTGGGAGTATTGATGTAATACTGTAGTCCGGACAGCAGTTATTTATTAAATAAGGACAAATATATGTTCGAATTAATCGGACCCGATCCGTTTTAAACCCCACTTAAAAATACCCATTTTGACCCATTACCCAACCCACCTATTTTGCTAACATCGATCAAAATGAGCAATGCCAAAGCCCAGAGAGACCAGGCTAAGAGGCCCAATTAAGGGCAGGATGAGTCCTGAAAGTCGAATGCTTGAAGGTCCAACTAGCCATGAAGGGAGAAAACTTCCAAAAGACAAGTGGGAGCAATAAAGCTTTCTGGTCTATAAAAAACCTTAATACGGAGCATATCATTTTTCCAGAATTGAAGGACTCTGCATCCTTCTTTAAGTAGCGTACAACGTAATGTAATTTATTTCTCTATAGTAATTTAGCATCTGTCAAGCTACTAAAGTGTCAAATTAGCATCTATTTATTAGTTTGTTTTCCCATTTTTGTATTGGGCACTATTGACAACAAATAGGTAGGTCAATATACTTGCAGAGTACACTAATTGCTCATCAATGAAAATAAACCTAAAAAATTATAAAATGATCTGCTTTCCGTGACCCCCCAAAACAAAGAAGTATGAAATAATTCAGCATCGCCTGCTATGAAATCCTATATTCAAACGCCCTCATTTCCAAAAGTAGATATGTATATCTTTTTAGTAGAAGCCTAGAAGGGAAGATATATTTCTCGTTCACAAACCATCAAATTACGAACTGGGATTTTGTCATACAGATAGCTATATGCTTATCACAATGTTCCACATTGGTCACTATACCTTGATCTGTACCTATTTAGTCATCGAACTTGGTAAAACTGTACCTTTCTCGTAAACTTTGATGTCATGATAGCAACAAGACCTTTTTTTCAATGTTCCACATTAGTCAATAAATAATAACACATTTTACTAAGTTGATCGACTAAATGGTACATACCAAAGAAAAAAGATAAATGGAGATTGTAGAACACTGGAGTATAGATTGTTATTTCCTGACATTACCCCTTGCCGATTTTTTATTTTTGACAGTTAAACTCACTACTAAAGGCCACTCATAACACTAGGCCACTCAATCTAGTTTAGACTACAAACTTTCAGAGTGTTATGTACTTCCTACACTGCACTAACTTATATACTTCTATCGAGCTCTTTAAAAAACATAAAATTATCCTTAGAAGTTGTCAGTTTAGAATTATATCCCTATAAACGGAAGAAGTAACAATCATATATATACATAGTAACATACTCAAACAGGAAATACTTTCATGAAGTAGATATTCATTTAGCCCTAACAAGTGGATAAAACACAACCCAAGACCACTTAAAGTTTGATGCTTGAACCCAACAATAGCATAATTGTATTCAAACCGAAACGAAATCACAAATTACCCTTAACTAATTACCTTTATCATTTGGGTTTCTTAAATTTTTACTTTTATATCATTCTACAATTCTCGGCCACAACTAAAGCTACTTTTGCCAACCACATCTAAAGGGTGTTTTGATTAGCTTATCTTGCAGCTTATGGGCTACTTATTCGAATTTAGAAAAGCTCATAAGTTCAATTTTTTCGTCATATAAGCTTATCAACTTGAGCCTATGGCTTGTTAAAGCCATAAACTCAACTTAACACGCCCATAAACTGAAAAAAAAAAAAAAAAAAAAAAAAGACCTTATAAGCTTTTTCCAAATTCAAATAAGCCGCCCATACACCGCCAAAATAAGATAATCCAAACACCCCATCATAAAAATAACAGTTAGCCTTTAACTACAACTATTTTCATGAAACATAAAATTCAGTCTAAAAAAGTACTAATCCACATTATCCCTAAAAAAAATCCGAACACCCAAAATAATAGTTAGCCTTCAACTACAAACAATTTCGCGAAACATACCCATAACAGAAATACTCAAATACCATCCTAAAAAAATCAAGAAAGAATATATACCTCTTCATATTTCTGAGTAAGAGACAATCTTTCATCTTCAGACATATCAGGTCTCAAAACAGCCATAGTTTCATACTGTCTCAACCCAGGTGGACACTGAGGCTCTTCTTTCTCTTGAACAGCAGTAGCAGCTGACCCAGATGAGTTACTCATGTCATCTTCACCTCCTAACCCTCCTTCAAAGAATGTCCCTGAGAAATCAAGTGTTTGAGCCTTCACTGAAAATGGGTTTTTGTGGATGTTTGGGATATGGGTTTGGAAGTGGAGGGATGATGGTTTGGTGGTGTTTGGGAATGAGGATAAGGGGTGGAGTAGTGGGGATGTGGTGAGTAGAGATGAGGAGGATGCCATTGTTCTTGTTTGTGTTTTGTGTTTCGGTGTTTGAGAAGTGTTGTGTTTTGTTGCTGGGAAGATGATAGAAGTGGATAAGGATTTTGGTTAGTAATTTTTCTTTTTCCTTTTTTAACTTTTCATTTTATGATTTTGGTTTTTAAGGGACGTGGTTAATTCGGTCGGGTTGGTTCGTGTCAATCCGAATACGAGTAAAATGATAAATAACTAATCAGATTTATAAGTTTACATTGATAATATATATAAAAGTTTTATAAAAAAACTTATAAAAGTATTCGTATCCGAGTCAGCAGGTCGACCCTAACCTGAGTTAGGCAAACATATTTAACCCGACAGTCGATCTTATTTAGCATTCAGGTTATTCTGATAGACCGGAATAATCCAATCCAAATAAACTTAATCGGGTCCATGTTCAGATCGGGTTAGCTTTTTTACACCCCTACTTGTGATTAAGGATTTTTATTTGGGGGAGTTAATCGAGATTGTGTTAAACTATATAAGGAACTACTTGTTGACGAACTCAAAAATAAAAATACGATAAACATACAAATTTGTTATTGAAAAAAAAATAAACTACGAAAAAAAAGCTCTCGTCTGAGTCAAGTTGAAAACCGGATAAACATGAAAATCTTTCACCCAAGACTCTGGTCCCATAAGAATTAATCATTCAAGTTAACTCGATTAGGGTATGAAAATCCAACTAACCTAAGATTGACTTATTTGGGTTTGGGTAAAATTGAGACCTTTAATTATAAAGCTCAACTGAAACACGCACATAGGCTTATTACTGTATTATTATGGTGTCCTTGTACTCTAGATTATAAATAGTTGACGAGTAAAGGTAATATAGTATTGTGTTGAAGATTATTGAATGGTAGATATACTTAACTAATAGGATAAAATTGGTTTGCTTGTGGTGTAACGAAGTTTATTGTAATCGGGTCGAGATTTGAGGATAACGAGGAAGTGGTTATTGTAAAAAGGAAAGTTTTACCTTATTTAAGTTTTTGTGGTGGTTGATTAAAATCCGTAAGGATTAATCTGCGCAAAAACCATGATTACCAAAAATAAAAAAATCAAGTGTCAATAATAGTCTAACTTTTTTTAGGAATGAGATCTTCTCAACTTGAGTGAAGTTGAGGCATTATGAGCCAATTAAAAATAAAACCATTATTTACCTTATAATCAAATGACAATACCGAATGGTTAGCTTTCGAGATAATGAATGCCAAATTCTAAAATGTATGTAAAGCAATCGATGATATATTATATAAAAATAATAATAAAGTTTTTTTTTTAATACAAATCTATGATGCTTATTCTAATACGAAAATGAAACTTCTTCGTAAACGACGTGTGTTGTCGAGTTTGTGTCGTTGTTGTCTTGGTCGCAACAAAGAACCTTCAAGCATTCTTGCTCTTGACTCTTGAAATGTCCCATATAATAGGCCACGTGACAATATTAGCCTTTGTAGAAGCAAACCAACATGTGATAATGTTTGTAATTGACTTTTATTAGTCCTCATAGCGAAACAAACTAAAATAGGAACTGTCTTCGGTTTAATTTGAATGGCATATTGATGTCCGAAAGGCTAGTGACCATACAGGGAATACCGTAAATACTACCAATTGTACCTTATTTCAAGATAGCGAAATTATAAAAGGTGGCAAAATAGTATGCAGTCAATGACTCAAAACAGTTGATTCAAATGAGCAACTCATTATTATTGGTGCAAAAATATGACTTAGACAAGTAAAAGATGTTTTAAAATGACCGTAAATCATTAAAGTAACATCTAGTACTAAATAATAAAGTGACCTTGGACCCATTGACTCGCTCAACCCATTTGACCTCGCTTTATTTTACATTATAAAACAACCCATTTCACCGTAAATGGGTTAAAATCTCCACCTCTAGCTATGTAAATATATAAAGGATTAAAGTAGCCTACTACTATATGGTCTGCAATAACCGCCTTAAATGAGGGATAATATTGCAAATATGTGTATTTTAAGTTGGCAATAAATGCTCCATAGTTTGATAGTTGCATATTACTCGGCTTAAGTGCTTGATTACTACAAGTTATAGTTACAGACTAAACATACTTTGTAACTTTCTAGCAAGCTGTGACACGTTTTGCCTTTTACGAAGCACTTTGAATGTATTTCTAGTTATGCGTGTTGTTCACCTGGAAATAAGTCAATAAAAGATTAAAAAAAAGACATTGTTCTACTTTCAGGTTTGACACACCTGCATGTTCGAATGAAATCATCTTGTTTTTTCTAATAAACCAAGAACCATAATCATGGAGTTGATACTCCTTATACCTAATCATAGAAAAATTTTAACCACATATAACACGCTTCTTAGTCTGCTTATAAGCCGCATCGTCAACTCCAATCTTTAAATGATGCTAAAAATGGATATACAATACTCCTTATACCTAAGCAACATATGAAGTACTTCCTACCAATAGGCCAGAAGAGACTTTTCCTATGTTGAAACGTTTTAGTCAAAGCCTTCAAATCCCTTTTGCTAAGTATCATTTATATACACTTCTAACCTCCCAACAAAATCAATTGACATATAGTTGCACACTTAATTCAGATTGAACATAAACAAAAGACATAATGTGTTTAAGTAATCACACTTTTATTTGTGTATAGTATATTTGCGAACTTAGTTCTCAGATAATATATTAACCACGCTTTTATTGCGACCAATCATAGATTGTTTATCTAGAGCACTATATAGATTGATTCTTAAACACAATACCATAAAATCACCATAGTCGGTTTCGTTGTACACAAACATTAAGTAGTACCCAAACACTCTAAACTAATGAGCTTCAACGTGGCATCCGCGGATACTCAATTCAAATCGCAATGTCAAAGACTCTATATCTTCTTAATTGACAATGTTCATTATATATTTCAAAATTTAGTTGACTCCTTATTTTCAACGATTGCCAAACACTGTTTTCTCATTTTTCAATCCAAAACACCCCCATGATCAAATAATAAAAGTTTTTTTTGCAACCAATCCTTAAACTAATATGAAAACTTTTTTTTACACTTAGCAAACATAACGGCAAACACCTCTTTGATTATTTCACATAGTCACGTAAAGCACTACTAATTTAACATCTTCGCTCTCATAATAAGCTTTATTGTAATAAACACTACTAATTTAACGTTGCTTTGACGATTAGTTCCTGATATTCTCACTTAATCACTGACAAAAATTAATAAACTGCAAAAGCTAAAGTAAACTGCACTAAAGAGAGAACTTATACAGAAACAATCATTTTCAAAACACAATGCCAAACACCCCTTTATACCAAAAGCTAATTCATGAACAATGTTTAATCTATATTAAAAAGCTTATTATTTTGTATCATTTTATTCATATTTATTCATGCAAACCAACATACTTAACCTAAATCAACCTAACAATAAGCATATGAATTCAAATTTGGGATTTAGGTTATACCAGATAATAAGCCGCATCGTCAACTCCAATCTTAGGTTCAATCACCTAATTTGGCAATCACATAATAGATTATTTTCAATTTCTTGCCCAAAACTCATCCCAAACGCTGCTCCTACTCCCAAATAAAGTGTAGCACCTGCAAATGACACAAAAATAATTAAAGACTCACTAAGCTAACATAATTCCGTTTAAATGCTTATTATTTATGCATATTCAAAGCAGATACCCAGCAGTAGTGTGAAGAACTTCATTTATCTGTTTCCAGCATAGATCATTTTAATAAATGAACAAATCTATATGACGTAATATATCAGTGATTAGCTTTATTATGCTACCCTGGAACCAACTTGCTGATATCTAATTACATCATGCACTAAAGCTAAACATATCACTTATTTGTGTAATTGTGTTTTGTTTTCAGTAGTCATGTATAGTAGTGATATGCATAAGAAGCTTCAGATAATCAATAAGAAGGAAAAAAAAAACCCAAAATGAGGTATGTGATAACTTACAGTTTACCCTTCATGAACAGTCTTAAGATTATTAATTAACAGGGAATCAACTAAAACGTGCCTTCATTCTCAAAAAAAAAAAAAAAAAACACTTGAACCATCTACTCCATCTTTGTCCCTTGACAAGTTTTTAAGCACACTCTTAGCTCTCATCTATGATTAAAAAAAGTTACAAACAAAAAAAGATCAAACAAAACCCATCAATCTGTAAGAGATCCATTTAGTTGGTAATTACAAATCATAAAAAGATAGAAATACCAAATGTATTCGCGTTATATTGGTTAAAAATGACCAAATTTTCAGCTATTTTATCATCTTCCATAACGGGTAAACAAATTTATTAAGGCTAGAAAGGTTTATCATCTTCCACAAGGGGTAAAAAAACTAATAAGATCAAATCACATATCTTTGACCTCATTAGCTTGTTAAAAAAATAATTTAAAAAATAAAATTAAAAATTCAGTTGGTTTTTGTATAAAGAGAACACACATAGCCACATAGGTTTAATTTAGGGTAAAAACCCAACATTTCAATTAAAATAATTGTTAAGTTTTACATTTCATAACCGAAACCAAAATTAGAGAAATTTATACACAAACCAACATAACCTTCATGGTAAATGAACACTGAACAAAGATAAACATACCTTATACCAAATCGACAGACGGCGGTGGAAAAAAAACCCTCAAAACCGAGCCGAGATAATCATTATCCAAGAATTAGGGTATAAAATCTGAAAACCCCTCCAATGAAGAATGATCAATACTTCAAAAACAGTTTATATAAGAAAAAGTAAAAAAGATAAATGGTTAATTTGTTAAGAATCAAACGTACCTGGTGGGAATAGATGTAGAAGTATGAGATAGATTAGAGAGGACATGGCCAAAAAAGATAAAATAAACATGGAATGAATTGATGGAGAAGAAATGGCCTAATTTTTAGGTGAGGCATTTGAATGAACTATGAAAAACACGGTTACAATTACCATTGTTTGACCGCATTGAATAGGAATTTGATTTAGGAGCGATTGTATAGGGATTCTGTTTTGATAGTTTGTTTTGAAAGGAAGAATATTACTTTGGAAGTAGAAGATAAAACACAGATATGTGGATTGCCTCAGTGCTTGAGGTGTTTGGCCTTGAATGTGACAACCCATGTTCGAATCTTGGTTGCTTCAAAAAAAAATTTAATTAAGTAACCGGATAATGTGCCATGGTGGCATTTCCACCTCATCATAGAGGCGCCATGTCACAATAAAAATGCCTAGTAAGCATTATACATGTGTCATGCTTAGTCCCATATATATATATAGATGACAAAAGGTGTGTTATATTCTAACTTTGTTCTTAGATAGCGATTAGTTTGGGTAAACATATAACCATTAATTTATACACTAAGTATAACCTGCTATATATACTTATAAATTAAAGTGTCTTTAATAAAAACATTGTGCGTTTAATTGGAAAAAATATTCTTTTGTTTTCTATCTCTAGTTTTGTAAAAATTTGGAAGGAAAATTTATCTTCATAAAACACTTAAAAATAAAAATAAAAACGCGTTTAGTCGGTGTTCATATTTTCTACTTTAAAAAAGGAGAAGAATGGTTGTGGGTTACAAGAAAAACAACTAAAATTTGTTTTGTAATTTTCCTTGTTAAGTTAGGAAATAGGGATTTTGTGTTTTGCAAAACATTTTATTAGAAAACGTTGATTTGAACGCGATCTCTATTTTCTTTGTTTTCTACATAACATTTTATAGAAAACAATGGTGTTTTCCCTCAACTAAACGCAAGCAAAGTATTTCCAAAACACATACTATAAATGGAAAGACAAAGCCAAATAGCATATATGAGTCTTTTGTGCTCAAAGACCAATTCATCACAGGCATTCTAATTGATACCAATAATTATGGGGCAAATGGCATACAAAAATGCACTTCGGGTAGTAAATGGGAGACTCGTAGATGACAAACCCGGTGATCGATATCCATGTTTTTTTAACCATATCCTCCATTGGCGGATCACATCTGATGCATATCCATCGAATTGTATGATAATCGCCGACCCTAGTCAAAAGTGAGGAGAGATGAGTGATTAATGGTGGAGATTAGGTGGCAAAACCTCATTTTTGGTATTGGTTGAAGGTTGTGACTAAGGTGAATTTATATATGCTAGTATTAGTTTCTCTATATTAATCGACTCTGTTTTTTTTTATCATATATACAAAAAGAGAAGCTACAACATACTTGCTAAACAAAACTCTTTGTAATATGTTTCATTAACGCAATATATCTATAATGACAAATACATGTAACCTTATAAATCCTAGTGTACCCAAAATCCTTCGGGCTTGGGCTACGATTCTATCATCTAATACATCCTCACAAGCTGAGCGGCGAAACCACAAAAACTCATTGTAGAGTAGAAAACTTTAAAAATGAAAGTAAAAAAGATTTATTGATGAAAAAAATCCAATATCAAGCGGAAATAAACCTTCGAAAAAGATTTTTATTCTTTAGTTGTGTTTAGCTTTTCTTTTTCTTCCGAATGCAATATAAACTCAAAAACAGTTAAGCATGTAAAAATTTTATTTTTAAGTATTTTAAGTTTAAAGTAAAATCATTCTCATTATATGTTTATGACATTTTGAGATTCACACCTCTTTTATCATCTTTGTTATGTTAAAGGTACACTTGGAACTTCTTGCTACTAAAAATGTACCCTGAAAGGCTTAAACCGACTCTTAATACCCAATCGCCTTTATTTGTTGTAATTATTCAAAATTGTACTATTCATATTACAAATTCCTTAAAATAGAAACAAAATGACAGTACGAATACTGAAAAACAAATGTATTCATGATAAAGATAGATACACAACAAAGAACTTTTACTCCAAAAGATTTACGCCACTTCTCTTCGTGTCCTCATCTTGGCAACTTTACCTAGACTTCAACGTGTATCTAGCTAGTCCTTGGTAACCTTGGCAAACTTGTAAAGATGGTGTCTCCACTGTTTCTTGAAGAATAAAACTCCAATAACACCACAAAACCCTGTTGCAAAACCACCCGTCAAATCCAAATAAAACCATAAATTCTTTTGCGCGTCAACAGCTCGATGATTGTTGGTGCTTGTAGAGGGACAAGTCTTTGGCAACGGAGGACCACAGAGATACTCGTTACCCGCATATGACGATATTTCGAAGGTATGAAATTGAGCTGATGTTGGGATTTGACCTGACAGGTTGTTGTGCGACAAATTCAGAATACTCAAAGAATTCAATGCAGCCATACTTGGAGGGATCATTCCGCTCAAGTTGTTTTCTGAGAAATCAAGAGACTCTAACTGCCTAAAGTTTCCAATGTTACGCGGAATACTCCCACTGAGATGATTACGGGACAAATTGACACTCAACAATCCAGTAAGTTTCGTTAGATCTTCAGGTATTTGTCCGACCAGTTCATTGCTTGAAAGGTCTATGGTAACCAGAAATCCCGATACCGATGAAAATGTAAGGACCCAACCTTTAAATACCTGAATCATCTGCTCTTGAGAATACGTATAATGACGACAGTAATTATCATATACCATCCCAGACAACTCTCCAATACAACGAGGAATGGTTCCATTTAAGTAGTTGTGTGCAACATCCAAAATTTGAAGACATGGGTTTTTGCACAACGACGAAGGAACTCTTCCACTGAACTTATTTTCATGTAACCTTAGAAACATCAATTCTGTAAGTTCCGCAATCCATTCAGGTATTGTTAGTATATGATCGACTAACAACCTGGTTACTAGAAAGCGGATTACCCGATCTCGATGACGTGGTCGACAGAAAAGAAAGAATATGCACAAGTAAGTACCCTAATCGATTGTTTGATTAGTATTGAAAGAATGTGTATCTAAGACCCCTCCCCCCTCACCTCCTTTTATAGAGATGAGGGGGGGATTAAACCGACTTGTAGAAGTCGGTTGATAACCAGCTGTTGATAACCAGCTGTAATACAGACGTGTTGAGCTAGACGCAAACCGACCCAACGACCTTCTAGAACTAGTTGACTAATAGAAACTTAACGAATCCCCTAGACTCTCGTAAGCTAAGATAAAGACTAAATACATAACAATTTCCACCTTAGGCTTTATATTAGCCAACACCAACATTCAGCAACTCCAAGCAGTGTTGTAACTTGAGTCCAGGTACCACCTTCGTCAAGGCATCCGCAGCATTGTGTTCAAGACCCACCTTCGTAACTTCAACCGCCTTTGCTTCCAAGACCTCTCGATAAAGTGATAACGCACATTGATGTGCTTAGTCCTTTCATGAAAACATAATTCCGCGATAAGTGAATCGCTACGATTATCACAATTAACCGCCACTTTGTTAAGCTCCACACCCAACTCTTCCAAGAGTCCCTTAGCCAAATAGCTTCCTTCACACCTCCGTAAGGCCATATACTCCGCTCAGAGTTGAAAGAGCCACCACGTGTTGTAGCGTTGCCTTCCAGCTTACAACACATCCCTGTACTAAAAACGCGTAACCAGTGATAGACCTACCTTTATCCGGATCCTTAGCGTAGTCTGAATCAACAAAACCTGTTACGTCCACATGGTTGCCACGATTTGTCCCATACACCAAACCCACGTTCGCAGTGCCCCGTAAATATTTCAAAATCCACTTCACCGCTTCCCAATGCTTTTACCCGGATTCGCCAAATATCGCTAACTACACTTATCGCACACGCTATGTCCGCCTCGCACACCATCAAGTACATTAAGCTCCCAACCGCATTTGCATACGGCACATTACTCATCCTTTCAACATCACAATCCCTAACCGGCAATCCTTCAACGACAACGAAGTGCCCACCCAATGGCATCTTAACCGATTTCCCATTGTCTATTCTAAAATTATTTAAAATCTTAGAAACATACCGGATTGTGACACCCTTAGAATCTTGACCGATCCTCGATGATATCCATACCAAGAATCTTCTTTGCTTCCCGAGCTCTTTCATGTCGAACTCCTTTTTAAGCAAAGACTTGATAGACCCAATCTCAGCCTTGCTTTTACAAGCAATCAACATATCATCTACATATAACAATAGATAGATATACTCACCTGGTGCATAACTCCTGTAATATACGCAGCTGTCATAACTGCTACGCTTAAACCCATTGCTCAACATGTACTCATCGAACCTCCTATACCATTGCCTAGGTGACTGCTTCAAACCATAAAGGGATTTCTTTAACAAACATACCTTGTTACCTTGTTCATATCCCGGTGGTTGCCTCATGTAGATCACTTCTTCAAGATTTCCATGTAAAAATGCCGTCTTTACATCAAGCTGCTCCAGCTCATAATCTCTACACGCAGTCAATGCAAGTATAACCCGGATAGATGTATGTCGAACTACCGGAGAAAATACTTCATTGTAGTCAATACCTGCCCTTTGTGTGAATCCACGAGCCACCAACCTCACGTTGTATCTAGGATTCTGAACACCTTCAATCCCTTCTTTTATCTTGTAAAGCCATTTGCAACTCACCAGCTTTTGCCCAGCTGGATGATCTACCAACTCATAGGTCTTATTCTTCCTCAGAGAATCCATCTCTTCATCCATAGCAGCTTTCCACTTAGAACTATCTTCACAAGCAACCGCTTCGGTATGTCAATGGTTCATGAGTATCTTCTTCCTCCGCAAAGAAACGCGAAGCAACCATATTATCTCATCTCGAAACCTCAAAGGTTTCGTTCTTGTCCTTGGCTCTCTATCCCGAACCAACCGATAATCTGTGAGATCCGTGTCCGATCGCTTGATCCTCCGCATCTTCATCATTGCTATCTTCCCGATCATCTATCCGATCTTCTTGATCATTTGTCCGATCTTCCTCAAGCGTATGATTATTTAACCTTGCGCTCCACCTCAACCCGTAATTCCTCAACAGACTTATCAAGACTTACACCGAAATCTTCAACGTGTCTTTGTACATGACACTTTCATCAAGACCACGCCTCGCTAGTGACTATTTTAGGTGATTCATTATCAAGCCTATATAGCTGTACCCTTCACACCCTCGTGGATACCCCAAAGAACGATTTTACCGCCTCGACTCGAGCTACCTTGTTTAACGTGTGAATATGCGACACACCGAAAATCCTTAACATCCCATAATCACTGGATGTCCCGACCACATCTCCATGGGTGTCTTTTCTCAATCGCTGATGGTGACCTATTTATGAGATATGCACCAGACATGCCGCTCCGCCTGAAGGTCTTGGGCAATCCAGATCAATTAATAAACAACGTACCTTATCCATGAGAGTTCTGTTCATCCGCTCGCTAATCCATTCTCATCAAGGCCCCAAGAATCACAAATGTCTAGCAATCCCACTCTCGATGTATAGTCGATCAAAATCCTTCATGTAACTCAAGACCATTATCCGTCCTAAGCTTCTAACCGTCCTCCCACCGATTCTCTACTAACCGCTTCCACTCTTTGAACTTTCCAAATGCTTCATGTTTGAACTCGAGAATATAAACCCATACCTCCCGAATAATCATCAACGATAGATAAGAAATACCTCTTACCTCCCAATGATTCCACCTGAGACGGACCCCATAAGTCTGAATGAACATAGTCTATCACTCCCTTAGTAGTGTGCCTTCCTACACCGAAACTGACTCGGTGCGACTTTCCCAGAACACAATTCTCACAAAAATCGAGCTTACCTAGACTTTTCTTGCCAAACATCTTCTGCTTATCCAACACCTGTAGTCCCGCCTCACTAATATGTCCCAGTCTTTTGTGCCAAACCTGTGCAAGACTGTCTTTTTCTTCAACACTAGCATTAACCTCACCTTCCACTACATGGCCATCCAAAGAGTATACGCAATTATCCCTTCGGGTTCCAGATAAAGTAACCCTGGAACCATTAATCACCTTGATTTTGCCCGATCGCAATTTTATGGTATATCCTCTTTTCAAGAGTTCCAAATGATATCAAGTTTCTTTTCAATTCAGAATATACCCGACATTGTGTAACACAAAACTTGACCCATATTTCGCTTGTACCCTTACCTTGCCAATACCTCGATTTTGCACTCCTGTTATCACCCAACAAGATCGCCCCATCGCATTCCATAAAATCAAACAATAAATCTAATCTGGGTGTCATGTGGTATGAACCTCCTGAATCCATAATCCAATCCAGTAATGCATCTGCACTCATCACCATCATCACCTCGTAACCGCTATAAACCGAACCACTAGAGCTTGGCTGATCATCTTTCTTGACGAAACCATTTGACTTCTTGCGATTATTCTTCGGACAGTTTCTCTTCAAGTGCTCCTCGATTGGCAAATATAGCACTTGAGTCTTCCACCTCGAGACTTCGATCTTGACTTTCCCTAGATCGATGCGAATTCTGCGATCGCTTCTTCCCCTCACGAATAACCCTTCACCATCATCCCCCTTCGCTTTAGATCTTTCTTTGATTTCCTTTGAATTTAGTGTGGCCATCACATCTTCCAAAGTCAAAGCTTCCCGTCCATAAAGCAAGGTATCCACAAAGTGTTCGTATGATGCTGGTAAAGAAGTGAGTAATAATAAAGCAAGATCTTCATCTTCGAATTTTACCTCAATATTTGCTAAATCAAGAACGATTTTGTTGAACTCATCTATATGCTCGGAAATCGTACGTCCAGCCGGCATGTAGAATGTATACAATTTCTTCTTCAGGTACAACTTGTTTGCCAAGGACTTTGTCATGTACAAAGTCTCGAGCTTGGTCCAAACCCCCGCAGCAGTCGTCTCCCCGGTAACCTCTCTCAGTACCTTGTTACCTAAACACAAAATCACGGCACTATGAGCTTTCTTGTTTAGCTCACCTTTCGTTGCAGTATCCATGTCCGCGGGTAAAACCTCCGAGTCGCTTCACATCCATGTTGGATTAATAAAGCACGATCTTGACTCTCCATAACCCGAATCACCGGCCCATCGAATTTCTCGATGTCAAACTTGGCTCGTCATTCTTTAAACGCTTTATTAATTTGCTAAACCTTGTGAAAAAATATCACAATCACAAAATAATAAAGTCCCTTGTGCAATACCCTTTAATTAATAACCTTTTCTTTTCTTAAATAATAAAACCAAAGAAAGAACAAAAGTCTTCCACTATTATCACTTTATAAAAGTTAAACCAGAAAAAGACTACACGTGTTCTTCTTTCTTAATATTATCACAAAACCTGTTCTTCTTTCTTGATGAAAACAAAAACTCACCGAAAAAAATTTTCCGATCTTGGATAAACCCAAACCAACGAACCCTTAAATCTCCTACACGTTGTCGCATACCCGGACAATCGAAGACCCAAGAACCCTTCTCGATCGATCCTAGATAACCAGAGAACTTTCGAACCAAAGCTCTTGATACCACTTGTTAGTCTTGTCGACCAAAAACCTGGTTACTAGAGCGGAATAACTTCGATCTTGAAGACGTGGTCGACAGAAAAGAAAGAATATGCACAAGTAAGTACCCTAATCGATTGTTTAATTAGTATTGAAAGAATGCGTATCTAAGACCCCTCCCCCCTCACCTCCTTTTATAGAGATGAGGGGGGGAGTAAACCGACTTGTAGAAATCGGTTGATAACCAGCTGTAATACAGACGTGTTGAGCTGGACGCAAACCGACCCAACGACCTTCTAGAACTAGTTGACTAATAGAAACTTAACGAATCCCCTAGAATCCCCTAGACTCTCGTAAGCTAAGATAAAGACTAAATACATAACAGGTATCTTTCCAGATAATTCATTATTGCCAACATCTAAGATCCATAAGTCACGTAGATTCCTTAGATCTTGAGGTAGCTCGCCAGTAAACTGATTGTCATTCAAGTGTAACCATGACAACAATGAGTTACCACCAATAGAACTTGGAATTTCACCAGTGAGCGCATTTGAACTAAGTATCAATGCACGCAACATTTCGAGATTCTCCAAACATCTAGGAATTTTCCCGGTTAGCCTATTTCTGGATAGATCAAGAACTTCTAAAGCTGCCCTTTTACACAATGACCTAGGAATTGACCCATTGAAAAGGTTATTCTGCAAAAATAGAGATCCTCTATATTCATCTCGAAAGCCACCATTAAAAGGGTACCCGAAGGGAAGGTTTGTCAAAGATCCACTAAGGTTGTTGTGAGAAAGATCTATGTGAGGAATAATAGGAATATTTCGCAACCATGAGGGGAGTAGTCCCGAAATGCTAGCATTGGACAACATTAACATCTTAAGTTTTGTTTGATGTTGAAGCCACTGAGGAAATTCCTGTATTTTGCAAGAACCAAGTCGAGCAATTTTCAACTGGAATGGAGGTATCCACTCACGTGAAACATCGAGGGCTAAGTTATTATTAGAACTTACATCCAAGTGCTTCAACATTGAGAGGTTAGCAAAATGGGCTTCAGAAACTATTCCTTGTAAATTATTGGCAGACACATCCAAAAAGTTGATCTTTTTGAGATTCCCAACTGAGATTGGAATCGTCCCATTTAAAGAATTTGAAGACAGATCTAGTACCATTAAAAATCTTAATCTACAAAGAGCTTCAGGGATCGGAGCTGTCAATTCCTTTGACGACATATCCAAGACTCGTAAATTGGTTAATCTACTAAGGGATTCTGGAATTGAACCACGCAATTGATTATGATCTAAGTACAAAACTTCTAAAACATATTGGGAACAACTGGATATGTTTGTTGACATGCCAATCACTTCTTCTCCTAAATAATTCCGTGACAGAATCAATTGTTTTAGGTGACACTATCTCCACATTCCAACATGCTTGATATTCGTAAAGTTATTACTAGAAATGTCAAGCTTTAGAAGGTTAGGCATTACAGAATTGAAGAATTTAGAAAGTTGCGTTGAAGATTAAGGACTCTTAAGGATTTCATGTTTGTTAGAAAAGAAGGAAATCTTCCTTGAATTGAATTCAAGCTAAGATCCAGGTGGTGGATGTTAGAATGTGTACTGACATTAAAATGAGTGAGAGATAGATGCTCATTATGAAGCCCACAACCTGACAAATGCAACTCTGATAAAGACGGGATCATGATCAGCAAGTTTACAAAATTCCATGTCAGACTAAAATCAGAGTTGGAAAGATCAAGGAATGCAAGGGATGTCATGTTTTGAAGAAAGACGGGCACCTGATCCTTAAAGTAGTTCTTGCTAAGATCCTGATATTTAATGTTGGAAAGTGTTTTACTTGAATTAAGATGAGGACCAAGATGAGCACTATTAAGACTACAATGACTCAATCTTACATCTATCAATGAAGGAATATTGTAAAATACCATGTAGAGGTTTTGTGCTCTTCCAAGATCCACTCCACCCAAATCAAGATGCTTGAGAAATTTAAGGCCAAACGCCCATGTCATGTCGTCTACCATGAGATCTTGCTTTGGAGAACTGAGATCTAGAACCTCCAAATTAGAAAGATTTCCAAGGTGAGGAGGAATAATACCACTAAAACCAGCATTAGAGAGATTGAGGTAAGCTAGGTGCTTATAGGATCCAATAAACTCAGGGATCCGAGCCTTCTGAAAATTATTCCCACTCAAGTCTAAAGATTTTAGATGTGTTAACTCAGCCAAAGAAGACATCACCTCGTCGCCAACTAAGTAATTGTCTTCATTATCTAGAGAATCTAAGTCAAGTCTGTAGTAGTCCTTACCAAGAGTCAAATAGGAATCTTTGTCCTCAACTGGATAGGACTCTGGGAAATAATAAGAATTCCAGATAACATGTCCCCTGAGACCAAGGCCGACAACGGTTCCAGTGGCAACATCACAGTCAACTCCTTTCCACCGACAACACTCATCTCCGACCCACGTTGACAACATTCCGAATTCATCAATGATGCTTTGACTAAACTTGAGAAGAACAGATCTCTCTTGTTCAGAGCAAATCATCGTATTTTCAGCACCCAAACACATATGTGTGGTCGCAACTACGAAGATACTTGCAATAATGAGATGGAAACGTATACCCCTGATTCCCCATGAATCAACCACAACTACGCTTTGTAAATTGTAAAAATATGGCGAAAACAGAAATACAAAAGAAGTGACTCAGATGAAAGTTGGGATTCTTATGACAAAAAAATGATACTAATATATGTATATTTTCATAAATATATAAATAATGATAGTTTTAAAATTGTAATCAATTAAACAAGCAATTGGAAATGCAAAGACTTAGAAAACTTAGTGGCCATGGTAGACTTTGTTGGTCCCTACACTGTGATGTGAGTCGATATGAAATATGCAAACAATAACAAATAGGATCTTTGAATAACTAAATCGTCTAACATATAAATGATTCATTTACATCGTATTTATACTAGTCGAATGGGCATGATTCCAAACGACACATCGGTTCAGGGAGTAACCGTTTTTGGTGGTTACAACCGTTTTCCATAACTGTTTTTCTATAACTACTTGGCGGTTAAATAACTGCCACTAACTGCTCTTAACCGCTATTCGGGTGTAGAGTTTCTTTTGAGCAAGTTTGGTCCTTCGAGTTAGAAGCAATGGCGAGATTAGCGTCTTCAATCTCCTCCTTAATCTTGATCGTTGCTTCGTCCTAAGTCTTGAACTCCGAGCATTTGTCGCATAGTCACGAACTTGAGTCTTGGTAAAGCTTTCGTTAAGATGTCTGCTCTTTGTAGTTCTCCACTTACATGTTCTACTTTGATATGACCATTCTCTACGCATTCACGAATGAAGTGATAGCGAATGTCTATGTGCTTGCTCCTTCCATGAAAAATCGGGTTCTTACGAGTTGTATATCCGATATATTGTCAACTCTAAGCGTTATCTTCTTTCTTCTAATCCAGCTAATTCACCGAGTAATCTTTTAGCCATAAGGCTTGACATGTCATCAGAGTCGCCATGAATTCCGATTCACATGATAAGAGTGCTACTGTTGGTTGTTTCGAGTACACCAAGTAATGGGTGACTCTCCAAAGTAAAATACTATTCCAATAGTTCCTTTTCCTTGATCCGTATTGATTCCATAACCACCGTCGATGTATCCTGTAATCTTGTAGCCTCCTTCTTTCTTGTATATTATTCCATGGTCTTCGCCCTTTGATGTATCGGATTACTTGTTTCACCGCCTTCAGTGATGGTCCTTCGGTCTTGCATAAATCACCGAGTAGTCCGATCGAGTAACTAAGATCCGGTCTTGTACGTAGTAAGTATCCGAGACTTCCAATTAGGCTTCGGTAATAAGTTGCGCTAACCGGTTCTCCATCTTCCGCCTTGACCAACTTAGTGCCGGATCCATAGGTTTCTTCGATCATTACTATCCGCCATGCTTGTCTCTTTTAAGATCTTGTTAATGTATCCGCTTGCTTGATCGTAGTTTCTCCTCCCGTCTGTAACTTCTATCCCAAGGTAATATGCTAGCAACCCTAAGTCGCTCATTTCAATTTATCTTCCATCTCGGACTTGAACAAGTCTACTTCCTTCTTTGAGTGCCCGTGATTATTAAATCATCTACATATACTCCAACGATAAGTGTAGAAGTCTTGCTTCTCTTTGTGTAGATTGCTTGTTCGAGATTACATTTCTTAAAGTCTAGGGACTTCAAGGTCCGCCAAGCTTCACGCCCAAGCTCTAGGTGCTTGTCTTAAGCCATACAAAGCTTTAGTTAGCTTGTAGACTTTTCCTGTGTTTCCTTGTTGAATGAAACCTTCGTGTTGTGTAACATAGACTTCTTCTTCAATTCTCCATGTAAAATGCTAATTTTACATCTAAGTGGTGTACTTGCCATCCATGATATGTCGCTAGTGCTAATATTAATCGAACTGCCTCTATCCTAGCAATTGGTGCAAACACTTCATCAAGTCTATTCCTTGTTTTTGTACATAACCTTTGCTACTAATCTTGCTTTATACTTTATGATCCTTCCTTGTGCATCTCTCTGGTTTTATAAACCCACTTAAGTCCTATTGCCTTCGATTTTCAGCAATGTGGTGAGGTCCATGTGTTGTTCTTATTAATTGAATCTAATTCAATTTGCATGGCCTCAATCCACTTCTCATCTTTTGATGCTTCCTTGTAATTACGGGTTCTTCTTCCGTGAAAATAAGCTAGGTGCTTCTACTTCATGTGCGCTTGGTAAATTTCGTAATATCCTTTAAACCTTGTATAGGTCTATGATCATATCTCTGCTCGAGCCGAACGAACTTATAGTAGCTCTTTCTTCATCTTCCGAGTTAGGGTTGTAAGTGTATGATGGTGGCGTGATTGGTGAGGGTGGATCTGGTATAGGTTCTTGTTCTTGATACGTGTTATCAGTGTTTTCTATGTTGACTGGTGTAGGATTATCATAGTCAACTCCATCTACTAAAAAGCTAGTCCAAAACGTATCGTCTGTGTCTGTATCCTCTTTATTGTTGTTCCAATCCCACGGTTTTGTTTCCATAAACTTCACATCCCTACTAACATGTTTTTTCTTTCCTACTGGATCATATAGCCTACATTTTTTATCCTTCTTCAACTCCTAAGTAAATCATTGGAATGCTTCTATCATCCAGCTTCTTCAAGTGAGGTATTGTTACCTTAGCATAAGTTGTGCATCCGAATATTCTTAGGTATTCTAAGTTTGGTTTTCTGTTGTAGAGGGCTTCATATGGTGTTTTATCTATCAGGGCTTTCGTAGGTACCCTGTTGAGTATGTAAATGGCGCTACCGACCGCTTCCGCCCAATAAGTTAAGGGTAACTTCATCGCTTTCATCATACTCCTAGTCGTCGATAACACTGTTCTATTTCTCCTCTCTACTACACCATTATGTTGCGGTGAGTATGGTGCTGTCAATTGTCTCTCTATTCCATTTTCCTTACAATATTTGGTGACTTCATGTGATGTAAATTCACCTCCTCTATCGGTTCTTAGCATCTTTATTTTCAACTTCAACTTTGATTCAATCTGATGCCTAAATTCCTTGAATGTGCTGAATGCTTGATCTTTCGAGTTTAGAAATTAAGCCCACATGAAACGTGTGCAGTCATCTACTAATAAGAAGATGAGCTTCTTTCCAGAGTGTGTTGTCGACTTATGGGACCACAAAGATCTCCATATACTAAGTCCAACGGGTTCTTTGATATGAATTTAGCTTGGTTTGGAAAGGTGTTCGATGTGTTTTCCTAATAAACATGCATCATGATTTGTCCCGCATGGTTTATTCTAGGTATTCCGCTTACTAGACCTTTTCTTGTCATCTTGTCTATCGTGATCAAAGTTCGCTGACCTAATCTAGCATGCCATAACCATGCTTGGTCATCTACGTTTGCTAAAAGACATATAGGTGCTACAGTATGTAATCTAACATCAGAAAGTCGATTCTTAGATCGCTCTACTTTCATCAACAACTTCTTGTTCTTATCATACAAAGTCAAGAATTTCCATCTATGATGATCTTGCAACCTATTTCGTAAGTTGTCCTAGACTAAGTATGTTGCTCTTGAGGTTTGGAATGTAGTAAACGCCTCAAATCATCTTCGTTGTAGGTTTCTACATCCTAATAGTATTGAACCTCTACCCTTTATCTCTACATACGATCCATCTCCAAAACGAACGCGCCCAAATGATGCTCTCGTCAATATCCTTAAATGGCCTTTGGTGCCCGCTATATGGTTACTTGCACCATTATCAAATACCATATGCTAGCATCCGTTGTAGCATATTTTCGGGTGTACTTGTTCTTCATTTAACAAGACTTCTTCAGCTTGTATCGCCATTAATAATGATGGTTCATCGCCTTCTAAGATAAGGTTTGATTGTTCCCGAGTTGTTGGTGGACTTTACAATTTCTCTTGAAATGTCCGGTTTCCCGCAATTGTAACATTTCAAGTTCTTTCTATCCCACTCACCTTTATTCCTATTGTGAGGTGAGTTTCCTCCATTCGAGTTATCTCTATTTCCCTTATTCTGCCAATTACCTCGTGAATTGTTTGATCTACCCCTAAATTTGGTAAATCATTTCTTATTTCTAGAGTGTTCGCCTTGTGCGAATAATAGGTTATCTTGGCTTTCTACTTGTCCTCCCTTTCGGAGTTTTATTCTCTCCTCGAATGCCTTAAGTTTTCCCGCGATCTCATCTAACGAATGTCATCGAGATCATTCGTCTGCTCTATGGATGCTACTATTTGAATGAACCTATCGGTGTGGAATCTAATAGTTTTCGTACTAAAAGTGATTCATCCAATGTTTTTCCTAATTCTTTTGCCTTTGTGGCATAGCCGCTCGCTTTGGCCTTAAATGCATCCACCGCTTCATCCTCCTTCATTCAAGGGTCCAAATCCAATCATCAATGATTGTAACCGTGCTTGTTGCACTTTCTCTTCTCCAACGTGTCTCTTTCTTAATGAATCCCATAATTCCTTTGTCGTATTATAGCTTGCTACTTGTAAGATCACATCTTCGGTCAATGCTTGATATAGGAAGGCAATTGTTGCCTTATCCTTTTTAGCATCTACTTGTGTATCAACCTTAGGTTCTATTGCTTCCCATAAACCTTATGCTTCTAGTATCACCTTAATTTGTATTGTCCAAACTGTATAGTTTGTGGCTTTGAGTTTTGGGCATTGATACTGTGTCATAGAGGTTACGGGTTTGTGCAAGTTACCGCCACTTGCATCGCCACCGTGCATATTGATGGTGTTTATGATCTTCACTTTCTATGGAATTCTTACTAAGTATGATATACTTAATACCACGGGAATGTAAATAGTTTTCCCGGAATCTAATAGTACGGGATCAATATATAGTTCTCGGATTTCCTAGTAATGTAAAATAACGATCTATACTAATTAAAGTATAAAAGAGAAATCCAAAGTTTTGAATTTATGACCTCGTTGTCAGTGTATTAAACACAACAGATTCCCACTTGTGTCGGTATTTGAGTATGATACCAACTACTTTCTTTCTTTCCCCACGTTTTCTTTCTTCTTTCTTTGTGTATCGATGTATTATTGTTTTGCCATCGAACTCTTGGTCTTGGCTATTTTCCGAACACAAATCTCCAAAATACCTTTCGGTATTTTCCAAAGAAACAAGTAAGAACTTGTTCTTTCCCTTTACCACTTTGAATGGTAAAAATTCTACGTTTGCTTGCCGCGTCTCACAACCCTTTATCTTTACTTGTTCCACACCGAATGTGCTTCACCCCAAAAATACCTTTCGGTATTTTTCCAACAAAAAACCCACAAGTGATCAAGTTGTGTCCTTTTGTTAATAATCTTATATCGCTAGCGTCTCTTCTTTCAAAACAATACTTGATTGTTTTCTAACTGGTTGTGTTTCTTCTATTTCCAAGCAACGTCTCGTCTTCTCTTCTTGTATACGCGGTAATATACAAGGTATCTCTAACGCTTCTCTCTTTTTGGTCACGTAACTCCTTCCTTTCTTGTTGCTGCGTATTAATGCTTCACAACAGAAAAAAAACGACACCACAATGGAATGGGTGTGCTCTCCGTTTGCAATTTCGACACAAAGATAAGTTGTATACGACTTATCTTATGTCCTAGTTATCCAAGTAACAACGTCTCCTTGTTTGAAACGTCTTCCTTTTCCTGAAACAATGTTTCAGCGTGTATTCTTCTTCCAGAAACAATGTTTCTGTTTTTCTTCTTCCTGAACCAAAAGACCAGCGCTTTGATTTCTGGTTTTGGTTCTCTTCTTCCAACGTTAAGGTTTTTTGTTTGGTGTATGTCTCGTTAACTGGTGTTTGGTTCTATCTCGTTTAACAAGTTCTGATTTTGGTGTTGCCTCGCTAAATGTAAACTGTATGAGAATGATGGTGTAACGAGATGTAAAATGCTCTTGATGCCAAATGTTGGTCCCTACTACCGTGATGTGAGTCGATATGAAATATGCAAACAAGAATAAATAGGATCTTTGAATAACTAAATCGCCTAACATATAAATGATTCATTTACATCGATTTATACTAGTCGAATGGGCATGATGCCAAACGACACATCGGTTCGTGGAGTAACTGCTTGCTGTTACAACCGCTTTCCATAATCGCTTTTCTATAACTACTTGGCGGTTAAATAACTGCCACTAACTACTCTTAACCGCTATTCGGTTGTAGAGTTTCTTTTGAGCAAGTTTGGTCCTTCGAGTTAGAAGCAATGGCGAGATTAGCGTCTTCAGACTTGGAAGTCAATATGTGCTATACATACTTTTCTTATTGTCTTTTTCTTAGATATTTCTGCAATTGGAAATGCAAAGACTTTAGAAAACTTAGTGGCCATGGTAGAATTGGAAGTCAATATGTGCTATACTTTTCTTATTGTCTTTTGCTTAAAAATTTCTTCTTATTCTAGCTTTTCGGTCCATCTTAATCTACTTAATTCATTGACGACTTCAGAGTCATCTTCGTCTGTGGAGCAATGGAGGACTTGCGGTGGATGAACCACAAGTTAATAAATTTCCAAAAATTACGTGTCTGGCAGCTATCACATACTTTTACGTGTTTGCAAGAACAGTAGTTAGCATGCTACAACGAAAATCCAGTATAGCCGTTTAAAAAATAACTTGCCCAAAGTAGAATGAACAAACAGAAACATAAAGAATTTAATTCAATACTCTGTATTAGTTTCATTGCAGTGCATGATATCTATAACTACACAGTATATATGATTATGTACAATATATACATTTGATCATCACTAAGAATTTCGACATATTTACGGCTTAACATGGAACTAAGGGAACATTGGAGCATGTGCATATACTAAGAGCAACACATTAAACTGAAGTAGCTTTTTTACCCTTCAATAGATGGGTGTTAAACCCGAATATGATTATTCTGCTAGTACTGGAATATATAACTCTGAGCACATAAATTGGAATTCTATCTCCAGTCGCAGACCCAAAAGATAACTAGTTTAAACTTGTTGGCATGGCCGGCCCTAGGGTGCGCAGAGTGGGCAAGAGCTCAGGGCGTATGCATCAAAGTTTATAAACGGTCATTAAAGCAAGTTTTAAGCTTACATATGATGAAAGAGTGTTCTATATACTTTGTTCCTACCAAATACGAGATATAAATCATGATGTTTTAACCTCATTATTTGTATTTGTTCGGCACTTTTATTTTAATGGCGAGGATGTGAAACAGGGGTAGAAAAGTGTGCAGCGGTGAGGAGATGATTACTCGGCATTATTTTAAGTTGTAACTTCAGTGTTTGTATATTTAACGCTTTTGTCCAAATCTTAAATATTTAGTACCAAATAAAGGCTTTAGGACTTAAAATATTTGCAGTTTCTATCCATTTTTAAGAAAATCTTTATAAATGGTCTAATGTAAGTATGTATAGTAACAAATTTTGTGATAATTTTATTAGACGGGATAAAAGGTATACATCTTGATACGTGTACTTTAGAATTGAGAAAAAAAATGCTACGTGATGTTAAATACATTAAATAGTCATCTAAGCTTTATTTAGTTGATATGCGAGTTTTGTTTGCAAGACAAACCCCTATAAGATAACGTGTTGTTTGTTGTAATAGTTAGTAGGGCATTTTTCGATTGTCTCTCCCAGGGCATCAAAAATCTTAGGACCAACAATGTTGCTTCAGTCACAATAATATGTAGATCCACCTAACAATATATGGTCGAATCCAATACAAAATCCGTCTTTTGAACATACCCGACCTCTTGAATCTAAGCCCCGAATTTCCATGTGCAATAGCCAATTTCTCACAATCCGGTACCCAAAAACGAATCAGGATTTTTGATTTTTACTCATGTTTTTGAATTTTGAACAATTTTTAAATCTTTGTTTTCCATCATATTTTTTTTATTGGAAGTGGATTTTGGAAGGTGAGGGTGCCATCCTAATGTGGTTGTGATAAGAATAAATGGTGTGGTGAGACCAATACGACATCGAGAAGTGTGGTATAGTAGCGTGTAAGTGCTCAATCTGAGATGCGACCATTACCAAGAGGTAATATAACATGATGTACATTGTGTATTTGTTTGTATTACATAAGGGAACTAATCTCACGAGTAAACATAAATTTGAGCATGGAGAGACCAGGGAGAGCTTGAGCTCCAGATGGATGTAGAGCTGTCTCTAGTAAAATTTGGGCTATTTTGGTATCTTCATTTACAAGTGACGGCGTCACCTTATAGGTTGTGACGCCGTCTGTGCTCTTTTCCAGACTTTTCATGACTTGGTCATTTTCTTCACATTTTGATCCCTTTTCATACAAATATGCATGATTTTCAGCTTTTGCTTCCAAAGTACCTAAAAGGTGAAAAGAAACGAATTTAGGCAATATTTGATCATAAATACATTAGTTTAAGGCTTAAATGAACCCCTAAAAACGTACGTTGTAAATCCTTATCAACTAGTCACACGACTATTTTTCGTAAAATGACATAAATCATTTAATAAACGCATATTTGGTCAGACTCGTGCCGGTACGCGTTGTGCTAAATTCTCACGACTCACGAGATAACCTCTCGTTTCACAAAACATCCCAATTTCAATCCCAAATATATCCAAAACAGTTATCAGGTGAAAAATACTTTTTACTAGATATAATGCGGTATAAAACTATATTTCAAAAATTACCGGTTGTCACAAGTATATACGTCGTAAAGACTAGAGCCTTATATGGCGTATATAAATCACGACACAAAACTAATTAAACATTAGCTATTATGGCGTAGGTAAGGCCGTAGCCCTATGCCATAGAGAAAAGGAGTTCTACGTTTTCTTCCGTTGAGACTTCTTGTCACGCTCTATGTGATCCATGTACTCCTCTGCTAGCTCTTTAATCATGTCCTTATCATCCCCCCCCCCACTTTAGAATAAATCGTCCTCAATTTCTCACCCTCATTCACATCCTCGGGGTGAAAGTCATATATATCCGACATATTGAAAGTCTTCGAAATACTCTAGTATTTGGCAAGTCCAAAATATAAGCAGTATAATTAATCTTTCAAAGTACCTTATATGGACCATACTTCTTTGGTTGTAACTTGCTATACATACCAACCGGAAGACGTTCTTTTCGAAGAAACATCATCATCTCATCACCTACTTTGAACAACTTGACTCGATGATACTTATCCGCAACAACTTTGTACTTAGCATTTCATTCAGCAATCTTGGCTCGAACAACTTCGAGAGTATTTTGAACCTCTTCTACCATCTTATTTGCTTGAACATTTTTCTTTCCCGGTAAATCAACTAAATCCACCACTTGTCATGGTGAAGTCTCGTAAACAATCTCAAATGGTGACAACCCCGTTAATCTATGACCGCACTATTATAAGCAAACTCGACTTGAGCCAACAACACATACTAAATCTTAGGTTTTTCTCCACACAAACATGGTATCATATTTCCTAATGTTCAATTAACCACTTCAGTTTGACCGTCCGTTTAAGTATGAGCGGTATACTAAAATTCAAAGATGTACCCGAATACCTCCAAAGTGTTAACCAAAAGTGAGCAAGAAACTTAATATCCCGTTCCAAAGTAATTGGCGTCCAAACTCCATGCAAAAAAACCACCTCTTAAAAAAAAGCACAATATGCGCCGCATCCGAAGTCTTCTTACAAGAAATGAAATGCGCCATCTTAGAAAACATGTCAACAACAACAAACACTGAATCGACTCTCCGTTGGGTACGAGGAAGTCCAAGCACAAAATCCATAGAAATATCAACCCAATGACTCTCAGGTACGGGCAATGGCAAGTAAAGACATGTATTTTGCACTTTACCCTTTCCTTCTTCACACACCACACACTTTCTTACGAAAAACCCAACATCCCTTTTCAATTGAGGCCAATAGAATCAGCTCTCTATGCTAGCAATAGTCTTATCATGACCTAAATGAGCAAAATCTTAACTATTTAAAAGGTAATACTTAAATCTTTCATACTTTCTATTTTGTTAAATATATGTTCGTGTATAGAAATACTTAACCATACTAGCAAACTCTTAAGTATATGTGTAAATTCTAAACAATGACATGCTAACACATAAATAGCTAATCTCAGACTCACAACATTGATGTCACGGTAATGCATCTCTAACATGAAACTTCATTTTGGGCCTCCACGTAAGTTACTCATTTTACTCCCTTTAAATTTGTCGTCCGTGTGTCTCATTCAATAGAATGCATGATCGCTTTATAGATGGGTTGATTGTGGAAACTAGTGTGAAACTTAATGGTTTGAAGTTTCGATGAATGAGACCATGGTCTTTATTAAGCACCACATATTAAGTACTACAATGTTTTTTTATTATTTAGAAAAAAAAAATGGGAGCTTAAATACAACAACAACAACAACAACAACAACAACAACAATACCCAATCCCGCTAGAGCGAGGTATGAAGAAGCTTGAGTGTAGACAAATCCTACCTTTTACCCCAAGATAAACCTGAGAGTCGAGAGACTACTTCTAGTGTGACCTCTGGAAAGTGCAAAAGTGCAGGTGAGGGAGAACAATAGAAATAAGTGCACGGAGCAAGAGAGCAAACAAGTATAAGCATTCAACAAACAACAAGCAAAAGATAAGAAAACAAGAAAACAAAGTAGGAACCATCAAAAAATAAGTATACAAAAGAGAAAAGGACCTAAACATATAAAAGCAAATACCGCAAGAGCATATCAGCATACAAAAGACAAAAGGCAAAACAAGAAAAAAAAACATATAAAGCAGAAAGGCATGGAAACACAAAAAGAAACATAAGAGAAAAAGGATAAAAACAAATAAAGCAAAAACTTCAGGAGAAACAAATAAGGAAAAGGCAAAGCACGAAAGAGACAGGGGGCACGAAAACAAACAAGCACAAGCAAAAACGCATAAAGCAAGAGGGCAAAAACATCTAAGAAGAAGCAATCAAAGAAAAGGCAAACCGCAAAAGGAAAAACCAATACCAAAAAAAATAAAAATAAAATAAAATCGGGAGCTAAAATGCCTTAGTATTATCCAATCAAATTTGCAAGTATGCAGATCAATTTTAAGTATCTATTGACATTTTAACTTTTTAATTGCAAGAGGAAGCTAGAATAGGAATGACGAAAGTGTTAGAATCTAATAAAATAATTGAAACATAATTGAGCAACTTTTAATGCAACAGTAACAACCACCAACGCGGAGGTATGCATATACATATTTAGACTTTATTGTATTCACTTTGGTTTTATGAACTATTCTCTTTGGATTTCGCTTATTTGTATATAAGATGACTCATTCATTTGATTGTTTTGTGAATATGCAAAGCATGATTATAAAAAGTTAAAAACAATATAACTATGAGCATTGATTGACATGCCTAATTGGTATGCCTAATAGTATGTAGCAACATACAAACCAATAAACCACTACCACATAATTAGTCATATTTTACGCATCCAAATCATTTCTCTATAAACATATGCTACATGTAAATCCTACTACTTGATTAACCCAATTCCAGTCTATGAAGAAATGTTTCTTCAAACTGCAAGACCATGTTATTTCCCTTTTAAAATCTAGCATACTTGAGGGTCTTGAGTAGGTGGTATTGTGGAAAAATGGGTGGGTTGGGTACTGGGTCAAAACAGGTAAATGTATAGGCCAAGTATAACATGGTTGACATGTTTAAGTTTCTCGATGTTATGTTTTTGTTTTTGAATGGAAAGAATCATAAATAACTAACATATTAAATAGAAGATTTAAAAAATACAATTCTAATAGATATTTATGAACAAAGCATTTAGGAGGTTACAACCACATGCTTAACCCAAATTCTTTTTGGTCAATTTTTTATATTTGATCTATTAGCATTAAAGCCATGCACAAGTAAACTCTTAATAAACATAATCAAGTTTAATTTCGTCCACTACAGCCCTCATGGATCCTTTTTGCGCTTAATACTCCAAACCACACAATGATTGTGTCCAAATTGACGTGTAGCGTGGAGATGGAGATAATTCAACTATTTTTTTTCATCATATTGTTTCTGCAAGGATAACATAGAATACAACCCGAATATACCATTTACACTAATTTAATCATGCATGAATTCAAAGTTTGCATATATTGCCTTTTGACATCTTGATGTCGTTGGCCTATGTGGAGGTGACTGATAAGGATTTAAGACGTGCGCTTTTAGGGGGTCATTTAAGCCCTAATTCAAAACATTTTATATTCGTTACTGTTTAAAATCATTCCTTTTCACTTTTTAGGTCTTTTGGAAGCAAAATGCTGGAATGAAGCATATTTGAACGAAAAGGAGCAAAAACATGAAGAAAATGGCAAAGTCAAGATCAAGACACTCAAGATCGCCAACAGAACTCGACGGGCGCCCCATCCAAAGGGCGACGCCGTCCTCTATGAAGATTTGATCAAAAGTGCACGCGACGGCTCGGTGGAATTTCTCGTCCTAAAGCCCGACGACGCCACGCATAATATATGGAGGGCGCCACTCACACTTTTCACCCGCACGACCCGATCTAGAACTCACCGACGTCAGCAACTAAAGACCGACGGCGTCACAACTCTCAAGTGACGTCGTCTCATCGATGACTTGGCCAAAACGAAACCCTAATGACGGCGACCTGACGGCGTCGCTAGCAAATCTATATATAGAATTCGATTTTTCTGTATTTTAAGAGATAGAATTTTGGAGAGCAAACCCTAATTCAATTGTAGTCCGACTTGGACAGTATTCTAGGGTCCCATACCCTATTTTACACATCAAGATAAGTTTGTTATTCCAATTTATCATCATGTCTACCCCATGTTCAATTGATTGTGTGTATGCTTACTTGTCTAACATGACTAGCTAAATTACTTGTGTGTTTTCTTAGATCTATGAAACATAGTTATTATTTATTGTTAGGTTGTTTCTTGTCTTAATTGATATAGGCTTAGGAGTGCAACTAGGCTTTCGTTGTATTTATTGCGTGAGTATGCTTGAAGACGATAGGGTGCTCGGAGGAAATAGCCTTGTGTTTGCCGATCTCGTGAATCCTATAGTAGAGATAACCTCATAGAACTAGGGAATACGCACCCTCTACGACCAATAGGAATACAACGCGTTAAGATAAAGGACGTGACAATTCAACCGACCAATAAAAGATAACTAGGGAGTAATAGTATCTAAGTGAACACATCTTTAATCACCATACGAGCACACCTCAATTAAACATAGCTATCCGTACTAATTAGTTAAATTAGATAATTAGTAGAAGTAGAGTAATCAGTAGAAGTACCACCCCCAATCAATTTCCCTGAGATTTTACCTTAGCTTTCTAAAAAAACATAAAAAAGATAAAAAAAGAATCATCCTCAACCCCACCTTCTTGTCATAAATTTCTTTCTAGCATTCCAATTCCCCTAGAGAACGATATCAATCCCTGAGGCTTACCCCATACTACACTACAACGATTAGGTTCACTGCCTAGAGGGTTGAAAAGCTTGCTCGAGAAAGGAGGTTTTCTGACCCGAACCCCGCTATCAAGTTTTTGGCGCACTGCCGGGAATAGAATAGCTAGTTAGACTTCTATCTCGTTTAGGTTCCCTTGCTTGATTCCTATCAAGTAAGATTTGTTCTCATTTTCATTAGCTTCCTTGTAGTCTATCCCCCTTCTTTGTGTTTTTGTTTGTAAATCTCATCACTCACCATGATTCGCATCTTTCGCCGAAGAAACTTTTCACTACCCGCTCCAAACCCCGCAATGGAAAATGCAATTCCGCAAAACCTTTCACCCGTTCACCACTTTGGAAATCACTTAGGGCATAATGTAATAAATTGGCAACACAATAGTCCTTTCTACGATTCGGATTCCGATGAGGAATTTGATGACGGGGAGGCAAATGACAACGGGGAAGTCATCGATGGAGTTAAGGTTGAGATGGAAGAAGATCCCTCTCAAAGTTTTGACCCTAGGTGTAGGATTGAAAAAGATAGTCCTTTTAACATGCAATTCCCTTGCAAGATAGGATTAGAAGGTTTTGATGCTTACTTAAATTCGTTTTTACCTTTAAACTTAATCTCAAGGAATTTTTATACAATAAAATTAAGGTAAACGAGTTAGCTTATAAAGGGAAAAATGTTGTTGACGCGGTCACTTACTTGCACGTATTTGTTGGAAGTTTTGCTTATTTGGTAGAATTTATGGTTTTAGAAGACTTAGGAGAATTCATTGATGGAAGCCTCACTCAATTGATATTTGGAAAACCCTTTAAGAGAATGACTAAGTTGAATGAACGAATAGTTGATGGTTTAATTACATTCTCTAGTGATGTTGAGGATTTTGTCTATCAAATGCCCCGTACACACCCTAGGTTTAAACACAAAGATATCGAGGCATGTAATCGAATGGCTCTTATTCTGTTACTTAGTGAAAGAGACAAACAAATGGGACTTAGACATACTTATTAAAAGAATAAGAGGTATTATAAAAGATGTCTAGAGTTAGGAGATGATTACAAGAAAGATGAGAGAACATTAGAGTGGCTTAGATATGGGCACGCAAGCGTGCATGAGATGACGTAGGAGCACGACTTCGAGTCTAGCTATAAGACTCATAAATAAAGAAAAGTGTTTCGTGGGAGGAAACCCATGCTTAATTGTTTGCTTGTTTTGTTTTTAATTTTTGTGTGTCTTATATCTTTTTCATTGTTGTTTATTCTCATGTTAGACTTTGTGAAAATGCTTTATTTTGTCTTTAACCTCGTCTTAATTACATATAAAGGTATTTTACAAAAAGATAAGTGTAGGGAAGATGACATACGTTTTTGAAGAACATGAACATGAGAATTACAATTAGTGAATTTGATATATATATGTGTGTTTGTTAGAGTCAAATGCTTGTATCGAGTCATAATGGATGTTTTGTAGGAATTTTTTCAGGTTTTAAAGATATAATTTTTTCAGAATTTTTCCAGAAAAACGCAGCCGACCACTTTCTGTCAGGACAACCTGACGGCGTCAGGATTAAAACCTGATGACGTCAGGCTATGTAGAAACAGATTATACAGTTTTTCGTTTTCTGTGCAACTCATAAACTTTTGGAAATTCTCAGGTCTTAATTTTCCAGAAAAACTGCAAACATCCATTCCACAAGCATTATATCTTACTTGCTTTCTAGTGTAGTTGTGTGTCATATATAGTTTTACCGCCGATTTCACGCGAAGGTTTCGTCTGCTTTCTTATAAGTGTGCAGGTTATATTTGGCAAGAAGAAGAAACACTCATTGGATGAAGCTTATTACTCATGCATTCTTTTTGGAAGAGAATCTAACCGCAACTTCACACAGATCCTACCGAGCTAATCAGGGGAGTACTAGTTTCTTTTCCTTACTTACCTTCCTTTATCATAACTTTGATGCTTTTGGGGAACATTGGGGAAAATGTCCAGTTTAAGTGTAGGGAGGGAGAATAAAGCGGGAACTTAGCCACTCACTTGATCATTTGTCTTGTCCTTGGTAATTTGTGTAATAAACTATGAGAAATATTCGTTAAGGCAATTTTAGCACCAAATTTAAAATTTTTTATAACATTTACGAGCTAAACTTTAGTCTTAATAAAGCGTCTCATTGATAGGAATTATATGACTAGCACAAAAACCGTATACCACTCAAATTTCACCCCAAAAATGTGAGGTTCGCCTCTAGATCTTCAGGAATAAAAGCATTCACGTTTAATGCTTAGAGAGTGTACCGGTAGTGTAATAAATTCTAGAACTTATTTTGTGATGCATTCCGAGATTGCTAGTGAGACTACACTTGTGATGTACTCATATTTAGTACACGATACCCCTAGTTAACCCCTCAGAGCCTATCCTTTTCGTGGTTCTCGTGATGTTTCGGTTTTCCGGAATATCAATGAAGAACATTGTTTACAATCCACCCCCAAATGTACACCCAAATCGCCTTAGCCTACCGTGTATGCACTCATCTTTTGTGCATTATTGTTATCATTACTAAACCCTTAGTTCAAATATCTAGTTACTTACATGGTTGCTAAGTCGAATCATATCTTTGTATACGCTTTGACGATTGGGACTCATGGGTAAAAGTAATATTTTATGGAGTAACGGAAAGAACGATAAATTCAAATTCCCTTTGTCTACGTAATTAAATACTCCAAGTGTTTTGATCTTTTCAAATCGGGTCAATTAGTGTTAGAGAAATAAAAACTCTAGTGTAGGGATGCTCCTATAAATCCCTTATATTTTTATGTTATCGTAGAGGATGGTAGAGTAAAAAGGTAAAAAAAAATAAAACATAAGAAATAAAAATCGATAAAAGAGTGTTTTAAAAAATTGAAAAATGAAAAAAAAAAAAAAAAAAAAAAAAAAAAAACATACTGCTACCATCCTACATCTATCTTTATGTTTATGTTTTCAAATTTATGTTTGTTTTGTTTCAAGTTATCTAGAGTTAGTGAGTCGAGTCTTGGCTTAGCAATGGCACGCACATAAGATTTTTGACCTGCCACCACTAAATATCCCCTATCTAACAAAACCCTTTGTTTCTCTACCGTAAGCCTAACGTTACAACCCTTGTAAAGACCTCTTAGATAGTTGTTCCTAGGTGCTTACGCCAAAGCGGTGGAGGTTTGATCTAGTCTCAAGCTTATGGTAATCTATGTACTATGCCAGGTAATGAGTGTTTATCTTCCATTTCCATTCGTATTATATTTCATATAAACTCGAGAGATGAGAGAATCCAAACACCACTTGTGAGGTGCTAGTGTATAATTTTCGTGCTTGTTATGACTATTGCGGTGCTTTTACTTGTTGTAAACTATTTTAAACCAAGGCTTCATGCCCCATAACTTATAAATTGATTGGTCAAAAGCACATTTGCTTGAGGACAAGCAAATACCAAGTGTATGGATATTTGATAAGGATTTAAAACGTACGCTTTTAGGGGGTCATTTAAGCCCTATTTAGACACATTTTATATCCGCATCGCTTAATTTCGCTCCTTTTACTTTTTAGGTCTTTTGGAAGCAAAATGATGGAATGAAGCACATTTGGACGAAAAGGAGCAAATACGTGAAGAAAATGGCGAAGTCAAGATCAAAGCCTCACAATCGATCGATCAACAGACTGACGGCGTCCCAACCAAAGGCGACGCCGTCCTCTATGATGACTTGATCAAAACATGCACGCGACGACTTAGTGGAAATTGTAACATAACCGACGGCCACGCTTTAAATAAGGAGGGCGCCACTCACGCTTTCACCTCGACGGCCCGGATCTAGTATCAAGACGACGTCCCAATCAAGACCGACGGCATCACAACTCTAAGGTGATTCCGTCCCATCGATGACTTGGCCCGCATTTAAACCCTAATGACGGCGATCCGACGGCCCCATGCAAAAAGTGACGTCGCCGCAGCTTGTAAATCTATATATATAATTCGATTTTTCCGTATTTTGAGAGGTAGACTTTGGAGTAAAACCCTAAATCGCTTGTAGTCCGAATCGACAAGATCTTAGGGTCCCATACCCTATTTTACACATCGAGATAAGTCATTTAATCCAAATTATCATTATGTCTATCCTATATTCGATCGACCGTGTATGCTTCCTCGTCTATCATGTCTAGCTAAATTTCTTGTGTGTTTGCTTAGATTTATGAAACCTAGTTATTGACTATTGTTAGGTTGTTTCTTATATTAATTGAAATTGGCTTAGGATCCAACTAGGCATCTTCATTGTATTTAATGCTTGAGTATGCTTTATGATGATATGGTCTATGGATGAAATAGCCAAGGCTCACGATCTGTAGGTTGTATACGAGAGATAACCTCAAAGAACTAGGGACTACGACACCCTACGACCTTTAGGAATACAACGCGTTAAGATAAGGACGTGACAACTCAACCGACCAATAAAAGATAACTAGGGAGTAATAGTATCTAGGTGAACACATTTTTAATCATCATACGAGTACATCTCAACTAGACATAAGGTACTCGTAGTAATTAGATAATTAGATAAGTAGAATAATCGGTAGAAGTACCACCCTCAACCAATTGCCCCGAGATTTTACCTTAGCTTTCCAAAAAAACCACAAAAAAAAGATGAAAAAAAGAATCATCCTCAATCCCACATTTTCGTCATATATTTCTTACTAGCATTCCTATTCCCTTAGAGAACGATAACAATCCCCGAGGCTTACCCAATACTACACTACAACGATTAGGTTCACTGCCTAGGAGGTTGAAAAACTTGCTCGAAGAAAAGAAAGTTTTCTTCACCCCGAACGCGCCTTCCGCGCGCATCAACACCCCCTACGACCAATAGGAATACAATGCGTTAAGATAAAGGACGTGACAATTCAACCAACCAATAAAAGATAACTAGGGAGTAATAGTATCTAAGTGAACACATCTTTAATCACCATACGAGCACACCTCAATTAAACATAGCTATTCATAGTAATTAGTTAAATTAGATAATTAGTAGAAGTAGAGTAATCGGTAGAAGTACCAACCCCAATCAATTGCCCCGAGATTTTACCTTAGCTTTCTTAAAAAAACATAAAAAAGATAAAAAAAAAAAAAGAATCATCTTCAACCCCACCTTCTCGTCATAAATTTCTTTCTAGCATTCCTATTCCCCTAGAGAACGATATCAATCCCCGAGGCTTACCCCATACTACACTACAACGATTAGGTTCACTACCTAGAGGGTAGAAAAGCTTGCTCTTAGAAACACAGGTTTTCTCGACCCCGAACCCTGCTATCAGTGACTCTCTTTAATGCTAAAGGAGAAATAACAATAACTTCTATCCATTCTCTGGGGTGACTGAAGAGCTGAAAGCTTTTGTAAGTAATGTCTCAAAGGCTACTCTTCATGTATTACATATATCTCAAATTTGGCAAGCATCATCCTTAATCCACTAAGGTACTAATATATGTTTTACTAATTATATATACGTTTTCAACTTGTGTGCAGAAGGTTAGTAAAACTTAAGTCGAAGTCATATGTCAAATGTATCTGGATGCAATGCTTGAATCTGCTATCAAACAAGGAGCCTCTGTAAAGGTAAAGACGTTTTAGGCATTCACCATGTTGGTGATTCTTGGGCCATCAATCATTTTATGTAATTTTGATTTACTCGAAGACAAAGGGATTTCATGTAAACGTATAACTGTATTAGTCGACGTCCAATTTATAAGGTGTTCACCTTCCATCATCCATGCCAATCAATTTATAGATACTTCCTCTCATAGACTTATGAAGTAAATATGAAGACTGATGTAAATAAATACGAAGATTGGAGGACGAAATTGTTTGATTAGAACTGATAAGGAGTGTAATCATGGTTGCAATTGAAAAGGAGTATAGTCATGCTAAATTCTATAGTTTCAACATCATCTTAAAAAAACGACATACCACCTATCACAATCACAACAATAATCTAAAACATAAACATATCTATACTACCTTATAATACATCTTTGACCCTCTATCATATTAATTTTTTAAGACTACTAAAAATATATTTTTAAGCAAATACAAGTAAATAAGCATAATTTACAAGTATTTAAAGCACAAATAAAACTAAAAAAGACTATTCAACACATACAATTAATACACACTTAAAAAATCTCATCATCAAAATATTCAATTATTTAACCGTAATGTACAACCTAATTAAGATTCCAAAATATAAATGTGTGTAGGATTTTCAATATGGCGTATATATATTGTAAAACACTTTAAGAAAGGTCAGAAAATCAAGAAAGACTAGCTGGCGCTAATAAGAGGCCTAACGATTAATCGGTTAGGTGGTGATTAATCGGATTGGAATTTTTATACACAAAATTTTAACTTTAGATATTATATTATATTAGATATATGAGATAAGATAGTAAGATTAAAGCTCAAACATTTCGTTGCTCAAATATAAACATAATACATAATTCTTCAAAGTTTCAAAACAAAAACAAACATGATATCACTCATTGTTGACCATTTTTAAGCGATCAGTTTGTTGATCACTTTTTAAAACGATTTTGTTCGACTTTTAAGCATTTTGTTGACCAATTTAAGCAATTTTTAAACTGAAATCTCAATAAACCCAACCAAACACCACCATATTTCATCAAACGTCAATACTTGGTCTTTACTTTTGGTACCATAATCAAATCTGCACCGGATCCAATCACCAACAAGAACCCTTAAACCCTCAATTTCATCTCCTACAAAAAATGGTAAATTTAACTAAATCATCAATTTTAATATACATTACCCTTGTGCTTATGATGTAACTAATATAAAAATTGATTGTGTTGGTAACAGTCAGCGTTGTTCAATTTCCATTCTTTTTTGACGGTGGTGTTGTTGGTGATATGTACTTGCACTTTTTTGAAGATGCAATTTCCTGCTATTCTTGAACAGAAAACTGGGTTAGTTACTTCTTTCTTTTATCCCTTTTCGACTAATCGAAAACCCGTAAATGATGTTGGTTGTAGGATATATTAATGTTTAGAATATGTTTTTTTTAATGTTTTCGGTATTTGTTAAGCTTTTAGTGGGAGTCCTAATTAATATAATAGGCTTTTGCTTGTATGTGAGTAATACCCGGTGTGTATTTGTGTGGCTGTGGGCCCAAACCCCGTGGGTTAGTCGGCCAAAAAGGTTTGTAACCATGGTTATTCGTAAAAATGGCAGTGTTGCGACGTTAAATTTTTCGGCCTGATTAAAAGTTTGAGTGTAGATTGGCCATGGATTGCCTTATTGTAGCTTATTTTTGATTTGTCGTGTTCTATCTTATTAGTAAAGCCTAAACGTCCTTACATATTGGACATGAATTTGCTTTCTGTCAAGTTATAGGATTTGAGTTATATTGAAGTGGCAGCTTAAATCGAGCCTATGGCTTAAACCACACCTTTTGCTGTTACAACTATATTAAGTCTGTTGATAACTTATTCTCGCCTAGAATGGGAAGATGTGGCATGACTATAGAGGGTTAGGGAAAGCTCGTAGATGAGTTGATTATCCTTAGTACTATTATTGCGTGTTTCAGGGTTTGATATAATACTAAACGATGGGATTACCAGTTGTTGTTACAAAAAGATTGTGTAAATGCTATTAGGTAGAAACGTAACCATGAAGCCTTTGGACTTCCTTGGATTTATGATGATAAGGGTAGCTAATGGGAGTAGGATTGCTTGGGAGTTATGACACGATGAATGTAGGTTTGTAATGGAAATTGCAGGGTATGGCATTTATGGTAGATTGTTCTTGATGCCTTTTGGTGCTCATGATATGTAAATTAGTGGTTTGTTTCCTTAGGGATCTCTTGGATCACTCCTCACATGAAGGGTCCCTTGTATGAACTTAAATGTGTACAAAATCTAACACCAATTCACTGCCAAAGATCTGCAACAACTATTAGATAACTACCTTGAGCTCATTAAAGAACCCATCAGTTTAACAAAGTTAAACTCCTGCCTCTATGTAATATCCCGCCCACTGCACTACAATATTGTCCGCTTGCTCACAGGCTCACGGCCAGATTTGTGGCCCTCGCGAAGACTTCCCAAGAGTTACCCAAAGTCCCAAACAAGTACTACTTTCATATGAGCACGCTTAACTGCCAGTTCCTGAGAATTCCAGCCGTAGTAGACCACAAAACGTGTTGTGTTGTGTCATTGTAAGGCGAATGTTATCTTATGAACCCATCATCTCTCCAGGCCACAACCGATGTGGGATTTGCCTAGGGTGTTACGCTCTACACCAAATTCTGTTATAAAACAACCCAATTCCCATCAACCTATAAAAACTGATACCTTGTACCACAAATACATGCTTTTGAAACATTGAATACAATAGCTTTTAGGCCAGGGAGTTATTAGCGTTAGCAACAACTCTTTTTTTCTTATTATCTTAGTAAAAAATATAGGATGGATGCAACTGTGTTCTCAAGTTGAGTAAAAGATAGGAAAGTAAAGTAAAGAAAGGAGAGTAAAGAAAACTAAAGAAAGCGGAAGAAAAATGTGGGTCCTAAACTTTCATCTCATTATTGGAGTGAAACATTTTAAAGAGAAAACACAAGTACTTTCATGAGTTTCATCCCTCCCCACTTTCTTTCCTTCCTTAAAAAAACTCTAAGAACACACATAAATTTACTTTCACTCCATTTCATTTCTTTTCATCTAAGAAAAAAACTTGAGAACAGAGTGACATGGCATTGAATAGAATTACTTTCCTAGAGGCTAACCATGTTTCCTATGTCCTTGTCTCCTGGTGAAAGAACTTATGGATGAGTTACCTATGATGGACACACTTTCTCTCTATAAATGACATATGAGTCTAGAAAATCACATTATTTCTCTAAATATGACCTCTCAGTGTACTATTAGATTAGAGTAGCTGCACATGAGGTTCGTGAAACTACATTAAAAACTCCACCGGGAGAGCAGTCACTTATCCATATGTGATAAATCTTTTATTAAATCCTTTTTGAGAATATATCTTCTCGTTTATTCTGATGATATGTTGAAACTTGATACATATCCAGAGTGGCTCTAGTTTTGAAACTATATTAAAAGTATCAAGTTATCAACTTTAACCTCTGTAAATTGCCTTTTAAGTAGCCCAGATTGCATACCTTGGTCATATATCTCTAAAGGGAGTGTGGCTACAAATCCAAGCAATATAAAGACTTTTAAATTGCCAACACCTTCTACACGACTCTTGTAGTCCTTTGATGGAGTGAAAAGACATATGCTTCAATGTTCTTAAGTCAGTCCATGTATGATGAGTCTGCATATACTGGCACTACCAAATTCTGGTGTCACCTTTGCCATTCAGACTATGCATCATGACAAGGTATAGGTGCAGGGCTTAAGCAACAAATGGCATCCTAGTGGCTTTATTTGCAAGCGTTTTGAGACAAGTACTCGGCTTTATTCACATGAAAGAAAGTTACTAGCGCTGATCACGCTCTTTAAATGTAGAGGTCATATCTTCAGGAAACGGCTTAAGGCACTCTCTAATATCTAATTTGATAAATATGAGCATATAATGCAGGCTGGGAGTGTGGGACATCAGTCTTCTTTTGGCCTAAGCTTAATCATGAAAATATTGCATTTATAAGAAGTTTCTTGGTTTTCGTCAAACCTGTAAAATAGATAGTTCAACTAAATTTATTATCCTACAACAACCAACTGCAATTATAGAAGAAATATGGAAAGATATTTCCCACCATGGATCTCATTAAAGCCTCCCAAACCTTTGGATAAAGATGTTATATTGGTTAATAGGCTGAGAAAGTTTGCTCACCTTATCACTTTAAGTCGTTCATTCAATATTGTGGATGTGGCTCAGGCTTTTATAGATATTGTATACAAGTTGCACGAGTTCTGGAGATCTATTTTCTTAGAGAGGGATAGAATCGTCATTGATTGTAGGAACATCTTGCAACTGTCACTTCTAACTCATCGGTGGTTTGAGGTTTTGAACACGTAAGCTGTTAGGTTATGTAACATGAAAAGCTAAGTGACTAAGTGATAGAGAAGATGTGGGAACTAGTGAGATAACGTGCCAAAATTAGAACAGTCCTATATAAAGAACTGCTTATGTCATTTTCAGACCAAGTTTGAATCATTTTTTTTCTGACAACACGGGTTTAACTTTTTTGGGTCTGTGTCACGAGGTTAGATGGCTTCCATTAGTTGATTTATGGTACAATGGTATTTTCTGTTGCTTTTCAGGCAATATAATTTGAAGTAGTCTAAGGTAGATGCTCTGTTATGAGTAAGGGAAGAAGCAATACACAACTCAAACAAATAAATTTTTTTAAAGCACATAATTGGGACATGGAAATTGCAGTTGGTCAATAGATAGTCATTGGTGGCCTGGTGGGAAGCTATCTTATTCATTGTAGCTACCACAGAAGATAGCATTCCCTCTACCCTTCTGTTTGTCTATGCATATATGTAACTTTGATTCTCAGCCTAAAATCATTGCTCATTTGAAAAATACAAGAGGTGCCCCTCTAAAAGAGCTAAAGGTTGTAACAGATTATAGATAAAGTGATGACTAGTAGGTGTTGTGGAAAACAATTGTAAATGGAAATGATGTGTAAGTGAAGGCTGAATACTTAGATAATCTTTATTTTACATTTGATCCTTGGGGTTAGGATTCTCTCATGGAGGGGGTGGCGATGCAAGTGCTTTCATGATGCGAGGGAATTCTGTAAGGACAAACTTAACATTAGCTGTTGCTGCCCAAAGATAGTTAGCCATTACGTGAAAAAAACTCTTGAAGCACCAACTCAGATACTTAGTTATATTGTCAGTAGACTTGTCTTAATCTACATTTAGTGTCCATTGTTAGAAGGCCACATTACATGACCTCAAATTGAGTAGGACCATATTTTCAGAATGTTCTGTAGGACTGTAGGGTTGTAACCATGTTAAAGATGATATACATCTTATTTATCTTTGACTTTGTTTCATCTCAGTTATTTAGGTGGGATTAGACTAGGTTAATCATTGGAACACCTTCAGCATTGGCGGGAGTTATAGTTCAGATGTCATCATTGTGGCGTATAATCGTACCCTTAAAGCAATGTACAAAATGTCTGTCCATGGTTCAACCAATAGTTTTCTGGCTGTATGTTGAGATGAGTAGTCAGTGATTAAGGGTGTGTTTGGCAAAATAGCAGTAGCTGTGAGCAGTAGGCAGCAGTAGCTGTTTTCCTATAAAACCTTATGGTAATGTAGCTGTAGTTGTAATCATACAACTCCAAAATGCTCAACGCTCCTAAATGCTACTTCATGGAGAGTTGGAAAAGGAGCATTCCCAAAAAAAAGATAAAGCTACTTGTTGCTTGGCAAACGAGCATTAAAGATCACAGCGCTCAACGCTCACTGCTCCTAAATGCTCCTAAACAATCTGCGCCAAACACACCCTAAATCATTTTTGCTCACAGTGCACATTTAGCCGGCTTTTATAGAAATAGAACAACGTGAGGATAATGTAGGTGGAATTTCTCATACTTCATAAAGTACGGACATTGTGTGATTGCCTATGTTTAGACACACGTTTTAAAATGATCAGTGGATGTAGCATAATTCATATGTTTAAAATAAATGAATCCATGGTTTCTGCATTTCAAGACCTGGGATTTAATTGAAGTGTGTTTTGGCTGGTAGCTGGCTGGCTGTCTTTAAGGACACTCACCAACTTTTTGGAGGAACTTATCCAAAGGCATAGCCGCAAAGGTCTCCACAAAGTATCGTGACTCTTTGGTTTTAGTTATGTACTAATAATATCTTGCAAGTGGGAAATGTTGCATAAATGGACTTCTTAGGCTAGCATACAAAAAACACTAGTGTTCTGGAAATTCTACAAGGAAAAGGGGCCTTAAAGTGGAAGAAAGAGCGTATAATTTTTTTATTTAATTATTTTAACCATTCTTGTATCATTAAATAGCAGATATCGAGTTAACTGAACTCTACTTTTTCTGTAGCTACACTTTCTTTCCAGTAGGGTTTTTCAATAGTGCAAGATAGTGACTGAATTGCTAGAATTGTTACTGGTGAATATGGTGAAAGAGTTTCTAATTTCTGATGTCTAAGTTAGTCCCAGAAAGATAGGGCTCAGATCATACATCTCAACTTCCAAATTAACTTTTTATATGTGGTAGGCCTAATATATTAAGCTCGTCAATAAAAAAATTATTAGTGCTCTTTGGGCTAGTTTTGATATCATGGCCTGATTGATTACTTATTGACTCTATGTCTCTTCTTTCTACTTAGTCTAGGTTCTCTATTTGATATTTTGATGTATAGTGGGTATAGTTATTGCTGAATCTGGCTGCTCATTATCAAGCTAGTTCCTCTTTGGATGTTTGCTGTATGATATTGTTGAATCTGGTTGCTTCTAATCAAGCAAGTGTGACTGTTTTGCAGATTTCGGGGTTTCTTTTGGAAGGCTGCAAGAATAGGTATATTTACTGATTGTCATATATATTGACGTTATGCTCTCAATGTAAATACCCTGATCATGAACGCAAACTAATAAGTACAGAACTTAAGCAATCTAATTCAAAATAACATTTAGAATAGTTAGTAGCATAGCATGCAAACTAATAGTGGGCCTTGGCTTGGCACAATTCTAAGTTCCATGGGCTCTATCTTTTTTCTATATACCATTCTACCAATTTATGGGTTTCATTTATGTTGTCTTATAGGAGAAATGAACATGGGCTGGGGCCTGGGGGGTCCTTAGTTTTGTGCATGAAACTTTAACATAATCTATTGTCATAAAACTTGCTACATTAAGGTATCATAGAGAATGGTTGATATGAAGATTTTATTAGAAATGTGTCATCTCACTTGAACTAACATTTGAAACAGGTGAACGGTTGAGTCCGTGGGTGGCATTCGGATGCTTTACAATGGGTGTGTCGATCATATTTTTCTGAGTCACATTTCCCTCAGGCCATGAAGTGACTACAATATATTCTGTTCTTTCCAGCATTATCTTTACGCTGGTATTTAGCTCATGTAACTTTGTCAATTTTCTTTTAACAGAAACAATAGATTTGTCGTCTTTCTTGATTACATCCATTAGGCAAATCCCGAGCAACCAAAACATGGATACATTGTACTTTATGACCTTATTCAACCACTATTTGACAATCCCTCTTAACACAACATATATGATATGTTGCTTTGGTACGACATGATTGGTATGAAATGATTACTAGTTTGGCAGACATGATTAACTTTATCTTCTATAGTTCTTGATTACATCCATTAGGCAAATCCTGAGCAACCAAAACATGGATACATTGTACTTTATGACCTTATTCAACCACTATTTGACAATCCCTCTTAACACAACATATATGATATGTTGCTTTGGTACGACATGATTGGTATGAAATGATTACTAGTTTGGCAGACATGATTAACTTTATCTTCTATAGTTCTTCCTCGCCTAGTTAAAATGACAAATGAAGCGTTTAAAGCTATGCAAAAGAAACAATATGACCTGTCACATTTGTAATGTTGCAAAATGACAATTAAGGTATGTGTATGGCTGTGGACGACAAGCCATTATGTCATTCATAATGTGATTGTACTCGCAGAACTCTTATTTCTAGGGATGACAATACGACACGTTCTATGAGACATTGATTTTTTTTGCCTCGCATGAGACGAATATTGGGATGTCAAACGATTCGCTTAGATTTAAGCCGATTCATTGGTGATCGATACGAGACAAAACTCAACAAATAAGCTTTGTCATCCATATGTTGCACACTTTTCTTAGTTGAAGTCGATGAAATGAATATGCGGTATGAGGCAACTTTGGAAATCCGACTCAAGATTCATATTTGTTTCATTGTTATCCCTATCGGGTTTTTATAAATCATGTCATTGTCATTTACTTAAACATTTTTCTTCTTGTTTAGGAAAGAGGAACCTATCCACAATGTTCGATAAAAATGAGAAGAAATGTTTATTTAAATCCATCCACATGTTTATTTTTATTTTCAACATAATCCACATGTTTAATTAAACAAGTGAGACTTTACTTAATCCAAACGACTAGATCCTCCCTGGATTTGACATAGTATAGTATAAAGATAGGCCCAAATGTGAAGGTCAAAAAGGTAGATACTACTAAACATTACGTTTTTACACTCTAAAAAATTGAGCAATAAACATTGATTACAAAATTATTTTCTTCCGTTTTTATATGTGTCAAAATAGTTGTCTATCATAAATTTCAGTTAATAGTTTTGTAAAAGATAATGATAAGATTTTAATAACATAACAATGCAATTGTTGCATTCTTTTATATTTTCTTTATACGTGTGAATAATAATTTGGCAAAAATGCATATATATCCCTCCCAAAGTGAATAATTGCATATATATCCTTTCAGAAGTTTTTACGCACATTTTACAATGGCTTTTACGCACGCTTTGGATATATACGCACTTCGATTTTCGAGTGATATATACGCAAGTTCTCAATAATTTTGACATGATATAAGCATAACAAAATGGGTTTATTCACATTAGCAGGCTACCTCTAGCTGTTTTTGGTAAGCCATTTCAAAGATATCTAGATATTTATCAAGTTTTATAAATTAAAAAAGACTAAGTAGGCCATGTCAACAGTGACAGATATACAAAATTATGAGGGTGCACCAATCGTGGAACACAAAATTAAATAAGTATTTGAGGGCAAAAGTGTCATTGTTGCCATCATTGACTTGTAAATATTGCACAAATCGTGATTAGCTATAAACTAATAAGACTAATGACAAGAATGAGATCCACGTAAACTCATATTGTCATGGGTTCAATTGATTCATCATACCATCCATTTTTATTTAAATCATATTCCACCTTTTTTAAACAACATATCTCGCAAACGGAAATCTTCGAGTCAAAAATCATATGTTGGCGATTAAATTATCTTTCTATAGATATGCATCATATATACTTTCGACAAACATTTTTTCAAAATTCCGTCCGAAAAATCATATATATTTTTACGAATCATATATGATTTTAAAATCACGTATGATTCGATTTTACGAATCATATATGATTTTTACAATCATATACGATTCTCAAAAATCATACGCGATTCAGAAAATCGAATCATATACGATTTTCACAAATCATATACGATTTTTGTAACCAAATTTTAAAAAAAAAAAGTTAAAAATATATAAGAATGCGATATCTACGAAAGATAATTTAATTCTCACCACGATTGAGATAATTTTTATCACAGAACGATTAACTATTTTGCGAGATATTTAATTTTTAAAAAGGGTGAAGTTATCATAATAAAAACGAATTGGCTATTATCCATTGACGGATCACAGAATTTTTGTTATATCAACTTTCGCCTTAATGACAATTATTAGAGGTGGGTCAAGAATATTAATATGTTATTGTCGACATTGTTTTTTTTATGTGGCTTTTTGCATCTTTATCTCCTCATTGGTTGAGCTTCTTTTGTAACTTTAGTTGTAAGTTGTTTGTCATGTTGGAATATATATGCATCACTAGGACCAACAGGGTTGGGTATGATATCGTATTTTCAGCATGGATAAGGATGGCAATTAATAGTGCACGAAATCTTGGGTATCATATTCCGCATTCCCATCCCCATCCTCACCCTCATCTTTATTTTTCTGATCATCGTTTCTTTCCTTATTCGTGTCGATGAATGATTTTTTTATCCCCATCATCGATCTTTAATGGGGAACGGGGATAACCCAATTGTTCGAGAATTTTTCTCTCTATCAAATAAACCATATAATTAAACAAAATCGTTAAAATGTAAAGAACTCGGCAATAATTGTGATAAAAATGTATATCCTTAATGGTTTGCATCATTTACAGTTTTGTTCCAAATATTAAGCACGGTATATATTGACACTTTAAATATATTCAAGAAGCGCATTCACAAGGCGTGCATGCATGCAAGACTCAAATAAAATTTACTATAAATCATGATTTTAATTTATTATGTTTTTCCGACAATACATTTATGGATATCAATTTCGTTTAATTTACGCCTATTTAAATTTACGCCGTTGGCCCAAGACCAGCCGGGCTTAGTTCATTTCGCTCGGCTTAACTGCCTACTTGAAATATCCAGATAATGCTTTATTATTCAGATTAGTGACATTTAACGCAGGGTTCATGTGTGAATAATGTATTTTATTTTATTACGTTCTTTTTGATAATAAATTTACTGATTTCAAGAATTTCGTTACCGCGTGCCGGCTCGGGTTCGAGCCTGTTAACTCCGCGCCCACTTGGCTCGACCGATCACTGCGTCTGTTTGGATCGTACCCGTTTGGGCTCGGGCTCATTGGACCGCCGTCGTTCTAACTCAATATTCAGATAACGTTCTTTATTATTCAGACATGACATTTTAATGCGTGAATTACGTTGTTTCTATTGACAATACGCTTGATAATTTGTATTTCTTGTGTAAGAGGTGTTTTAATAACCGCATTAATCAGATTTATTGACCGCTTAATTAATTAACTACATTAAATATCTTGACCACATTAATCACTCGCCAGATTTGTACATTAAACTTTAAGACTTGTAAGTCTTAAAATTAAGATTGATGAGAAAGATCATTAATAGCGCATTATGTATTGTACAATGACTTTTGATTTTGTAAGTTTTAATTTTAAGCACTACTGAGGAGAGATTCATTCCTCATTATAAGAAGATAGATATCAAAACAATGTATTGTACATGTTTAAATTTGAGACAAAACGTTGGTTGAGTAATCTATACCACATTATAAAGATTCGGCATATTCCTAAAAAGGAAGCTTAAAAATTAAGATTCAACACTTGCTAATAATGACAAATTTAATAAGACATCTATAATAGATTTGTCAGAACACTTTAAAGACTTTTTAGACATGTTTTAAAAAAAAATAATAAAAATACAAAGTAATTTAATATAAGAAAAAACGTCATAACAATAAATACCTAATAAATATTATTTTTAAAACACCCTAATATGAAAATACTGTTATTATACATATTGTACAAACTAATAAAACACAAATTTTCATGCAATTTATATGTAAACAAGTTCACAGACATATGGTTTTAAAAACTGACCGGCTAATGGGTTCAACCGGGCCGAGTTACTACCGGTTCAATTAGCCTTATAAAAGTCGTCCAAAACGATATTAATAGAGTTTAAAACGCATACTAAAATACAATGTTCAAAAATATTATTAAATCGCAAGAGTCGCCGAGAATCAACATATCGCGCTTTTGAAATTTTTAAATAAAACTTACCAGAAAACTAAAAACTTTGTTTTATAAAATCGGATTTATTTTTCAAAGCAAATGTGCAAAGTGCTAAGTGCTATATATATATATATATATATATATATATATATATATATATATATATATATATATATATATATATATATATATATATATATATATATATATATATATATATATATATATATATATATATATATATATATATATATATATATATATATATATATATATATATATATATATATATATATATATAGTCCGGTTCTAGAAAAGTGTAATTAGAGAAAAGTGAGAAAAAAGTTACAGGTAGATTCAGAAACACGTGAAAGTTTAGGGTAAAAAAGAAAACACAAAAAAGAAAAGGAAAAGAAGGATTGGTCTTTTTTTGATACTGATACAAACACACACACACCGATCAAACACACACACACATACACAGTCACCACCACCACCGTCACCGCTCTCAACATCACACCACCACCATTAAAACCGATAAAAAAAAAACTAGATCCGGATTTAAATCCAATGATTATGTGACTCACTCGCAATATACTATCAGAAAGATGAAGAAAATGGAATTTTTGAATCAATCGTACCTGACCTAATTTTGCAGATTCACCATTATTTTTTATTAAACACTTTATATTTATGTATAATTTTCAATGTCAGCAACTCGAATAAAATCCACGAACAAAGAAAAAGAGCAATGAAATCGAACAATAGTAAGTCTATAATTATTAATTGTTCAATATTTATGTTATTTTGTGCATCATTGGGTAAATTATATCATAATTAGTATTTTTGTGAATATGTGTAAAATTAGGGCATCCGTGTAGATAAAATGTGTTTATTAAAATTTCTCACAAGGTGTTTGATAAAATGTATAAACAAGATTTTATACTTGCGATGGACTAATTTGCAGCATATGTGTTTCAATATTGAATGATATCACATATTGGGGCATCTATGTGTATGTTTGTAGCATTAGATTACACATTAGGGCACCAGATTGTATTATTGCATTTGTGTTTGTGGTTATTGCATCAGATTGAATGTTTGTATGTTTAGTGCATCGTTGAGCATATTAGAGCATCAACGAGTATGGTTAGGGCATTAGTAAGTATGATTAGTGCATCGTTAGACATATGAAGGCATCTGTAGGGCATCTATTTGTAAGTTCAGTGCATCGTTGGAAATACTTAGGCCTATGTCTGGATGTTTAGTGCATCGATGAACACATTAGGGCATGAGTGAGTATGACTAGTGTAGTGCATCAGTGTGTATGTTTAGTGTATTGGTTTGTATGATTAGTGCATCGTTATTCATACTAGGGCATCCATTTGTATATTTAGTGCAACGCTGAGGGCATCAGTGATATGATTAGTACATCGTTGGACTTATTAAGGTATCAACGTGTATGTTTAGTGCATCCATTTACGTTGTTGCATATTTTAAGGCATCAACGCAGTATGTTATCGATTTCAATTTTTAATAATATAGAAGAAGAAAACAATGTAAATGACTCATCGTGCAGGACACAAAATCCCTATCACAACTCTACCTTGAAGTGGGTACGCAACTGATGTAGTGACACCAAGAAAAATGGTCGTTCAAGTTGGTTCCATGCAGAAGTGAGGTCTTCTGGGATGGTGTGTGGCCTCATCTTAAGGCCAAAGGATGGCACTATGAGCAACACACAAACTATACCTTGCAAAAGTTAAAGAATTCTTTGGTTTTCTTCCTCTTGGTGTAGCTAAGTTTTCAAGAAGGGGCTTAGAGAATGGAAGTCAATAATTTGACTCTTTGACAGACGTCCTGAACACTTTTGCATTAGAACCACTGCTTTTAGAAAATAAGGTTGTGCCAAAAGCAAAACAAAGTTCAAGATGGACAAGATTTGTTGAAATATACAATTACGGATAATCGATATGGTCGGGCTTGTTAAAGTGAAAAAGTTGGCATGTTTGTCTAATCAGGCTTCTAAACTTGTTAATATTTATAAGCTAATGATGTCTTTATCACCCGAGATGACGGACGACTTGCACTTGGAAGACTTGGAGCTCTTTGTATGCAGGTATTATTTCTTACTAATTGAGTAAATCTACATTTCCGTATTATCTTAATTTTTTTGTCATGTTTTTGTTTTTGTTGAATCATTTTTTTATAAAACTATATATGGCATGTCTTTAAATTCTTGTAATGATCAACTTATGTGTTAATTGCAGATTCAAGTACTAAATTCTCAAGGATTTGAGGTTATTCTGGTCTCGTCAGGTGCTGTTGGTTATGGTCGACAGCGACTTTGATACAGAAAATTAGTCCACATCAGATGTTTGCACTATGCTACTGAAATTGAAACTTTAATTTGCATGGAAATTGGTTATCATTGAACTTATCTTGGTATTCTTAGTTTTTAGAACAAATTTAGCATCTTTTGAGTCAAATGCTTGATATTGTTTTACTTGTTCAATTGAGCTCCAAGAGTTCTCGTTAGCTTGTGTATATGTTGATTCTTTGACCATAAACCAAGCATCAACTACTAGAAGATGTGAATTATGACACAGTGTGAAAGATATAGTTTTTTTTGTATCACTTTCTCCTAAAAGAACAATAAGTATTTACTATATATAGTCTTCTCCTTAAGAAGGGCATGTCTGGTGGGTTGGGTAATGGGTCAAAACATGTAATCTTAGTGCAGGTCGATAGTATGGAATCCATTTATATGTTTAGTACATCGTAGGAACTACTTGGGCATCTGATTGTATGTTTAGTGCATCGATGAACATATTCGAGCATCAATGAGTATGATTAGTGTAGTGTATCGTCAAACATATTAAGGCATCAATGTATATGTTTAGTGCATCGTTGGAAATACTTGGGCATTTGTTCGTATGTTTAGTGCATCGTTGGAACTACTTGTGCATCTGTTTGTATATTTAGTGCATCGATGAACATATTAGGGCATCTATGAGCATGATTAGTGCACCGAAAAGGTAGATATTAGGGCATCTATGATTATGATTAGTATATTGAAAAGGTAGATATTAGTGCATCCATTTGCATATTTAGAGCATCTGTTTAGACACATTCATGGGATTAGAAACAATAATCGTTTCACCGTATTCCGTCGCTAGAAACTGGTTATCCAAGACACCATATTAATCACTTTCAAAAACCAATTCCAAACACCCTATTAATGATTTTTTTCATAATCAAATTACCTACAAATTTTTTTTTAATAATTAATATTTTGATGCATATGGCCACTTAAATTGAAGATCAAATACTTCTTGTATATGAATACATGTTTGGTGGTTCACTAGAAGATCATATATTCGGTAATATTTCCTTCTACTTTACCAACAATTTAAATTTCAGGTCTTTATTACTACAATTTGAAGGTCAAATTTTATAGATGGTTCCCAAAACTAGTTGATCCGCTACTAAAAGAATACTATGCGGAGAAAAGTCTGAACCAAGCAATGGTGGTTGCAGCCATGTGACTAAACGATGTTGCATCAGTTTGGACATTCATTAGTAACATGGTTACTGCTCTTACTTCCTTGGGGATGGAAATGATATGATAGAATTAATAGATTCTCCATCAGAATCATCCTTATCTAGATATTCCTCATATATGAATCAGGAGAAGAAGGTGTCTACTAGTGAATGGAAAAGACAAGCGGTAGAAGCTTTGGAACGGGTTACAAGTTCAAGAACTAGTGTGACAAAATGAATCAGTTATTAGATCTTCATGATTTGATCATTTGAATGCTTTGATACAATTTTGAATATATACACGAACGGCATAATGTTACCTTGTGAATTATGGCTATTGGTTCGAGTCAGTATTGAGTGTAAATGTATATATGTTTTTGTTGAAAACTCTTAGACCTTGACAGATCTTTAGCACTCGTGGATCGTTAGTGTTGCCTATGTCATCATAAGCAAACTAATAGACAGTCTCTAACACTTGTATTCTATAGCGGAAAGTAAATACAAGTTGTTATAACTAAGAACACTTAGATCCTCTATGGATCTTTTTATTCACTGAAACTCTATGTTTCGAATTAGTTATCTATTACAAACTATTTGGTTCCTTTTATAGACAAGGAACCCTAATCTCTTACTACTCAATCGACTAAACATGTTTGCATACATTTAATGACTAAAACATTAAACAAATATAGAGTAGTCTAATAATACTGCACATGCAACCTTGGGCCGCTCAAAGATAATAATGAGTGAGCATTTAATTCATAGGCGCATGTCGATCCTAGTCACTTTATGCCCTTCAAAGAAGAATACGGCAATGCTTGTACTCTTCAAGAGAATCACCTCTTCGCAGATTCTCGCTTCTCCTTCAACAGAATCCATCTATTGATGATGATGAAATCCTACTTCACATAATTCCCAACAATCCTCCCCTAAACCGGAATTTGACTAGGTTAAGTTCCAGCTTCGACCTTGAAAGATCTTTTGATACTTCAAGATTAGAGGATTGTTTTCACACATCATTAGCAAAGAACCTCTTATAATTTCATCTCTATGATGATCGACTTTGAAACGCCGTGTCTTTGCAAAGAACAAATGACATAATGTACATCAATACTTATGGGTTGCAATCTATTCTCATCACATCCGGTGTGTTAACTCCCGTGAGAGGTGAATCATTGAAAATAATGGTTTTGATGTCTCTTTACCAATAGCCATTACTACGGAGTAGCCGGATGTTTAAGTCCAAAACTATGGTACATTGATAACCATCGATTTATAGGCAAACCAAACCATATAAACGGATTTGATGTGTCTTTACTGTAGCCGCTTGCTCAGACTAGTCAATTCTTAGAATTGGTGAATTGATAACCAAATATGGAGATAGTTGCCTTTACCACAATCCATATACTGTGGGCTTGTCAATTCTTGGATTCCAACAAGGAATAGACCATGGTGAATTGATGACCATACAACACTCAAGAATGAAGCATGGGTGATTGCGCACCCTATGATTTTGAGCAAACCATTACAATTATCAACAGATTTGACATGTCTTTACCAAAGTCAGATTTTTGGACTAGCTAACTCTTTGAAATACACAAGGTATTTCGGTGAGTTGAAAACCATCAAAAGTAGCATCAAATGTGCATGAGAAAGTTAGTTTTTTTTTTTTTTTTTTTTTTTTTTTAACTAAGAACAACAAACAAGACAAAGAAAATCAAAACTAACCAACAAATCGATAATGTAAACCAAAAAGGTACCATTATTGAGAAGAAGAGGCATCTGTTCTTGCGTGTTGGGTCTTGATTAAACTAACCGTTGTTCAAAGATTTAGCTTTTCATTTCCCACGGCTCGAGGAATCTCCAACTTCGACAAAGCATTCTTTCCATAAGTGTCTTGGGTAATGGATACTTTCTTCAAAGAAACATACAGACTGTGATTCCACCCTTAGTCTCAAGCACATGCACACGAGGGAGAGGATAGAGTCTCCAGGACACAACTCTCCACAAATGTGAGTTCTCCCAAATGGAATGTCCTTTACTATTGGGAGAATGAGAGTTAAACAAGATTGAAGATCTCCCAATAAGAACATCCCGAACCTTGTGGTGCTTTATTGCGAAATGGTTGGTGACAAGAGTGTATAGAGTTAGTAACCGCCTCACAACCAAGTGTAGGATTTCCTTCAAAGGTGAATTCCATTGAAGAGTTATCCTTCGATGAATGACATTCATCTCTTCATCCTTCGATTCCAATGGACCAACACATCTTGATCTCCTCAGAAAATCGAGCGTAACCTTCTATAATGAATGTTGCGTCATCAGCTTCAAGATCCAAGAGGGTTCTTTTGGCCATTCTTTTCTTCCTTCTTCCAGGTTTATAGATGCCTAAAGATGGTGCATCATCACGAATGGCATTCATCCTTACTAGCAAGTTTCTAGCCTTCCTCGTTTTTATACTTGCCATATCAGTTTCTGAGCAAATAGATGCCACAGATGGAGTGGGAGCTGGTAAATTAGGTGCTTCAGAAGAAATGGCAACTGGTTCAGCAGATGAAGATTTGTCTGGTGAGCTAACAATCTCTGTAGGAATTTCAGCAAAAACCTTAGATGGTTCAGCAGAAAGAACCTTGTCATCTTTTCTATCCAAAATATCTTTTTCTCGCCTCGGCAGATGCTATAGATGGGGTGGAAGAGGACATGACTATTGCTCGGAGGAAACACTATGAGGTTCAAAGATTGATCCGCTTTAGTTGAGTCTGTAGTCTCTATGGTAGCTTCAGTAGAGACTTTGGAAGAACATGACATATCATCAAAATTGTCCACAATCGCAGTTGTCTTTGTCCTATTAGTCTTAGGAGCACCTGAAATACCAGCAATCCTTTTTAAGCTTGAAGTGTGCGAAGAAGCATGCTTCATGATCTGATTATATTTGCGAATCAAGATATGATCGGGGAATGCCTTGACTTGCTTCATTGACAACCCAGAGTTATACAGAAATGAGCTTTGGTTTTTCACCACAAGCCTTATTTCAGCTTTAGTAGGAGGTTTATCTTTATTCCTTTGAGCTGTGATGGCTCTCCTCTTTTCAGCTGCTTCTTTCTTCAGTTGTCTTCCACGAGCCATCATCAAATCCACAAAACTTCCACTGTTGAAGTCTGCACCTAAGATACTCGAGCCAGTGAAGGGTTTGATATGACTTCTTGAGTATAGGCATCCCAATGAGTGTCGAAGCTTAGTACGCATTTCATCTAGCTCCCTTTTCTTTCGGAGGTAAATCGATGCCTAGAGTGGGCGCAAGCTTTTTAGCCATTTCTTCATCTTTCTTTCTCTCATTACACTCAGCAAGTATTCTGTCTTGTTCTCGCCTTTCTTCTTCACTTACCAAGTCTGGACCAAGCACATCTTCAACCAGTAAACCTTTTCCTTTATCAGCAGTCTCCTTAGCACATTCATCATCATCAATATCGATAACAGGAATCTCAGTAGAAACACCCAAGTCTTTTTCAGAAGAAACATGTTGTGAGGGTGCTTCAGCAGGAGTGGACACTGATGGTTTTTGTATGACTGAAGACTGACCAAGTTCAGTAGCAACATCCTTCATTGGGGTATCAGCAGATGCAGCTTTGACATACTCTGGTTCCTTGGATACTTCAGTAGTTGCTTTATTCAAGTAAGATCTCTTTCTCCTTTTGTAAAGAATAGGTTCCTTCTCCTTTGAAGATTCTCGTAATTCTTGATGAAGGATCATTAAGAGACACATCGACTAACATATCAAGAGACCCAAACCGAGGTTCATCTTCTTCCTCTCGAAGAAACCACAAACTTCCTTTGGTTTCCTTTTCAAGTCCTTCTCTAGGTCCTTAACTTTACTCAGATCTTCAATCTTACTACCAAGAGTAGACTTGGTCACCGTAAGTTCCTTTTCAGACTTGACACCTCACCGTGACAATTGCTCACAAGATCATACACAGGTGAGAGTAATGGGGTCCTCTGCTCCACCGGCAGATTGCTGCGTGGTAATGGGAGCTTCATTGGACCTTCGGTGGAAACATGGTCATTTTCAACATGAGGAGGAACCTCATCAACGGTACCCTTGAAGGACTAGGTGAGGTCATCCTGTTTAGATCGCACTCATAATCATCAAGAGGATCATGTGCTAGAGTTGGTGTTGGTGGAGGTCGCCTGGAGCAACATGAGAAGCTTCAGAGAAAAGGAGGGCCTCATCAATATTAACCGATGGATTGCCATCGGTAGCAGCAGTGAAGAGGGTGGGATGTTGGCAACATTTTCCTCATCGTGACCACATTGCCTCGAGGCAACATAGCTTCCTCGCCGGGATAATGTGCCCCCTCAAAGTTAGTTCTCATAGATGCAAAAAGTTTGGCTGACAGAGCACCTACGGCATAGAAGGATTGGGCTGGGGTAGTGGTGTCTAAAATCATTTGCAGAAACCTAGGGTACATTAAAAACTTATTCTTTTTCCTTTGAATATTCTCAATCATGTTTTCAAAAATAAACTTAGAAAAATTATAAGTTACCCCTTGGGAAAGACACACAATACCACATCCCAGTTGGGTAGAGAACTGGTCCCATCCTCCTGACTTGTTGCTTATGCACTGAAGCAACGTGTGAATCAAGAACCTCCACATTGGGCAAAGATGCTTCTTCACCAAATGTCGGTCCTCGACTCGATAGCCAACCGCCGGCCCGTGAAGTACCTCCATCTGCTTAGAGTGATAACCCATCAAGATCTTCCAAGTGAAGCTTCCTCCTTATCATCTCTTCCGTAACCACATGCTCTGTTTCACTTCATTTTGAAGCAGATGCCCAAAACTGAGAAACAAGTGATTCATATATTGCATTCGGAGAATGTGTTAGAGCATAGCAAATCTTGGACCTTTTTAAGAATTCCACCATTGGTTCATACAACTCATCATCTTTAGCTTTTCCCAGAAAAGCAACTTTGTTGTGATCTTTCTTAAATTCAAGTGCCATGTGATGATTTGAGATTCTAGGGTTATGATGCTTGTAATGTACTGTTATAGGATGAAGGAGTGGGAATCGGTTTGTTTTGAAGTGGAAGAATGTAACTGGTGGAGTGGTGGTTGTTTGCCCAAGTTATAGTCAACAGAAATAGACCGTTTGGTTGACCGTAGCTTACGTGTATTTCAACTTGACCAAACGAAGTGTAACGTCAGTGAACAGATGGTCAATCATGCAAGTTATATACTTCAAGAAGAATCATCAAAGATAAAAATATCTTCGGTAATATTCTAGAGAGTTACTGTACAACCACTCGATTAATTTCCATTGAACCTCGAATCCGCTCTATAAAATGATCCCAATGCACACATAACTCTTCATCAAAGATCCCCAAATACCATAACAAACCCTAGTTTCTTCAATGCTCAAAATTAATCACAAACAACCATGAGTAGATCCAACCCAATCACACTCTCTTCAGATGACAACGAAACCTCCAAAAGCGGGTCTTGAGAGGTGGAAGAAGATTTATTTGGCAAGTCATCCAAGGGCTCATCCTTAAGTTCTTATGTATCACCTTATGAAGACTCGGATGAGGAAGCAACTTCAAAGAGAGTGAAAGAGCCTCCTTTGTCTGTGAATGAGCCTTCCTTCTCGTTGAAGATTCGATAACTCCCGTGTAGGAGAGAACAATTTACTCCCAACCTCCAAAGACCTCGGCCTCCACGAAGGCCACGAGTCGAAACCGCCACTCCCTAAGGATAGAGAGGTGGTTCTTGGTCTTTCGCACTGTGTTTTGGTGCATCAACCCACATCGTATAAGGGAAGGGCTTATGGAGGGTGGATGAACTGCATTTTGGTTGAAATGAATAGATGAAGCACAAAGGACATATTATTTTTCTCTATCATCATGTGTGGTCATCGTCATCATCAACGTTTGCATCAATCCATCCTCTCCATTTTGATCATTAGCATCTTCGTCGTACTGGTCATGCATATCCATCCATTAATATAGAAGGAATGGGTGGTTATGCAAGATTTGACAAACGCATATCCAGCATCTAGTGTGAAAGATGTGAGCGATCATGCATATCCAACATTATGTTAGATGTTGGAATAGATGATATGTACTAGATTAGGATAAGTAGAATAGCTCTTTTCTTGTAGTTGCATTGAAGTTGATTGTAAGCTGTAAGCTGTAAGCTGTAATTTGAATGAATGAATGAACAATTTTAACTTCAATACTTGTCTTCAGTATTTTATCTTCGTGAGGAAACCAATTGCTCACTCCATTACTTAGTTTTCGAGAGAAACAGCTTTGAGCTTACTAGACCATATACCAAAGGACCACATTTGATGAATTTGAGCGAGCAGGCATATCAGAACACAAACACGAGAGAAACACAGAATAAAACAGACAAAGCAGAAAAAGACTTATTAGCAAGTTAGTGTTAGCAAATGAATATACACAAAGTTTACTATGAAATCCTCCCACAGGCATATGCCTCCCTTAAACTTTTGCAATTAAGGGAAGAGAAGGATCCACCATTGTTCTTGGGTTTCCAGTAAAATTTTGGTCCTTTATTCTTCCAAGAACAACCTGCTGAAGTTTTGATAGATTTGTCAGTTGAGCCCCAACATCCTTTCCCATTTCTCATAGAGTCAACATATGCAGGCCAATAACCATGTTTAAAGTATGGGCTAATAGGTTGCATATAAGGTCTATCAGCTGATCTCCTCCAAGGAGAGTCAGTTCTAGCTTGTGGGACATAAGATGGAATATTGTTAACTTTGGTCCACATTGGTCGTGGTTTCTGCTGATTAGCACAAACACCCATTCTTTGCTCATAAAAATCACAATCCTTAATAAGATGAAATTTACTTCCACACACAAAACATGTCTTCCTTTTGGAAGATGTATTCAACAAAGAAGATGTTCGATTACATGTCGAAGTACTTAAACAAGGAACATTCAAGGAATTGTTTTAAGTACATATTATTCAAAGAAAAGACAAGTCTTCGTGGGAAACAGCTTGGAGGTGGATTCCTCGTAGCTATCCTAGAAGGCTTGTATCTGAACTGGTGCAAGCTTGGGTGTAGACTCCGGTGAAGGATCGGGGTGAGGGCTTGGGAAGGTCGACTCATCACTTGGATCACAAATGAAAGTAGATCCTTGATCCGATGAATTGTCACCGCTGTCGAGAGAAAGAGACAAAGTCATAAGATGAAGCATCATTGTTTGGCAAGTCTTTTGACTTTTGCCATCTGATGGTGTGATCCATCAAAGTCGTAGTAATGGACAGGTCGGTGGGCATGAATTCACCTCTAATAGGTCCAGGACAACATGTAAATCACCTTCCTTTCTAAAGTGTTCTAAGCTGCAGGGGGTAGACTTACGCCCATCTTGCCTAGCTTCCAATCCTACATACTCAAAGCCTAAACCTATTCATGAGTTCACAGACCGACTATTATAGAGTTCTCTAGCTAGATTGTCACCGAGATCAACCATTGTTTATGTCTAGCTATTTCCTCCGCTAGTTTCTCTTTAAGTTCTACATTCTCGGTGATAGTATCGACTTTTTCTTTTCAAAGCGCTTAAGGTTAATATTAGCAATATCTAGATCAAATTGAAGCACCTTAATCTTATCTTCATAAGCTATCTCGATTCTTTTGAAACCAAACCTTTGTCTTTCTAATGTTTTTAACGAGTTTATAAGCTTCATTATCAACATAGCATGCATTGTACTTAGGTTTCATAGTATCATAGGCTTTTCGCTTCATTGTATCTTTCACTACAACCAAATATACGCCAGTACCGAGAAAGTCCCATCAAGGCAAACTGATCATGCCTATCTCTGCCAAGTGCATCCGCCGACAATCCAAGCTTCTCGCAGACGAAGAACTTCCTCGGTCATGTTCATGAGCGCCCAGTTGACTGTGCTCATCCATGGTGACCAAAGTCAAGTGTTAGCTCCTTCCGATTCTCGATAGGAATTGTAGCTAGTACTCTCCACTCTTCCCATCTTTGCACTCTCTGAGAAGTGACCCATCCGATGACAAGAGAAGCACTTGACCTTTCTCCCGCAAAACGAAATGGATCCTTTCCTTGAATCCAAACTTCCTTCCAAATTTTCTTCAAACCTCTTGATATCCACCGAAGCATGGCCACCGCCATTTCACTTCATCTCTCCATCTCAGTGGGTCCACCGATCAAAGTCTTCATATACCGATCTTCATTGAGTATCATAATCTGCAACAAAAGAATGAAGAACATCCTCCAATATACCGCCAGCTTTGGCTTGAGGATATAAAGGAGTGGGACGATAAGATGATGATGGTAAGTAAGATGGACTTGAAGTATGCATCATCATATTCGAGTGGGATGTCCCAACAAAGGTCGAATGACCGTAAGAGGCGAGACGGTAGGGAGATCGACATCGTGTTCAAGAGCTACGAGTTTGTTGTATAGCTCATAAAAGTGAGCATGTCCATACCCACCTTAGCTTTCGGCTATGCTCACATGTAACCATGATGGAGGCAAAGATCAAGGAACTTTGAGTTGCTATCATCATTGTCGCTTTGCATTCACCGATTCACCGACTCGAATCTTGTGAAACCCGCTATATCCTCATGGATACCTTCTTCCTCGTAGATGTTGAACTCTTGGAAGTGTTGTCTCAGCATAGACTTTCTCATCCTCCTGGACTCTTCATTCCCACCAAACCTTGCTTTTAGAGCCATCCAAATATCCTTTGCATCAACCATGTGATGAAAATCACCCAAGTGATCTTCAAGAATAGATTGAAGGAGGATGGTTCTAACCTTATGCTCTCTTTGTACTGCTAGAATCTCTTCAGCAGTTTTTGGAGGAGCAATAGTAAACTTACCATCTAGATCTGGGATGGTCTTCTTTAGACTGTTACCATTCTTCACAATCTCCCATAGATTCCAATCAATATTGGAGATCCAGTTCTGCATCTTCATGGTCCACAAATCATACTCTTCTTTCTTTAGGTAAGGAAACTTACCATTACTGTTGGAGAGACTCGGTTGTTGCATAGAGGTTGTGGTTTTGATGTTGTCGTTGGTGGTGACTTCACGATTCATCATCGCCGTGCATGGTGAATGAGTTTTTGGTTGTATGGGGTGAGGTAAATAAGGTTCTCGTATCTTAGAGACTCTCCCGAGGCTCGATACCACTTGTTGAAAACTCTTAGACCTTGACGGATCTTTAGCACTTCGTGGATCGTTAGTGTTGCCTATGTAATCATAAGCAAACTAATAGACAGGTCTCTAACACTTGTATTCTATAGCGGAAAGTAAATACAAGTTGTTATAACTAAGAACACTTAGATCCTCTATGGATCTTTTATTCAACAAACTCTATGTTTCGAATTAGTTATCTATTACAAACTATTTGGTTCCTTTTATAGACAAGGAACCCTAATCTCTTACTACTCAATCGACTAAACATGTTTGCATACATTTAATGACTAAAACATTAAACAAATATAGAGTAGTCTAATAATACCGCACATGCAACCTTGGGCGTTCAAAGATAATAATGAGTGAGCATTTAATTCATAGGCTAGCATCTCGATCCTAGTCGACTTATGCCCTTCAAGAAGAATACGGCAATGCTTGTACTCTTCAAGAGAATCACCTCTTCACAGATTCGCTTCTCCTTCAAACAGAATCCATCGGCAGATTGATTGACGGAAATCCTACTTCACATAATTCCCAACAGTTTTCTTAAGTATGCCTTAAGTTTGAATCAAGCTATCATGATCTAACTGCATGCAAACAAAGTCTTTTACATAAACGTTATTTACAACAACTATAACCTTCAATTCAAGGGGGCGTCTAGATTTATGTGTGAAACTGATTATCCTATGGTTATCATAATGAGGATCGACCTCTGTAACTAAACAATGTAATTGATCAAAATTCATTTATTCTTAAATAGTTCGTGTAGTTCATGTAAATCCTGAACTAAACAAGTGAAAAACTGAACAATATCCTATCAATTGGCATCACACATTTGAGAATCATACATTGAAGCCTTGAATGAAGGCGTAAGCGATGAGCTTCAATCCATTTTGAGCAAAGGCGATTCACCATGTTCCACAACACATTCGTCCCTCAGCTTCTTAGTGTCGGGACACGCACAACACATTCATCTATGAAAAACTTAACTGCAATCTGCTGCTATCATTGAGCTTCAATTGGTTCCTTTTTTAAGCTCCATTAAGACTGTAATTACGTTGGGTTCTAGCTGTTGATATTGATGACGACTGCAAGTGGTAAGTGATGCAGCTACACCATCTGCAAATGCAATCATTTAAGCAAGAACAATATCTTATGGTTAATGCAAACGCCTCTTGAGATAATTAGACATTTAATTGTTATGTTTCTCTTTTATAATTGTTACCCACTGTTACTTGAGGCAATCAAGGCATACACACACAAAGTTTGATAGTTAAATAATAAAAGTAGTATTCGATCATGATAAGTGACTAAATTGAGATATTGCGATACCAATTCAAAATCACTAATCATGAGCCATGATGTTATTGATGAGATCCCATCAATATTGTAAAAGAAACCAACAAAAAACATATCAAAATGAGGATCACCCTCTGTAAATAAACAATGTAATCAGTCAAAACTCATTTATTTTCAAAATAGTCTATAGTTCATGTAAATCCTGAACTAAAAAGTGAAAATCTGAACACTCTCATGTCAATTGAATCACTGTGTTCGATAATCACCATGCTCCACAATGCATTCATCCCTCGGCTGCTTAGTGTAACACCCCCAAATTTGGTTTAGCGGAAGCATACGTGTTATTTGGGAGCGTTACGGGATTGGTGAATCGTAACACAAGTAATAAAGAACGGAATACATACTCCGTTTAACTTCATAAAATATTTTAAAACATTATCTTACAACATTGTTTAGATAAATGGGCACATCCCATAATTTTTAGTGGTCCCAATGTAAAAACATCATTTTTGTGTGAAAACACTACTTTAGAAATTACTACAACTATTTATCCGCCTCTTGCCTTACCTCCATGAATATAACTTAAGCACCTGAGAAAATATGCTTAAAAGGTCAGCTAAAAGCTGGTGAGTTCATAGGTTTAAGTTAAAATAGTAAGTTTGGACCTTAAGCAAAGTCATATAATCATTACAACGAATATAATGATATATGGATGGATGTCTGTTACGTTAGATCTAAGTTCATGCAATCGATACTACGACAGTTTCTGTATGCTAAAAGATGTCATACGATATAGGGCCCATAGCAAGTGTTTTGTCCTCAACACTCGGTTCCGACATGGTATCGTTTCGCCTTGGCCTAAGCATGACCAACCGAACGGACGAGTCACCCTCAATAGATCTATTTATAACATCTGCGTTTCCCAATGGGGAATTGACGGTTCATGAAAAGGGCATTCTCTAGGGACATAAGGGCTTAGGCTAAACCACGTAATAGTAATCATGTAATAGTTTTGGTCCATAAAAGGTTTTGCATATTTCTCACCCCAAAGTGTATAAAATAGTTTATCAAGTAAAGAGGGCTATGAAGACTCACCTTAGCAAATGTGCAATCCAAAAGTGGGATCTAGTGAATGTTGTGAAACAGCATGCACCGCGACCTAGATAAGGAGGGCAATGTTTTAGTTCATTGTTTTAAGTATTGCTTACTCAAAATAGTTTGATTGTATTAAAACTAAACTTTTAGTTTGTAAAAGTTATAAAAATAATTTTACTAATAAGTTCATGAAGTATATATACTTTTCATGTAGACATTAATATGGTTTTTATATCCAAAGTTTGATATGAAAAATAATTATAATATTCCACTAGTAAGTATATAAATGCGTATATACTTATTTAAGTCGACATAAGAATGATATGGTCAAGATTACGTATAATTGCTCTATTTTCTAATTGTATTTAGGAGATATATGAGTTAAGGTTGAAGGCTGATAACGCTACACGCGTCGTTCGGGGTCAAGGAAACTTTTTCTTCGAGCAAGTTTTATAACACCCTAGGCGTGAACCTAATCGTTGTAGTGTAGTAATTAGGGTAAGCCACGGGTATTGATATCGCTCTCTGGGGAATAGGAATGCTAGTGAGAAGTTACTACGCTAAGGTTGAGGTTGAGGAAGATTATTTTGTATTTTTATATTTTTTAGAAATGGAAAAGGTACGAATCTCGGGTATTGGATTTGGGGGTTGGTATTGCTACCGATTACTCTACTATTATCTAATTTTCTAAGCTAAGGTTGTGATAGTCTATGTCTAATTGATGTGTACTCGTATGATAGTTTAAAATGTGTTTACTTAGGTTTTACTACTCCTTAATTATCTCCTATTGATGGTTGATTTGTCACGTCCTTATTCCTAGTTGCGTTGTGATTCTAAGGCTATAGGGCGTGCTTATTTCTAACTCTTTGAAATTACCAAAGGGTCTTGTTTACAAATCCTCTAGTGATTTATAGGCGCCTACTCTACGGTTGTCCTTGAATACTTTATCCTACAATTACCTAGATAATTATATTCTAAAGTTCACAAAGAAATTTCAAGCATTAAGTACACAACGAATAATCTAGCGACTCTAGATCATTAGTCAACTAAGATAAGTATCAACCAATCAATATTCAATAGTTAAGTTTCATATTCCCTAAGCAAACACACAAATAAATTAGCTTGACATGGAGAACATGCAAGCATACACACAAATAATCAAAGACATAATTGAATTAATGAAGTAAATACTTATCTTGATGTATAATAGGGTTTAGAACCCTAAAATATCGCACAAGAAAGCCTTGGTTCGGTTTTAGGTTTTACTCCAAAAGACTACACTCTAAACCGAAAAATTCGGATTCTATATATAAGATTACATCTGCGACGGCCACCTTATGTTTCGTGGCGCCGTCGTGTCGCCGCTATTAGGGTTTCGTCTTGGCCACGTAAACCTTACGACGGCGCCACCTTATGACCGTGACGCCGTCCCTTCACTGACGCCGCCTTGGGTCGCATCTAGCCGTCCCGAGTAACGACGACCTACTCCTTTAGAACTGACGTCGTCCCTTGAAAACATGCAATTTCGCCTCGACCCGTCATAAAATTCCTTCCGGACGGCGCAGATATGCGATGACGCCGTCGCTTTATGTTTCAATGACTTTGAGTGTCTCGATTCGACTTTGGCCATTTTCTTCGTATATTCGCCTTTTCGTCCAAATAAGCATCATTCCAAGATTTTACCTTCAAGAGACCTAAAAAGTGAAAAGGAACGATATTAAGCAATAACGGATCTGAAGTGATCGAATAAGGGCTTAAATGACCCCTCAAAAGGTACCTTTAAAACCTTATCAAATATCCCTACACTTGGTATTTGCTTGTCCTCAAGCAAATGTGCTTTTAGAATTAATTTATAAGTTAGGGGTCATGAAGCATTCATTCAAAACGGTCCACAACACATATAAGCCCATAAAAGTCATAACAAGCACGAAATTACATACTAGCACCTCACATGGGGTGTTTGGATACTCGCATCTCTCGGGTGTATATATGAAATATAACAAATCGAAATGGAAGATAAACACTCATTAACCGGTCCTAGTACATAGATTACCATAGGCTTGAGAATAGATCAAACCTCCGTCGCTTTGGCGTAAGCACCTAGGAAAGACTATCAAAGAGGTCTTTAAAGGGTTGTAATGTTAGGCTTACTGGTAGGGAAATGAAGGGTTTGGTGGGATAGGCTATTTAGTGGTGGATAGTCAAAATCTCTATGTTGCAAGTATCTGAAGAATGGCGTTGCTAAGCCAAGACTCGACACTCTAAAACTCTAGGCAACGAAAATAAACAAACATAATTTAAAAGATAGATGTAGGATGGTAGCCCGTATGGTTTTTTTTTTTTTTTTTTTTTTTTTTTTTATTTACACTTTTACTCTACCATCCTCTACGGTACATCAAAATGATAGGGATTTATAGACACATCCCTACACTTGAGTTTTTATTACTCTAACACTAATTTGACCCGAATTGAAAAGATCAAAACACTTGGAGTACATTATTATGCAAACAAAGGGAATTTGAGTTTAGCGTTCTCTTCCTATATTTCATAAACTTTAACTTTTCCCATGAATCCCAATCATCCCAAAACAGTATACAAAGGATATGACTCGACTTAGCAACTCATGCAAGCAACCGATAATTGAACTAAGGGTTTTGGGTGATAACATAAATTTGCACTAAAGTGAGTGCAATAAAGGTAGGCTAAGGCGATTTGGGTGTATATTTGGGGTGGGGTGTAAACAATGCTCTTCATTGATATCCCGGATAAACCAAACATCACGAGAACCGCGAAAGGATAGGCTCGAGGGGTTAACTAGGGTATCGTGTACTAAAGATGAGTACATCGCAAAGGGTGTGGGGAATTACTCAACCGAGGTGGAAGAAGTAATTATATTAAGGTATCAAACAAGGGTTTATCCTAATGCCTCTTATCATTTAGTTATTCCTAACTACACAAGTGTAGTCTCACTAGCGATCTCGGAATGCATCACAAAACAAGTTCTAGAATCTAATATACTACGGTTCACACTCTAAGCATTAAAGATGAATGCTTTAATTCCTACTAATCTAAGTGGCGATCCTCACATTTTGGGTGGAATTTAGGTGGTAAGGGTTTTTGTGCTAGTCATGCAACTTCCTATCCATGAGACGCTTTTGTTAAGACTAATGGCCCACTCTTATATGTCATGAAAAAATTTTAAATTTGGCTAAAATTATCCTAACCTACATTTTCTCATGGTTTATTACACAAATACACTTGGACAAAGCAAATAGTCAAGGATAAGCATAGTTTCAAAGTTCCCGTTTTATTTTCCCTCCCTACACTTAAACTGAACATTGTCCCCAATGTTCCCGAAAATATCAAAGTTATGATAATAGAAGGTAATTAAAACGAAGAAACTAATACTCCCGATTAGCTCGGTAGGATCCGTAAAAGTGGTGGTTAAATTTTTTCCAAGAAGAGTTTTTGCGTGAAAGGCTCCTTCCAAACTTGTGTAACTTTTTCTTGACAAACTAAACTGCACACTAGAAGAAAACAAACGAAACCTTCGCGTAAAATCGGTAATAATATACATAAGACTCGATTTAAACTAGGATATAATGCTTGTGGAATGGATGTTTACGTAATTTGTTTTGAAAGTTAAGATCCGAAAATTCCAAAATTTTACAAGTAGCTCGTAAAACGAAAAAGTAAGTGATGTTTTATTCCTTCTGACGCGTCAAGTTGCAATCTGACGCCGTCAGTTATCCCGACAAAAAGCGGTCTCGATTTTCTGAAAAAATTCGGAAAATTTGCATCTTTAGAATCTGGAAAAACTCGCAAAAACATCCATTATGACTCGATACAAGCATTTGACTCGAACAAACAAACATATATATCTTTTAGTTAATTGTTATTCTCATGTTCACGCTTTCTTATGAAAACGTGTAATCCTCCTACACTTATCCTTTATGTAAAATACCTTTATATGTAATTAAGGCGAGGTTAAAAACAAAATAAAGCATTTTTACAAATTCAAACATGAGGACAAACAATTAATAAAAGATATATGACACTAACAAGCAAACAATTAAGCATGGGTTGCCTCCCACTAAGCGCTTTTCTTTATTTAAGAGTCTTGTAGCTAGACTCGTAGTCCTACTCCTACGTTTTCTTAATCTTAAGGGCCCATTCGATCTCTTTAACTCTTCTCTCATCACGAATATATTCAGCCCCAGCTTCAAGACAAGCGAGTAGTAGACTTTGTTTTCCAATCAACCTCGAATGCCGGAATGTTATCTACATCTAAATCATCCATGCCCTCATAATTCTTATTTTTATGGGGCATTATATATTTAACACTCTCGGCTTCATTTGAGAACTCAATTATCCCTGCCTCTTTATCATAAACCATCTTAGACTCTTCTATAAATGGTTTCCCAAGGATTACATCTCCTAAAAACCCATCAATGATGCCCTTAACGTTTTCCAAAATCATGAAATCACACCTATATGTGAAGTTACCTATGAACACATGTAATCCCTTAATCCTCCCCACATAGTTACTTGCTTTCCTAGGGCGAAAGGGGTCCCTCATAGGCTCTAGCTTTTTGCTCATGATCCAATTATAATAGAGCCTAGACATTACATTCATGGGTGCCTTATAGTCAATGTAGGTGTGATCCCTATATAAGTATCCAATCATACACTGTACCTTGATGTTTTAGGGTTTCCTCTCCCTTGCGGGCTCGAAGGGTGGTCTTGGAAAATTAACCACGTTATGGTGATAAGCGGTTTCTTTTCCTTTAGGGTATGAGTCAAAGTACCCTAAGTTCTTCCTCCTCCTTGTCACCCTCCATAATTTCTAACACCTTATAATCTCCTTCCTCTAGATCATCATCCAAATCACTTGTGGTCAAATCACTATCTAAAGGGCGATCGATTCCTTAAGGCTTTTTTGAGTGTATTTTCAATTATCATATTTAATTTCCTAAGCTCTCCGATTTAGCTCATGATACGGGCTCGAAGTTGGTTAGCGGAGGTCAAGTCAGTGGGTATTTGTTTTGTGGTGAAGTATAGTTTGGTGGTTGGTGATCACCTTCCATGGTGAAAAGTGATGGGTGTTACGAACAAAGGTCACGAAGAAGGGGATAGACTAAGAAAGCTAAAAATGAGAAAAATTTACTTGATAGGAATCAAGCAAAGAAACCTAAGCGAGGTGGACTACTAACTAGCTATTCTATTCCCGCAATGGCGCCAAAAACTTGATAACGCTACACGCCGTCGGGGTCAAGGAAACTTCCTTTCTTGAGCAGTTTTATAACACCCTAGGCGGTGAACCTAATCGTTGTAGTGTAGTAATTAGGGTGCCACGGGTATTGATATCGTTCTCTGGGGAATAGGAATGCTAGTGAGAAGTTACTACGCTAAGGTTGAGGTTGAGGAAGATTATTTTTGTATTTTTATATTTTTAGAAATGGAAAAGGTACGAATCTCGGGTATTGGATTTGGGGGTTGGTATTGCTACCGATTACTCTACTATTATCTAATTTTCTAAGCTAAGGTTGTGATAGTCTATGTCTAATTGATGTGTACTCGTATGATAGTTTAAAATGTGTTTACTTAGGTTTTACTACTCCTTAATTATCTCCTATTGATGGTTGATTTGTCACGTCCTTATTCCTAGTTGCGTTGTGATTCTAAGGCTATAGGCGTGCTTATTTCCTAACTCTTTGAAATTACCAAAGGGTCTTGTTTACAAATCCTCTAGTGATTTATAGGCGCCTACTCTACGGTTGTCCTTGAATACTTTATCCTACAATTACCTAGATAATTATATTCTAAAGTTCACAAAGAAATTTCAAGCATTAAGTACAACGAATAATCTAGCGACTCTAGATCATTAGTCAACTAAGATAAGTATCAACCAATCAATATTCAATAGTTAAGTTTCATATTCCTAAGCAAACACACAAATAAATTAGCGGGACATGGAGAACATGCAAGCATACACACAAATAATCAAAGACATAATTGAATTAATGAAGTAAATACTTATCTTGATGTATAATAGGGTTTAGAACCCTAAAATACTGCACAAGAAAGCCTTTGGTTCGGTTTTAGGTTTTACTCCAAAAGACTACACTCTAAAAGCGAAAAATTCGGATTCTATATATAAGATTACATCCGCGACGGCGTCACCTTATGTTTAAATGGCCGCCGTGTGTCGCCATCGTTAGGGTTTCGTCTTGGCCACGTAAACCTTACGACGCGCCACCTTATATTTGTGTGCGCCGTCCCTTCACTCGACGCCGTCTTGGCGCATCTAGGCCGTCGAGTAACGACGGCCTACTCCTTTAGAACCCGACGTCCCCCTTGAAAACATGCAATTTCGCCTCGACCCGTCGTAAAATTCCTTCCCGACGGCGTCGCAGATATGCATGTGCCGCCGTCGCTTTATGTTTCAATGACTTTGAGTGTCTCGATTCGACTTTGGCCATTTTCTTCAGATATTCGCGCCTTTTCGTCCAAATAAGCATCATTCCAGCATTTTGCCTTCAAGAGACCTAAAAGTGAAAAGGAACGATATTAAGCAATAACGGATACAGAAGTGATCGAATAAGGGCTTAAATGACCCCTTAAAAAGGTACCTTTTAAAACCTTATCAAAGGCTTTCAAATTTTAATAAGTGATAAAGTGACATAGTGGCCTTTAGTTGTTTATCAAAACTTGTTTATAACATACAATCCTTTACGTGAGATTTTCTTGACATATGTTTGTTTACTTATTGTCGTTAAGCATTGTTGTAGGCATTATTAAGTGTAGTATGTCCTTAATTACTAGTTTCTTGTATGAAAACCTTTACACTTGTTTAGTTGCTTTAAGACTTTTATAGACTTGTCAATATGACGATATGCACGAGATGAAGGAAAAGAGTAGATGAGAACGGGTTAAACTTATAGTTAGACTTCCGGGTTTACATTTTGAGTCTTGATTTGTTGATTTCGTTTAGCTGCCATTTGAGTATGGGCTCGACATGGTTGGGCCGCGTATGGCGAAATGGTACGCGACTGGGCTTAAGCCCAAAGCCAACATGAATTTACATTTAATAAGAGTGTGGGCTGTGGCCCATAGTTGGTCTAGTAAACACTTGGAGTTTAACTTTGGGCTGCGGCCCAAAGCCAAATAAAGAGTAGATGTGCAGGCTCTTAGTTTTAACACATTACATAACAAGGTTTCATCAAGTGGAGTTTTACACAACTAGACTTTAACTCGAGACACAACTCGAGCCGGGCATGTCTATTCCGTGTGAGTCCATACCCCTCGAGTGGTGTTCAAGGTCACAAGTTATTGAGAGTTTAGGCAAGAGTGTGGTGAAATCTTATGTTAGTCGAGTACTACTCAACTCAATCTCATCCGACAATCTATTCTACTACTACGGATTTTGACAAAAATGGCTACTCAAAATGTGTTTTAGCAAAAGGGCACGCTTGACTTGGGTTTCTTATGTTCGAAAGACATAACACTTTTTAACACAAAATTCATGGTCGAAGTCCAAGACATCGGGTACTCATTATAACGAAAAATCAATTTTCCCAAGCTATCACAAGGTCATAACTTGGTGTGAGTTTCTTTGGCCTAAGACTTTTGTCGACACAAGAAGTAACACCGAGGTTGACTCGAAAGGGTTAAGAGCTTTGAAATGGGTTCCTAGTCGGATTAGAAAATGTCTTAGCATATCATTACCAAGTTTAAATCTCATTACTCCATAAGTTAACAAAACTCAACATCATCACTCTAGACTAAATACTAATGTTTACAAAACTTGACTTATCTCATTTTTCTTGTTTCATGCTTCTCGACAGAAAAACCAAACGGAAACAAATTTGGTGAGTGACATCTTGAGACTAAGGCAACTTAGGTTGTATATCAACATAGAGATTTCATTATCAAGAACACTTAATTCATAGTTACATTATCCAACTTTTTATAAAACATTAACTTCCCTAGCTTTTGGTTATACAATTCGACCAAAGAAAGAAAATCAAACACACAAACCAAATGAGTTATCACATTCGAGACTTGACATGGTAACCAAGAACAAGTAAATATTCGACATGACCAAAACATATAACAATCTTATTAATAAAAATTTTCCAACATCATATCATAAAAAGAACATAAAACATTACATCAAGAAGGATTATAACCTCAATTCAAAATGGTGGGTGATGAGCGAAGGGTTGTTTCTTGGATTCGGACCAAACAAGACTTGAATTAGCACCAAAATACCTCAATTGCAAAACCCCAAATAAATTTTAGAAAACCTAACTTTCACAAACCTAGTTTTGGGTAAAATTGAAATTGAAGCGAGTTTAGGCGTTGTATCTCTACTAGAGATAAAGAAGTATTTTGGGAAGATGTTTGGCTACCTTTCTCTCCTTGGGTCTTGGTTTGAAGCCGAATTTGGCTAACTTCCAACCCTTAGAATGTTTTGGACTTTAGCTCAAGGTAGACACAAGTGAGGATATGATTTTCTTGAGTGATCTTTGCCTTGATTCTTTCTTGGATTCGTACGAGAGGTAGCAGGCGCATCTAGGAGAGATTTGAGAAGTAAACCTTTCATGGTTTTGGTGAGGATAGATGAGGAATAATAGAAAGAGGTGTGTTGGTTTACCACCTTGGGAGATTCGGCCTATATGGCGCAGGTATAGGGGTAGAGAGGTTGAAGATGAAGATTTTGGGTATCTCATTTCTCTGTCTTGTGTTTGTCGTGTGTGGGAAGGGTAAGACAAGAGTGTACCTCAAATTTTTATAAAGTCTTTTCTTTTAAATGTAATGTAAGTATAATAATATAGGTATAATAAGGTAATGTAAGTAAAGTGAGTGTATATGTAATGTATACTTATAATTTATTTTGTGTACATGTACATGTGTTCCACTTGTATTGGGGTCTTATAAAAGTTCATGTTTAAGTGTAAGTGTGTTATATACTTTGTATCCCGCGATATTACATTGTGACCAAAGTATCATTGTTTGATAACTTTTATCGTAGTATTTTATTGTTACGATGTCCGAAATATTTTTATCTTTGTAATATTCCATATCACGGACATTTGTCATTTGTTTTATCGAGTCCTTATCATAGTGTCGATGCAGCGTGCGATTAATGCCGGTCCTTTCGGGAAAAGCGAGATAACTTCTCGTCTTACAATTTAAATCATAAGACAAAATGAAATATTCATAAATGATATGAATGCAAAAGTGATGCAATAGTCTACAGTGTGCGAGTTATCTACTCAAATGTTCAGGCTAAGCTTATGCATGCTTAATGAATTATGCTTAGAAATAATGGATTACTAATTATCAGTTAAATTTTAGTGAAAATTTACCGTGTGTCACACTTAGTGTCGGGACACGCACAACAGGTTTTTTTTGGCTTTGTCTCGGATGATGTTGTTACAAGTAGTGTTTGGTCAGTTGATGCCTTGGTTAATCCTAAGGTGAAGATGAGTCTTAGGTTTGTAAACCTCTTTAAAATCCAAACACTCACATTTCTTGTTCACTAAAAAAGTAAGTCTATAAGCACTTGCATATGCAATCCCAAACACCTCTATGTTCTGTAACAGACATATTTACAACAACTAACATTGCATTTCATGTCTTTCAAAAAAGAAAAATAATATTTTAAAAACCAACAACAGTGCATTTCTTCATCACTAATCTATGTACAATTATTTAAGTCTTGGTTATAACTATGAATAACGCATATTTAGTATATAATCGCAAGTCACGCTACAAATATATAGACTTCATAAAGCAATAATCATGATTTTTTTTAACTTATTCACAAGTTTGATGTACTTATGTAACAAATGATTATATAAGATACAAGTAACTTATAACTCAACTAATATAAGTGAATCATAATGTATAATTCAGGGCATCCGTTTGTTATCAGCTAGTACATAACTGTTATATAAATCGGCGCATATCAATATCAACATAATCTTAAAAAATCAGTAAAAATGTCCTATTGAATAATTCAATAAAGTCAATGATGAAAAATTGGTGCATCACATTTATAAAATATCATTTAAGCATTTTATCAAACATAGAAAGCCCTCTCCACTAAAAATTGAAAAACAATTAGATAAAAGTTGATGCATCGCATGTAAAATCGATGCATCACGGTTATTAAATTTCATTTAGGCATTTTATCAAACACCTTGTGTGCAGTTTTTGTAAACATGATTCTAAGTCTTCTTTTTTCTCAAATTTGCTTCAAATAACTAATGTATACAGTGCATCAGGTGTCAAAAACACTTAAAACGATACATCATTGAACAAACATGATGATTACCGAATCAAAATTCATAAAACAAAACCCTAACTAATAATAAACAAATAATCGGTACAAATATCTAAAAAAACACGTATATCAGCACTATTTTTTATCTTTGATAACAAAACTAACAAAATTATAATCAAAAAAGGTTTAAAAACTTACTTTGATCGGTGATTTATGACCTTAGAATAAGATGATTTAGTGAATCTGATAGCAGATCGTGTTTATTTTGTTGATTGTATAGAGATTGTAAGCAATAATCAATGGGAAATTTTTTGAGAAGCGTGATTATGAAGAACCAGAGAAATGAACAAGAGGGAAAAAAGAAAAAAATGAAAAATTTACGTATTTTATATGATAGAGTTAAAACTAGAGACGAATTTGCAAAACTTACCCTAAAAAGTAACGAAATTAACAAATAGACCCCTTGAGTTGGGAGAAAAAAAAGGAAGGAAGCAGGGGGTGATCTAATGGTTGAGATCACTTCTCACTTTCTCTTGAGATCAACTTTTAAATGATCCAATCTCTCTCTCTCTCTCTCTCTCTCTATATATATATATATATATATATATATATATATATATATATATATATATATATATATATTTGAATATTAATAATTATACTCTTTAAAGTAACCCACATGATTTATTGAATATTTATTTTTACTTTATCTTTATAAGTAATCTTTTACTTGTATCATCCATCTATGTTGGACAAATTTAACAAACATTATTTTTGAGAACTAAATTTTCTTAGTATAATGTAAGTGATTTTTAAAAGTCGCTATGGTGTTATTATTTAATGATAATTTATGACTACGGGCTATTGTCAACTACTTTTATCTCATACCTTTATAATATACCTACTACCAACTCATATTGTCACCACATCACATGGATAATCTACAATTGTTATATAAAAAATTTTGTTATTGCATAACAGTATTCAAAACTAAAATTATCTTCTTCCGTATATCTATTGTATTATAAAATATAGATCTACAAACAATTCGCTGAATATTTTAATTGTATGGTGCCTTGTTGCAGAACGCGCAGGTACTCTGCTAGTATGAAGTTAATGCATATATACTTTTTGATAGTCACCATGATATAAAAAAGTTAGAGTTGTGTATGTTAATGTGTGTAAAGAAAGAGAGAGAGCAAATATAACAATATTTTTCTATTTTATAGAAACGAGAGTAAAATGAACTACAGTGAATTACACACACATACAAAAATGAAAGCTAATCAGTATTTATGGTGACCATGCCAAGTTATGAACAACTTTCATAACGTTTGGTCCTTGTATTTAAAAATTTCTTAGATTACTTTTATAATTCTACCAATGTATTATTAAGTAATTTAAATTTGGATCCAAACATTTATTTTATTTTAGTATTTTCTAGTATTTTGTGTGTGTGTGTTGTAGTATACTCAATACACATTCACATATTTTGAAATACATCTATCCTCGAAATAAGATTTAATCCTTTGCATTTGTCCGCGGTAGATAATGCTTTCTTTAATCATATGGAGCCCTTCAATCAACTTGTTTATTTCAATCTTTGGAAGTCGTGTTGATTCTTGTTGTTGATCATCCTTCGTGATCAATAATTCAAGTTGAACTTTGATGGACTTAAGAGTGCCGGAAGAATACTTATCATTTTCTTTGTATCGAAGAAATCCTTTTTTTCTTATAACAATAAACAACACCAAACTCGGGTTCTTTGATAATCGTGAAAAGAGGTAGATCTTCAATCCCTGGAACTCTTGATTTGGTCTTGTAAGGTTGATATTTTGTTGATAACTTTCTACTTTAAGCTGAAAGTCGTTGGTGTGACTCAAAGGAATCTATGAACGAAGAAATCTCTTAACAGACTCATAAGCAATCATCTCATTTAATGGCTTCCACGGATTGTTCTTGTAGTAGTAGTAGATTGTTGGTGGTATTTTCTAGTTGGGTATAGATAATTATTGTACCAGATATCATATAGATTTAGGAAACCTTAATGTATTGATATTATGTGATTCAAACACATAAACCCTAAATCCAATCACAAGTGTCATTAAACCCTAGTTGTCAACAAAAAGCAAAAATCCTAAACCCTAAAACACATAAATTAACTAAGCAAATATAACCAAAATCAAAGTTTTAGTTTTTATGATAAAAGAAGTAATTACTAAGAACCCTAGCTAGGTTATAGATGATTAGGGTGGATCTAATACTACTCTAGGGTATTGGTGGTCACCCGCATAGCCTCTAAAACATGCACAGTGGAGAAAAAAAGTAATGGCCATGTAGACCAAACCCATAATACATATTTTATAATAAGTTATATAACCTAAGCCTAAACATGTATAAAGGGTGTTTATAAAAGACTTACTTAATCCTGCAATAACATAAGCTCCTAGATCTTCATTGCGTGCATGAAATCGCCCTTTCTCGTTTGGTTTTTCATCTTCAGTTGATCGATCAGGGTTGTTGGCAGAATTACCACGTTGGTTGCTTCAGGTCTCAACTAGTATTGCACAGGTATAACTAAGAATCCACACATGTTGGAGAGTACGAGTCAACTATAAATCGACTTATGGAAGTCAATTAAGGGTTTGAATATTCTTTAGAGGGACAGAAGGATGGAGTCGATTTAAGTGTTAGGAAAATTATTATGGCTCTAGTTTAGGAAGCCTTAAATTTATCGGCCACCTAAGGACATTCCTAATCGAACTAGAAAAATCAATTATCCTGTTTTAGTTTGATTAGAAAACAAACTTACACCCTCCAAAAAAAAACCTTCTAGGGGATTTGTCGAAAACTTACAACCCTTAAGGGGTTGTAGTTTTGACTTTTATACACTTACATATTTATCCATTATAAATATATATGCCATGGATAATTACCGCTATACTACTTTATGTGAATATTACCATATTCTCATATCCTCATCATTTCCATTCATTTCATAACTATTTTCTCATTACCAAGTTTTTGCATATTTAATTCTTTCATTATATGGATATGAATGTGTATAAAAACTAAAATATCACATATGAATAACATTTTGTCATTCATAGATCACCCATATACCACTCGAAACAACATATACACCCATATATTATTTAAAACTTTAAACATATTTTACTTTTCAAATGAAAAAAATGATAAATTTAGATTTTGTTATATGTTTTAGCTTGTGAGTGATTAATTCATAACAGTTTTCATGCAAAAGTTCATTGCAATTGTTACGTATTTTTTTTACCATAAAAGCTTAGTTTACGTTACATAAGCTTTATAAGTGATCCAAAGTTAAGATTGTGTTTTCAATGCAAAATGAACATGTAACTATGAGACCGAACATTGTTTATTATGGAACAGATAAATTTATCTAACAATCTATGTTACAACATGATCAAAAATCTGAATATTTTTAGACGAATGTTGCTCAATGGATATCCATTTACCTGCTTCATTCATTAGATATTGATATGGATAAATGAATCAAAAGTAAATGAATATTGATAACTGAATCAAAAGTAAAAGAATATGGATATGGATGATGGGAAGATAATATACTTTGATGTATTAAACGATCCAAACTATCCTTAATTATGGTTTGGATTTTCGTTTCAACTTTTGGACAATTAGGGTTATTTACGATTCTAGGGGTTGTGGCGATACATTTTTTTTGGACGTGCTCACTGTTTTACCATCACTTGGTTGTTGATTAAGGTTGTTTGAATGTAAGTATGCATAAATGGTTTTAGGATTCAGGTGGGAGAGGCTAAGAAAAAAAGATGGTAACAAGGTTGAGGCTGATTCGAAAGCCAATTCGGTTGAACTAAGCGACAACTAACTTTTTCTAAGTTGAGTGACTTGGCTGCGACAATTCGTAATACTCAAGGTAAAATGCGTGGGGCTAATAGAAACTATTACGGCCACGAAGAATGACTAAATTGGATCCACCTTAGTCCTCGGTTGTTGTGGATGATACTAGTACGGTTGAGGTTACTGAAAACGTGGTAAGTAGCATGGGAACAAATCCTGAGTGTATTGCACCCCAATTTTTGGTTGTGTTGGATGATACTAGTACAATTGATGTTACAGAAAATGTTGTAAGGAGCATGGGAACATGTCATCAGTGTTTGGACTAGACTCGTGATCATACTAGTGTTGGTTCACAACTAGAGCAGGTTGCTATGGATAATGTTAAGTGTTCTAGTAAATTACACAAGACGATTACTAGAGTTGTGATTCATGGTGTGGAGGCTGATCAGAACGTGCATGGTGTTGCGTCAAGTCTGACATTAGTAATGTTCTTGATGTTACTAATTATGAGTTGGAACAACCTGGTAAGCATAATTCTAATGGTAGTAATGATGTGGGTAATGTCGAACCTAATAAATCACTTACAAATGTGGGTAATTCTTGTATTACTACTGATCCTATTACAAATGTGGGTAATAAGACTAGTAGTTTGTCTACTTATCAAGTCCCAGAAACATATGCTACTAAGCTAAGCCCTTTAGTTAATGTAGACAAGGCTAACTTTCAAATATTTGAAGCTAGTGTGCCTGATATTGCTGATTATGACTTTGAGTTACCTATAGAGTCGGCTCATGAGGTTAATGATAGATTGAAGAACTCACTATACGGGTACTTTATCGGTAAAAGGCTTGCTTTTCTTGTTGTTGAATGCTTTGTGCGCAATAATTGGGAAAACTATGTTTTTGGAAGGTAACTATAAACAAGAATGTTTTTTTTTTCTTTTTCAAGTTCTCATCGATTCATGGTGCTGATTCTATTCTTCAAGATGGTCCATGGATGATATGTGGAATTACCATTTTTCTTAATAAGTGGTCGCTCTCTGTGAGCTTTTTAAAAGAAGAATTGTCTCGAGTTCTAGTTTGGGTGAAGTTTCATGACGAGCCATTAGTTGCATACACTTCTGATGGATTAAGCTTGATGTCCATGAAATTTGGTACTATTATAATGTTAGACTTGTATACGAATAACATGTGTTTAGATTCATGGGGGCGCAATAGCTATGTAAGAGCCTTGATAAAGATTAATGCATGTAATGAGTTTTTTGGTGATGGTTGTTCCCAAGCTTGAAGGTAGTAGGTATACGAAAGAGAAATTTTGTATTGAATACGAGTGGACACCCTCTCGTTGTGGTACATGCTTGATATACGGTCACTCAATTGAGAAATGTCCAGGTTGCTCCTAAACCTATGGTGAATGGAATGGATAAAGGTAAGGATCATATTTCGGGTACTGACAATGAAGGTTTTATTGTAGTAACAAAGAAGAAATCGGGTGGCAAGAATGGTAACAAAATTTCTACGCGGGTTTCTTTAAAGTCGAAATTTGCTTATCGACCTAAAGCAATGCAACCATCTAAAGGGCTAAATTGCTCCCCTAATACAACAAAATATGTTGATACTAATGTGGCATCGATATCGGGTTGTAACAAAGATAGAACTATGTCATCGAGCAAAAAAGGTAATGGTTTTTCGGATGACATCAATATTTTTTCTCTTAAAAATCGTATGAGGCTTTGAAGTTGAAAATAATGTTATATACGAAGTAGTTAAGGAAACTAGTTGCCACCCTTGATTTGTACGACATCTGTTAGTCCAAGTATTAGACCTTTGGTTGCAAAGGATTAATAAACTAGAAAGTCAGATGCTTGATGGGAAGCTTGTGTTAGTGGGTGATGATGGGAAGCCACTAAAACCTTGTAAATCTGGATTCACCTCTCCAAACCCTTTTTATCTTCGTTCGAATTTTGATGATAGTAATGAAGATGGAAAGGATAATGGGAAAAGTATTTTACTTGATCTGTAGGAGAGTGATGATGATGCGAAAGTGGATAACGTTTATGATGAAACGTCTACATTTATTGCTTCTAAGTAATGTGTAGATTTTCTTTAGTTATGCATGATTTTTTATAGTTCTATTTGTAATGTATAGCTAGAGTAGTTGTGTCTTTGGCATGTCAAAGGCTTTATTTGGTTTGTTTTGTTTATCAAGCGTGTGTGTTTGAGGTTAATATGGTACATCAACCACATTTTATTGTACTTAATTTTTTGGTTTTAATATATTTTGCTGGGGTAACCTTTTACCTAAACAAAAAATGATGGGAAATTAAATATATATGGATGTGGATATGGCTTCACAGAATCTATATCTGATCCACCACCATCCCTAAATGTTATATAATAGTCAAATGGTATTTTGACATAACGTGTTTGTTTGGAAAGATATGCTATGTATATATTTATTACTTGCAAATATAAAGAAACAACATTAAAACTATCTATTAAGTCATGGCATAAAATGGAAGATGAGAGTAATGGCTCTACATTTAATAACTTAATTGATCAGATGGCCAGTTTTGGCAAGGTAGCTGAGGAAAGAAACTTACTCGAAGCGGAAGTAGCTATATATTTAGAGGTTCATAAGAAGTTGCTCGAATTTAATAAAATCAAATTCCTCAATCTAAATCAAAAGTCTAGAGTAAAATGAGCGATAAAAGGTGACGAGTACTCGTGGTACCTTCATGGAATTATTAGTAATAAGCTTCGCAGAAATTTCATAACGATACTTGAGTCGACACTCCACCTGTTATAAAGTCTCACATTTTCGGCTTCTATCCCATAAATTCTCGAAGGGTAAATTTTGCATGGCCGAAATTCTCCATCACTAGATTTAAAACCTTATCAAGCTAGCAATGAGATCTTTAAGAAATGTCATTCTCTAATGATGAAATAAAAAAGGATGTTTGGTTATGTGGTGGAGACAAGGCCTGGGTAATGTTTCACATTTCGATTCATGAAGAGATTTTTGGCGGTTCTTGAAATTTTGGTTCTGCTGGTTCATTATCTAGGGGGTTGTAACTCTTCATTCATTTCTCTTGTTCGTAAAGTTTTCAACCGGTTATGCATATCGGATTATCGGCTGATCTCTGTTGTTGATATAATATTATCGCCAAAATTATCGCGGAACGACTAAAGCTTGTTTTTCCTTCTATTATCAGCAAAGAGCAGTCCACTTACTTAATTAGTCATCAAATCATTGATTGTTAAATCATTGATGGTCCGCTGATTTTTAATGAAACCATCAATTGGGTGTCCCATCGAAGATCCAAACTAACTATTTTCAAAATGGATTTTGAAAAGGCATTTGACACTCTTAACTAGAATTTCTTGATGACATTATGTGTCAAATGGGATTCGGTCATGTTTGGATGAAGTGGTTTAAGGTCTGCCAACTCAAGAATTCAAAGTAGGAAAAGTGTACGCCAAAGAGACCCATTTTCTCCTTTCCAATGTCTTATCGTGGCTGAAGCTCTTAATGTTGTCATCGAGGAAGCTACTGAGGGAGGTATTTTTAACGATCTCCATATTGGTAATGATTATCTAAGAGTATCGCATTTACATTTCGCTGATGACGCTATTTTTCTTGGTGAATGGTCGTATATGAACTTGAAGAAATTAATTCGGATTCTTAGGTGCTTTCATTTAGCATATGGTCTCAAACTCAATTGGCTCTATATGGTGTGGGCGTAGCTAGAAATGAAGTTGATTGGATGGCAATCACTCTAAAGTGCACTTCAGGGTCTCTTCCATTTAATTACCTCTGCCTTTCAGTTAGGGCTAATATGTCTATACGCTGCCATTGGTCCCTATCATTGAAAAAGTTAAAAAAAACATTATCTCTATGGAAAACTCGGTATTTCTCTATAGGTGGCAGGCTAACTCTTGGGAAAAGTGTTATGGGTAGCCTTTCACTTTATTACTTTGCTATCTTTCGTGCTCCATCTAAATTTTTGAGCCTTTTGGAAAGCATAAGGTGCAGATTCTTTTTGGGTGGTTCAACTGAGGATCAGAAGAATTCATGGGTCGCTTGGAAGCAAATCATGGCAAACCGTTCCATGGGTGGCCTTAAAATTGGTAGTCTCTCGTCAAGCAATCTTGGTATTTTCGAAAAGTGGTGCGGAGGTTTCACACTGAATCGGATGCTCTCTGGCGTCAAGTTATATCCTCCATTCATGGCTCATTTGGTGGGTTTAATTCTAATAGAGAATTTATCAAAGTTTCTGGTCTATTGATTAACATCCTTAAGACTGGTTGGTCTAGTCTCGGTGTTCACAAAAACCTTTGACGCTGTTATTCATATTACGTCGTGGGTGATATGGAAACATCGAAATGAACAGATTTTTTAAAATAGAGATTTGAGAACTAACGTTGTGGTAACGGAGATCAAAGTTATATCTCACATTTGGATTCATAGCAGAAGTCGCGAGAATATTGCTAACTGGAATGATAGGGTGTTAAACCCTTGGTGTAGGTCCTCTTTTTCATAACTGTTTGGTTTCGTGTCTTTGGTATTGTACTTTTTCTAAGTTGTATGTTTTGGGTTGTTTCTTTCTTCTTGTTTGTTTGTCTAGCTTCTTGCAAGCCATTTTGTGTTTTTAATAAATTTCGATGTTCAAGAAAAAATATAAGGAATTGATTTACACACTCATATTTTTTATTGGCACACTTAACTTTACGCATTACATAGTTGTACATTATCTACAGTCTGCTTTATCTGCTTGTACAATTGAGTGCACAAATCAAAATAAAAAGTGTGCAAATCACCTCTCTTATATATGGATTTGGGAATTCATAAATTACAATGCAAAGAAACAAAGACATGTTACACACAATTTGATCAAGTAATATATTTTTTCGGCTTTATTGGCATTATCCGAAGCTTGACATTTTACTGCAGAGAGCCAAAAGCGTAATTATTATGTAGGAGGGTCAAAGTGAATTTTTCTTTTTTACCATACGAAAATCAATAGAAAAAAACTACGGGGCAAAGTTGTGGGGTCCACCACCCTCTCTTGTCTCAATAAAGCTCTGCCTATGACCGACAATGTTACATAATGGGTCATACTATTCCTACGGAATCTGCCGTAGGAATTTACTGAGTCTAGAGAGAGAGTCTTGTAGCATAGTCACAGTCATCGTGTAATGTGATCTTATTTTTTTTTTTTTTTTTTTTTTTTTTAACCAAAACAATATAAGTTATTTTGTCCTAAGTTATTTTTGTCATAAGTTATTTTTGTCCCAAAAATGTATTTTTGTCATAAGTTATTTTTGTCCAAGTGCATAAGCGCACAAAGCAAGTTTGTCAGTGCGATGCTAGCAACAAATTGTCCAAGTGCGATGTAAACAAAAGCGATTGTCAAGTGCGATGAGGCGCAGCAGATTGAATAAAGGCTCAGATTAGAGTTTCATCATCGCCAGTTTTTTGTCCAGTGCATAAGCACACAAGCAGATTGACACGAGCTCAGATTACATCATTGCCTAGTTTTTTTTTTTGTCCAAGTGCATAAGCACATGCATCGATTGCACACTGACTCGGATATGAGGCGGTTTGTCCAAGTGCATTAGCACACAAAATTGTGCAAGTCTTGATTTAGAAAAGTGTGTGGCTCGGATATGAAGGTTGCAAAGTGATAAAAGAAATCACTTTGCTTGATCCGTTCGATTATAAAACCAATCGTCATCGCCTTTTTTGAAAAAATTTTGTCCAATCTATGACGATTGCACACAGTGCCTGAGATCAGATTGCACAATACCAAAAGCAAAGCAAGATTCCCAAGTCACAAGTGAAACCTCCCATCCGTAGGATTGGTGGGTGAGTCACAAGAAAGTCATGAGTGAATAGTCACTAGTGAAGAATCTCGATATATTCGACCTCAAACATCACCAAGTTACAACATCACAAACTCACCATCATACAAACATCAAGTTATTTATCGGTGGCTATAATTTTAGTGAAACACAAGTCGCAAGTGAAAGTGCAACTAACAAACCACAAAGAAACCTCAAATATCTCAGTTGCTACTCACCATCATACAAACATCATCAAGTTATTTATCACGGTTGGCTATAATTTTAGTGAAACACAAGCTGCAAGTGAAAGCCGCAACTAACAAACCACAAAGAAACCTCAAATATCTCAGGCTGCCGATATGTCTCAATCACCAGAGGTAACAATTTTACACATTAATAATAGAGATAACATTAGGCTCAGATTAAGTATCACATATTATCATATATGGCTGCAACATCAAAGGTTGCAAAATGAAAATAAAAAAAATTTTGCCGTCCATTCGGAAATGCCAAGCCAAAATCATATTTATCATATATGGCTGCAACATCAAAGGTTGCAAAATAATTTTTTTCCAAAATCATCATTGCCTTATCTCAGTTTTTTTTAAAAAACAATTTTCAAATCAACTTCTGGTAACAAAGCGCTTATCAAGCATATAAGCGGTTTGTTATATAAAATGTACCCAGTATGAATAAAAACATAGCCACGTATGAATAACCCAACACATAACGTAGTATTCCAACGGGTCTAATTGAGCTGTGCAATGCCTTGTGCAATAGCGGTTTGCCAAGAAACCCTGAGCACGTGGATGGGGTAGGCAGGCGGTATTCATACCACTCGATGGTGGCGGATCAAGGTGTTAACCTACCTTTGCACCCACAAAACTCAGGCGGTTTCAATAAGCACATGAGTACTATTTGTGTCATACCTATGTCATAGCCACATAAGCACACAGCGGTTTCCCAAAGAAACCACACGAGCACAATGCGGATGGGGTAGGCAGGCGGTGTTCATACCACTCAATGGTGGCGGATCAGGTGTTAACCTACCCGTTTGCACCACGCAACTCATGCGGTTCACATAACAACACATAATCGACCTCTCATAGCGGTTTGTGGCGCTTTTACCACTAAACAAAACAAATTAGGCGTTATTTATTTTTTACAAATCCATGAAATTAAACCCACAATCTACCCATAAATGATAGGAACATCACAAAATCACCATCAAAGTACCCAGTTTACCAAACCACTAAAAAAAAAAAATAGGCGTTTCTTATTTTTTACAAATCCATAAAATTAAACCCGCAATCTACCCATAAATGATAGGAACATCAAAAACTCACCATCAAAGTACCCAGTTACCAAACCCTAAAAAAAAAAAATAGGCGTTTCTTATTTTTTACAAATCCATGAAATTAAACCCACAATCTACCCATAAATGATAGGAACATCAAAAACTCACCATCAAAGTACCAGTTACCAAACCCTAAAAAAAAAAAAAAAGGCGTTTAACATTTTTTACAAATCCATAAATTAAACCCACAATCTACCCATAAATGATAGGAACATCACAAAATCACCATCAGTACCAGATTTAAAACCTAAAAAAAAAATAGGCGTTTCTTATTTTTTACAAATCCATAAATTAAACCCACAATCTACCCATAAATGATAGGAACATCACAAAATCACCATCAAAGTACCCAGTTACAAACCCTAAAAAAAAAAAAAAAGCGTTTCTTATTTTTTACAAATCCATGAAATTAAACCCACAATCTACCCATAAATGATAGGAACATCACAAAATCACCATCAAAGTACCCGGATTTACAAACCCTAAAAAAAAAAAAAAAATAGGCGTTTATTTTTTACAAATCCATGAAATTAAACCCACAATCTACCCATAAATGATAGGAACATCAAAAACTCACCATCAAAGTACCCAGTTACCCAAACATCACAAACTCGACATCACAAACTCACCATCAAAGAACCACGATGGCGGTATCACCACAACATAACCAAAACACCACGATCTTATATGTTTTAGATCTAAATCTAAAAAGTTTAGAGATAGAGATAGTGAGAGAGAAAGGTTGAATGAATGAGGGTGAGAGAGAGAAATGAACATATCAACTCAAGACGAGAGAAAGAAAAACGCTGTCTGGCGTACACGCACACACTTTCATAACCACACATATATAAATAAAAGTTTTTATAAAAGTTTTATAAAAGTAAGTTTTATAAAAGTTTTTATTAATAAAAGTTTTATAAAGTATATTACTAAAAGTTTTATAAAAGTATATTATTTATAAAAGTATTAGTTTAAAAGTTTTAATAAAACTTTGTTAAAAAAATTATTTATAAAAAAATTATTTATAAAATTGTGTATTAGTTTTAAATGTTGTGTTTTTTATTTTTCAGGCTTTCCGTTTTCACGAGCAAGTATCAGAGGATTGCCCATTTATCAGACAAGTGGTAAATATAGCCTCGGGGCTTTCCGTTATAAAAGTATTAAAAAAAGTATTAGTTAAAAAAAAGTGTGTTATAAAATTTGTTATGTATTTTCGAGCTTTCCGTTCTCACGAAGAAATAAGCGACTGGGTGCAAAATATAGCCTCGGGCTCGGTTTTGTCATTGTTAAAAGAGAACCAAATCGAAAATGGTGGGATGATGGAAATTAATTATATGTGTACAAAGAGCGGGATTTATGAATATCACGGTAGTGGGAAGCGGAAAACCAAAACAAAAAAAAAGCAATTGTCCATTCGTGATTAGTTGCGAAATATAGACCAACACAATATAATTGGATTTTGAGGGTGAAGTGTGATAGCCATAATCATGAGTTGCTAGAGTCGTTGCATGGTATGCCATATGCAATGCGATTAAAAGATGATGAGTTGAGTTTGGTCAAAGAATTGTCGAGTATAGCGTGCCACCACGTAATATACTTTCGACAATAAAGGGCGTAATCCGGATAACGTGTCTAGCGTTAGAACTATTTATAACGCACTTGATAAGTTCGGAGAGCGAGAGTAGTGATAGAACTCAAATTCAAGTCCTTTACGCGCATCGGCGGATTCGGGTTATGCATATTGCAGGGTGAATGACCATAATGAGCTTGAGGAGCTATTTTTGTTCACCCACTTGAATGCTCTATGGCGTCGTTCCACGAAATCATGTTGATGGACTCGTAGATTGTCACCGATGCCAGATTTAGCGTTGGTTAGGGCATGTAGGCGAATTCCCTACGCTTCGCAAATTACTCTGTCGATGGCATATGAAACAAATTTGATGAGGTTTATGAGAAGCAGGATCACGGTGGGTTAGATGAGTATGACTCCATTAAAGAGATGGGATCGGTTGGTTAAAGCTCGGACAGCCCATTGTTCGAACAGCGAGATGAGCGCTACGACAACGCTTGGTCAACCTTGGCGTAATAAATTGTTAATTATATATTTTTATTATTCAATTAATAAGCACCGAATGACCTTTGATTAATTCAACGTTTTTTTTTCGATCGTTGAGTATCCGGATAATGGTTGCGAGATTACGGACACATGTTTGTCTCGTACATCACCGATGAATATCGCTCCTTGACGGACAACAACGTGTAGAGTTGAGGCTCACCACGCGTTGTTGAAATTATATTTAGGCGACACACAATCCAATTTAGGCGGGTTGTTGAGTGCGATCGATAAGATTATCTTTCTTGTGAAAATTCGATAAAGAGAGTTTAAATAGAAGCATCGGTGAGAAAATAAATGATTGTAATTTTCCACTATTTCAAGAATTGTGGTATAAAGTTTCTCCCATGCTTTCCAACTCATGCACAAAGAACTCCATCGGTCTATCACCGTAGAAGATTGTAGCCATAAGTTGCGTACAATTTACGGTCTGCCATGCTTTCACGAGATGCAATACTATGTGATTCATGGTAAGTACATTTATAACTATCAAGTTGTTTTCCCATTAATATTAGTGATTTACGGGCGTCATTGTAATATACCACTTTTAATGATTTCAGGACTCCCCATTCCACTAGAAGAACTTAATATTTTTTGGAGAACCCTACATGTTCCGTGGCCTAATATCAATAGACCACCGCCTGAAGATGGCTCTTCCAGTAATGATGATGATACTTCGTTTAGAGATGACATTCGACAATTCAGGAATGTTTTTACCAAAGCGTCGTCGTTTGTCAAGAATAATATGCTAACGAGTTGAGATCGATATACCAACACGCATCGATGACACACGGAACTGTTATTGAGAAAATACCCGTGGACGTCCGGCGCAAAAGACAAAATGGGCAAGGCTACACAAGTCCGGACTTGAATGAAGACCGACTTGAATGAAGTTCCAACCGAAAATCACCGAAGAAGCACCGCTACAAGATCAAGACAAGTCCGAACTTCAACAAAGAGCGCCCGACATAGTTCTTTCACGGGTCCTAGTCCTTTGTCGACAAGACACAGGTTGTACAATGGAGATCTGACGAAATGTTGATGGGTATGCTTCCGATCCTTTGGCATCCATACATAATCGATATATATAATGTGGTGGGTGGCGAAATTGTGGGTTTCGGTCGTTGCCCATGGTGTTTAGGAACAACAAGATTGGTGGCGCCAAGTTAGGCGAGATGTTATTACAGCAGATGGACCTAAATTGGCGGGGTTTACATGGGTTTGTGGGGGAAGATGGTTTTATGAACTTCACAGTACAATAGGTAGTCCGGAGAAAATGCACCGTGATCGCTATATGGACATGCGAAACACGGGGTTGGTTATTGCGAGGCAGTTAGGCGACCCGTTGCATTTATATCTCACGGGGTTGGAATATGTGTTTCCGCTTATCAATGGTCGGACTTCTCACAAAGAACGACCCCGCATGATAGCCGTGTGGGAGCAGTAGGTCATTACATTGTTACGGCTAGAGCAGACATTCTCCACTTCAGCATCTCCACCCACAATGGAGGCCTGGATCCGATCTTTGCATCGGTGGGAATTATTATATAGGCATCGACTACCAAATTAGTAAATAATATATACATACAAAACATTGTAAATGATTAATGATTCATGTTGTAAATAATTATAAACATAGTGAATGACTCATGTTGTAAATAATTATAAACATAGTGACTGATTACTGATTTATGTTGAAAATAATTGATTAATGATTTATGTTGTAAACATAATGATTGATTACTGATTTATGTTGTAAATGATTGATTACTGTTTATATTTAAATTAATAATAACATTGTAAATGATACATGTTTTATGTTGTAAATGATTGATTCTTGATTCATGCAAATTCTTTTGTCGAATGGTAGAAATCCTTTCGGTGTCGATGTAATAGAGGATTTATTATAGAGCGAAATCCACGAAATCCTTTCTGGCGTCGTATTATGCATGTCCTCTTTCGGTGGTAAATAATCATCGTTTGTTAGGGTTTATGTAAATAATTTGTTTGTTAAAATCGTTTCTTATTATTTTCTTAACATGTAACGGTACTACAAATGACTATGGGTGTCGATCTTGATTGGAAGATGAATTTGAAAGGCGGTACTTAAGTGAGCCTCATCTTCAGCGATTGCTCAATGCGTTGCTAAAGATAATGAGATCAGTGTTAAAGACAAAATAAAAAGACGGAGATGGAGTTAAATTGGCAAGGAATCACGAGGATCGCGCTTGTCGATCGGGTGCAAGGCTCCATGATCTTTTAAACGAGATGAATAATCTTCGTATGTAGTAGATGTTGGTGTATTTAAATAATATGTTATGACGTTTAATTTAATAATAAAAGTTGTTGTTGGGTTATTTAATGTGGTAATATTTAGCGTGCTATTATACAAACTAAATAATTATACATGTACAATACATTATTATACACACTTATTATATACATTATTATACACTCACATATTATACACACATTTATTTCTATTAAAAAAAAAAAAAAAAAAAAAAAAAAGACAAAATCTTGTGTGACGATCTATTTGTACTATTGTCATACCTATTACATAGCCGTTGGAATAAAAATATACCACCGTTGGAATAACTTGACCTACATAATATGGGTTTAGAGCTTTAGGTGTCATATAAACCCAAACTTAAATCGTTGTGTCGCATGCCAGTGACATCAAGTCACGTTTTACATTAACTACAACAAACCCTCCTCGCTCATATGACGCCACCTCAACTCCGTTTAGGGGCACTCTAAATTTATTTTTTTATTCGATTTCGTTTAAAATAAAGCTAAATAAATTCGGTTCGTTCAATTAAAAATCAATACGTAACTTAATAAAAAGCGTACTAAACATAAAAAGATCTGAAAAAAAAACATCTGAAATACATGAAATTATAGAAACTAATTATCCGGATTATGTTGTTGAAATTGTGCCCGTTGAAGTTGTTGCAAACATGCTTCGATGAGACATCGTTGAAGCTTTGCGTGTTTGCGTTTATCATGTAGTTCTTTGGCTTTTTCTTTGCACTGGCAACGTTCAATCCATGTCTGCTGTAAATTTGGTGTTGGAGAAATATCGTTTAATGATATCGATATCGCAAAGTTTTCATCTTTCAAAATCATGTTATGCGTTATGATGCGCAGCGTCTGCGATTCTCGTAACTGCCGAATAGTAAATGCACTTAACCTCGGGCGATGTCATCAAGCAAGTGAGTCGAATAACGGAATTATTTAAAACCGTTAGATCGTTATTCACACCCGCACCCAGCGTAAAAGAATCATGAATCGTATGTAAGCAGGCGAACTGGCGTTATAGTGGGATATTTTTATCACTCTATGAAATTGGCCTTGCCATTCTTTGACACGGTTTTCCATTCGGTCATCAATCGATGCTCCCAACATTCCGGAAGCCCATGAGCGATGTTATGTGCATGGTATATGTGACGAATGTCATCCTCATCTGGTTTTCTTAAATACTCCTTAATAAATAGTTGGATTATACACATAAGAAAAAATCTAGGCGATCGGCGTCTTGCGGTGTTCACCTGTTGTAAATCTCATCTAATCATCGGTGATATCCGTAAAATGCAATTGGCGTAGAAGCGGCATGTCATTTCGTAATCACACTAAAACTCATTACACACTAGCATCGAATTCGTGGCTCTAAAGAAATCAAAATGATTAGGAAGAGGATGATGAGTTTCAATCCTTCACTTATTTGTAGAAATAGGCGGCCATCTGAAATCGGCGTCTAAAATTAGCGTCAAGTATATTTTGGGTTGTCGCCAAAATAGTCGACAGAAGGCGTCTTGTGATTTCACGTTCACGAGGACGTATTGACGACGCTTTGAAGGATCGGTGCTTGTTCACTGCAGCGTTTGCTCCGCCTCGAACTCTTTAATAAACATTTCTAATTAGTTAACTCTTGAAGATCATTATCATAGGAATAAGATGATTATTATATCGTAACTCATGTTTTCAAGAAGTTTGAATGGTTTCGTTTTGCTTGAATATGAAAAATTGTATGAAATGTTATGTTAATTTATAGAGTGAGTGGTGGGTTTTAAAAAAAAAAAAGCGTTTTAATCCGTTTCAACCGATACAAATTAAAAGCACAACTTGTTTTCGCTTTTGTCGAAACCATCTTCGTCGTCCCCACGATTTCAAAGGCGACGCGACGGTCGAATGACTGACGGCGCTCGCTCGGTCGTGACAATGACGGACGATTTCTTCCACACCGGGTGCTCTTATAGTATATTGACGATGCGCCCTTGCTGCCGAGCACTCAAAGTTTGTTCAGACCACAACTTGATTTTTATGAAAGTTTGGTGATCACATGACTTTCTACGAGAAGCAACCAAGAAAATAGTTTTTCTACAACGATATGAAGCTTATGTCATTCAACTGGATTTGTAATAGAAGAATTAACTTTGTATCATTTTTATTTGCCTAGTGTATTCTTATTTAATTTCTTGATAACTCTTTCAACATTCATAAAAGAAACATGTCGTACTTAGTGTCTGTTTGGTTTGTTGACGTGAATCACTATGAGTTTGGTTTTGATAACATAGTGAATAAAAATAGGTACGACTCTTTAAACCAACCAAGCTAGATGGGTTTGAAAAACCTTATTTTGCAGGTTTCATTCCAAGTTTTAAATACTATTTCTTTGTTAATTTATAGTTTTATACCGTTCAAATACCTTTTCTATTTAAATGTCGGTTAGATCGATGTGGCCAGACATTTCATATAAAAAGGGACGTACCCCCACACTGTTGGCACCTTTGGTCTATGATTCGTATTCCAATTGATATTTTTATTTGGTAAAGCAACGCTCAATAATAAAAGAAAATTTATATATAAAAAATGAATAAATTATTAGTGGATGATTATCTTGGCTGGGTTGTGGGTTTTGAAAATTAAGGTTTCTATTATAAATAATAATTATCGATAAAGTTATCTTTACGGGTTTCGTTTATCAACGTGGTATAAATGGCGGGTTAGATCGCCGACGCTGGGTGGTGCATGTTGGTAGCCTCTCTTAAGCCCATTCCCGTCAAACCCTAATCACAAAAATCAGAAAAACACATCATTATAAGGAACCACTTAAGCCCGGTTTGTGGGTTTTGGGAATTAAGGTTTCACTATTATAAATAATGGTTATCAATAAAGTTATAACTAGTAGGTTTATCATTGTTTTACATAAATAAGAGAAAATAGGAATTATATATTGCAAGGTATTTTAAGTGGTTCCAGTTATAGGCAGGACCACAAAACAACTGGTTTCCTGTTGTGTGGTTACAACATACCACAAGAAGCCTTCAATAAGATAAGAAAATCAATGTCGAGTTTATCATCACTCTCCGTGTATCTATTATGGTCCTGACATATCGTACGAGTATATAAATTAATACACGTAATATAAAAAATATATAAATTAAAAGAAGTCATATTTTATGTTACACAAATTGTTAGATGAGCAATCAACAAATGAGAAACGGCAATCGATATGATTAAGCTAAATAAATTTGTAAATAATGAAAAACCCTTATAGTATACAGGTAAACCTGTAATACAAACACAATCATTTCACACGAGACTTAAACTTATAACAACCTAATCGAGGTGTATCTCACAAATACTGTCAATAAACCCTATAGACTTTGATAAACAATTATAATGAAAGATTGAGATGACAAAAAAAGACATGCATTATAGCTAAACTTCCTTGTTACCAACTTATTAATTGCAACAAAAAACCACACCTTTTCACAAACAATAAAGTGTCTTCACAATTTTTATATTGTATAGGCCCTACTCACTTGTTTATGCACGTTTAATAGTTAAGGTTTCGTATTTGTTTTTTGTATTTAATGTCATGTAATCTTTATAGTTAGTTAAATCTGAATGATATATATTTTCAGTTTTCCTTCTGATTTTTACATGATATCAAGAGCTGGATATATAAAGAAGTTATAGTAGTCATATGCGCTTTAAAATTTTGATCACTGATTGCCATTATATGTTTCTGGTCCGTTAAAAGGAAGAAAAGAAAAAATATAGGTAACTCTTTGTTCGCTATTTGTCCACTACCGTATATGAAGGGAAAAAAGTGAATATGGGGTTGTCTCACATCTAAACTACATACGAAATCGTCAAAATCACTAAAAAATAAGTCATTTTGATTATTATTTTTAAAATTTTAGTAGTGGAACTAATATATGCGTAGTGGAATCGATTTTAATGGTGGTAAATCAAACTATTGTTGAATCTATAACCAATTTGTTAGTAATTGAAAACACCTAACAATATGATGTAGATTACGCGTGTATCAACGATGAGCACAACATAAGTGATGTTGTGATGAAATCGATGGAAACACTAATATAGTGAAAGATATGATCTGAATGGAGAAGATTTGATGTTTTTTTGTTAAAGCGATGTAATTTTGATGGTTTGCATATGAGTTTAGATGTGAGACAATTTCATATTCACTATCCTCATGTTATAATTATTAAAACCAAAGTAAGTTTTTGGTTTGCTAAATTGGGATATTGTGATTGGTTCATGAAATTAATACATGGTAGCTAGTGGATCGGTTGTATAACTAAATATGAATATGGGGCATGCTGTCGACGTGAAGATTCTTAGGCCGTATTATGTTTTGATGTTTTAATTATTTTGTTTTAGTTCATGGTGTAGTTTGCTTCAGTTCGTAGGTTTTTTGTTTTCGTTTGAATTGGTAATGGTATAGTTCGGGTTGATTAAAAGTTTCGTGATTTGTAGCAATCACTTATCGGTTTGGATTTTGTTTGAAGTATTATCATTATTGGTAATTGGTATTGGTATTTGCATCAGTTTTGGGGAGGATTTGCATTTAGTGTTCTCATGTCTGTTTAGGTTATTGAAAGAATATTGTAGAAAAAAATGGTTCAACGACTCTATTTTGTTTCTGCACTATTGGGTTCGAATTACTGATAGGCTAAGTATGATTTGTACTTGATGCTTTGAAGGATGTACATTGAGTTGGAAATGATGACTCATAATGAAACAATGCCACCTCAATGCCATGTGTGCATTTTAATGCCACCTCAATGATGAGTCATCTCACACATTTCATGTAATATCCGGAAATTGTTTAAAAAATATGTCACTAGAGATATTCGAACTTGAGTCTCCACATCCACAAAGGAACACTCCAACTACTAGAGCAAGTGGTTTTTTGTGATAGAAATTTTAAAACTAAATACATATCTGACAATCTCTTAATCACGTAGCATTCCACACTAAATAAAACCACCCCTTTTCCAAAATTAACACAATTTTAGTAACTCCCCTAAAAATCAGCAATCAATCTCTCTCAATCATCAATTTCAAATTCATAACGCTTATCATGGGTTGAAATCGGTTTCATTCACAAAACAAACATCATTTACCATAATCCTAAAACCTAAATGAACGCTTAGAACTGCAATTACCTCAAAAACCACACTCAAAATCAACAATCCTTCATTTCCCCAATTCAAATTCAACAAATTCATTAACCGATGGTTGAGTACATATGAAATTCATATGTTTTGTGTTTATTAAGGTATGTTTGGATTTCAATTCCAGTTTTAATTACTATCTACATTCGATTAATTAAACCTTGAAATATGATTCCAGTATGTGTTCTTATTTTGTTGGTAATGATCTATTATATTAATTATTATTAGAAAGATAAACCCTTTAGTATGTTTTCTTATAATATGCAGACAAGATATGAGATGGTGAAGAAAGTGTATGTGAAATGGGAGAAAAATACACATTTCACAACTGGGTTAATTAATTCACAAGTTTTTTACTATGACGTTGGGTTTAATTCAAGCAAGCAAATAATGTATTAGGTATAAATATTAAATATATTTTGTAGTAACACGCAAAAAAATAGAAGATGGTGAAGAAGGTATATGTGAAGCAAAGGAAGAAGTAGAAGGTGCTAATGTTGGTCTAGCTTTTAGTATTTTACTGAAGCTTCATTTATTTTAATTAAGGAGAATGATGGATGCTAATAAGAGATCTCCGAAGATAAAAATTATGATCCAAGAACTTTGTACTTGCCTCCCACATTCTCAAGAGTTTATTAGCCGGCCAGGTATTTTTGTCTTCAATTCACAACCAATAATCTTTGTTGCAAGTAACTGAATTTTGTTGAATATAGAGGTTGTTAATACAAATAAGCCGTAAAAACGTTTATTTATATTTTACGATATTCTAATGTTTTGTCGATAACAAACGTAAAATCATTTTAACAAAACAAATAAAATACGTAAATGGTTTGAGCCAATAGTTTTCTAACACACTTACATTTTCACATAAAACACTAAAACACGTATAAGTGATTTTATGATTTAGTTATATATATGTACAACAACTAGTGTTTACATATTGGGCAAATATATACATAACTAGTATGTATTATAATGGGTAAAAACTACAACCCATGGAACATATCCATAACCCATGGTATTGACCCATACCCATTTGACTAGATGCATTGCACCCATTAGGTACATTGTATCTAAAGAATACCCATGGATCAACCCATAACCCATGACCCATGACCCATGACCAAAATACCTATGGGCGAAGAGAGCGTCCCACGGATCCCTAGCATTACACTTGAGCGAATGAGGTGGGATCCGTGGAGCAAGAGACATTTTCTCTCTATAAGCAAATGAGCCATTTCTTCATTGTTTCTCACCCTTTCTCACATACTTTCTCTTTGAGCTAAAAACTCTCAACCCGGATCCAAGTGATCTATGTATGTAGTTTTGTTTTATGCGATTCTAGGTTCCTCTTAAAGGCGAGATCACCACCTTTGAAGTCAAGCAAGCTCAAGTCCATGAGTTGCCATGCTTCCTCATCATCAAGACTACTGAAGCTCTCTTGTTGATGGTTCTTTTCTTTCTCCTAAGAAGTGTAGTGTAGAAGACATTTGTGAAAGATGTCTCAAGTGTCAAGACGAAGACATAAGTGAAGGGTGTCGATCCTCAGTATTATAAGCACTTGTGAAGGGTGCTTAGAAGTCAAGACTAGAGGCATTAGTGAAGGGTGCCTAGAAATCAAGACACAAGACATTAGTGAAGGGTGTCTTAAAGATCGAGTCAAAGGCATTATTGAAAGGTGCGTAAGGTGTACATTCGATATGGTGTGATTCGATGTAAAAGATAGATTAGTATTGGGTCAAAGGATATTGTTATCCTTGTTGATATTGTTATAAGGGTAGATCTCCTTTGGGGTTAGTGATTGATGTAGTGTTTGGTAGTAGTTCCTCCATTGTAATGGAAGTCGGTATCTAGCCTAGTAACGGATAAAGGGTAGGCGGACGTTGTGATAGGATTGGTTTTCCTTGGTGAAAAGGACCGGTATCTAGCCTTGTACGGATAAAGTGTAAACAACGTTGTGAAGGTTTCTCCACCATAAGGAGTCGGTGTTGTGTAGTGATTCCGAACTCTCGAGTAGGTGACTCGGGAGTGGAGTAGGGCAAGTGGGTGTCCATGTGGCGAACCACTATAAATACTCGCGTTGTGGTTTTGTGCTTCTACTCTTTATCTTTTCATTACATATATATATATATATATATATATATATATATATATATATATATATATATATATATATATATATATATATATATATATATATATATATATATATATATATATATATATATATATATATATATATATATATATATATATATATATATATATTTCTATATGTTTGTTTATTAACATCCAACACATAACCAAATAGATTGACATAAGTCGATCTAAATAGTTTAAAACGAGTTTTAATTGGTAAAACTATTGAACCCCTCTAGTTTTCCACATTGGCATCGAGTTTAGTTACCAAGTTTCTTAAAGTATATTGTACTTTAAAAACTTGATACGATCCGTGGTTAATTTAAAACTACAAAGAAGGTTTTCATAAAACAAACACCATGCTTTTTAAAATCTTTGTTTGGATGTTGATTAAAAAACAACACTTTGCTTTATTGTTTACTATTCATTTAATTACACTAATCTTCTTTGTCATGTTGCTTAGTTAAAGCTCATACCTACCAAGCCATAGGAATTGCTTGGTAACAAGAATACCTTCCCTAAGAGGTATCTTAAACAAAAAGGAGCGGAATTGTCTCACGACATTTGTTGTGTCATTTGTAAAGACATTCCTAAGTGCATTAGAGGTATTACTTTCCACTTATCTCTAAATAACATTAGCTTGATAAATAAGCATGCTTACATAGGTCTTTATATGATTATCTTTTGTGGATATTCATATTTTACATGTAGCTTCATTAGGAAGCCTTTCTCGCATACGTGTTACTTTTTCGTCTAAATTCAAGGTTCATAAAATTTGTGTTTTATTTCATTTAATCAAAAAATCATATCCTTCTAATAATAAAACAAAACACAAATCTCAAAAAGTTCATATTTTCCCATAAAAACCCATCCGTCGTCCACTCCATCAAATCCCCACTTTTTTCAAATCTTCCACTTTAAAATTTTTTTTACCTCTCATTCAAATCTTAATCTCATCTCATCTCAAACCAAAACCAAGAAGGTTCGTCATCAATATGGTTTACATCGCCCTCGTGCTCATCGCTCTTGTGTACCCTATGATGAAGTTCTCATATGGAGACATATACTTTGTGTTGTTAATCTACATTGGGGTTATATACCCAATCCTTTGTATCATTCTTAGCATTGAAATGAAATATTACTAATAGTCTAGTTTATCTAGGTTATTATTATCATAATGTGTTTGTCATTTCTTTTGATTTATATCTTTCGTATTCTTTCGAGATACATTAGAAACCATGTATGCATGCTAAAAGAAAATGTAGGCTAATACACATATCTTGGTATAAAACTATAAGATCTAAAAACCTATGTTTTATCAAAAATCATACATTTACTGATCCACGGATCCCGGTAGGTATACTAGCGGATCCCTTATGAAAGGGAACGTAGGAACTGTCCTCTGGATATGATTTTCATGCAAAATAAAACCGATTTCTTCCTAAAGTAATGTTCCACAAGAATGTCAAACATTAAGTGAGTTAAGTATCATTGTTAATAAAAATATAGTAAAAGCGTTAGGTAATCATTGTTTTGCCATAATCGTCACTTCCTATTAACTCATCTTTTCTATAGGTTCGCTATATCGCATGAATATGAGTTTGATTTTTCACTCACTAGCGTCTACACTCCTAACATCTCTCTTGATCCCAACACACCGACAATCATGTCCGTGGGTTCAATAATCCGAAACCCGTCACTCCACGAAGGGCGTATTGTTGACACCCTCTACAATTCGAAGAAGGTATCAATACTTCCTTCCGGCCATAGGACTAGAATGTCTTCTAAATTAACGAGAAAATATGTCCAAGGTTTGTATTGGAATTCTTAGTCAAGTTGAACTCGTTAAATAACGAGGATCGCTCTCTATCTCTTTGGTTTTGGATCAAAAACCAAAAGTTTGTTTTAACCCTTGGGCAATTTGCTCACATCCTCCTGATTCCAAATCATGGACAATGTGCCTTCACTGAAGATTGGTCTCTTGATTCTCTCTTCAACTTTCGTGAAGAAAATAGCCCGTATTGTTCACACATACCTTCCTCGGAAGACTTGAATCGCATAATATGCAAACCCATTACTCGATCAAACATTATCCATACACGGATATCAAGAAGAGTACAAGCCTCTTGCACTCATCCTACGAGAAAATGTTTGGAGCCTTAGGGGAAATCGAGAAATCCTTCCCGCTTGTTGTGCTCACATAATGTATTGTTTGCTAACACAACAACCATACAATCTCGCCTACTTCTTCGCAATGCGAATTGTAAATCTTCAAGGCTCCAAGAATAAACTAATCCCCTATGGTATGTTCTTGACACGCCTTTATCATAATATCATGTACTTCCATCCTCAATTTCAAAGTCCGTTGTGACAACTGGCAATTTAGGGAGTCTATTTTAGGTAACCGCATTACGTTAAATTAAACTGAGATTTGCCTTTAACACTATTTTATAAACCGTGACTTGATTTTATATCGTCGATTGGTTTTTACGGTTTATTTCATTATTAAATGAGTTATCGTATGCGTTTTAACTCTATTTGGTAGGCACTATTCGATTCGGCACTAGAAAGCCTAAAACAAGAGTTATTGTAACTTTTAGACCGTAACTCAAACCGACAAGCGAATAGTCAAAACTCGTGGAAAAACGTAAATAACGATGTTGGAAAGTTAAATAAATGTCATGGGACACTCGGGGGACGATATGTGAGCTCGGGAATGGGTAAACGAGATAGATACAAAAAGTTTCAACCCGAACCCCCTCTTTTCCCTTATGGTCGGCGCCCCCCCTCCTCCCCATTTAATTATTTTAAGGTCCTTATGTCCATGTATAAAAAGGCCTCACCACCCCTCATTTTCCTAGATTATTTCTCTCACTAGAAAACACACACAACACCATTTCTCTCTCTACATTTCTCTCACTAAAAACCCTAATAACATCACCACCACCGCCGGCCACTATTCCGGCCACCACGGCTTGCCGGCGGCGCGTCACCCTACACCACCACCACCATCTTAAAGCTCTCTTTCTCCTCTTTCCAACCATATATCATACACTCAATTTGGACTTCATTAACACCTCAAAATTCAAGAATTAAGATTCGTACTTTTAGGGTTTTCTAAATATTTCAAAGGGCTTTTGCAATTGGTGATTAGAGAAGGTAAATAGAACATGTTTTGAGCTTGATTGGGTGATAAAAACCCACGAATTGAAAATTAGGGTTTCAACCTAATTTTTATATTTGGGGCTTTTGGGTGGAACATGAAATTAAAGCTAATTAGTGTTGAAATAAACAAGTAATTAGTGTTTGGTACATGTGGTGCATTAATTTGATGGGTTTTGCATTTTAGGATTTAGTTGCAAGTTCTTGGTTGATGATAGTTGATGGGTTTTGTGTTTAGATAGTGTTTGAAGCTTGAATGATTGGATTTGAGTGTTGTAGAATTGATTTGGTGATGTTTGGTTGAGACCCGTGGGCGTCGCGCAAAGAACCCACGATAGGGTCTTGGTTGGTGTCGTCGTGGCCTATGTTGGTCATGGGTTCGAGTCGGATTGATTTGGTAGCTTATTGATTGGTTTAGTTGAGGTTTGGATGAGACTCGTGGGCCGAAAAGCTTTAGAAGCTTGTTTGGTTCACGTGGTCTTGACCAGCGACCGTGTGATGACCATTAGGGTCATAACATTGGTTTCGAGTATAATTGGTTGATTGATTGGTTGGCGAGATTGTTTTGAGTTAGTTTGGGATTGAATTGCGGCGTTATGACTTTTAATTATGGACTTGATTTATATATTGTAACTTTGAGCTACGTCGGCGTCACTTTGACTTTTTAGTCAATAGTTGACTCCGACAAAGCCGTAATATGGACTTTAGTATAATTTGGACGATTGATTGATTAAAAGCCGAGAAGTTATGACTCGTGCTTGTGGACTCGAAACGAATAACGATATGAGATTTATATTGGAATTTGACGAAATATATTTATATATGGAAATGCTAATAAAACTATGAAATATAAATAATAATGGGCTTTTGTACCAAAAATATCAATAGCAAGATTTATCTTGTTATTTACTAGTTTTAAATGAAACTAACGACTAAATTGGAGAGGTTTTGTAATAAATAAATAGTTAACGTTTGAGTATATCGTTTATCAATAAATGTCAATTGTGGACATTTAATGTTGGATAAGTAATTATTTATTTGCGTTATGTGTGCATGGGTTACGGACAACCTAACGTTAATATTGTTGATCCGCGTGGGTAGCGGACTTATTGGGTTGTGAATCTAATAAGAGGCCGCTAGATACGTTGGGTAACCTTATTAATGGGCGACTTATCCTTATGACTCTTTAAGGATACGATTGATTTATGGGATAATAAGCGACACGAATAAAGAATGAGTTTATCGAGTTGTGAATTCGATAAGGTCTACTATTTATTCGAAACTTATTGAACTATGGAGCTTATCGTTTAAAGGTCTCATTGTGTCGCATTGAGTTATATATTGGTTGTTTGAGTGCATTCATGGCATCATATTGAGTCGATACACCCATGCATGAGGATACCAAACACTAGGATTAAGCGGTGAAACGAGACGTTTTGGAAATAAAGGAATGGAATATATTGGGGTAGTTAACGTTGATTTTGAGGAATATGTATATTAAGTTGGTCTACATTAATAGGTTGTGCCGAGTCGATAGTTCTTTGTCTTTGTGATTTCTTTTATCTTACGCTAGTGATATTTGTGCGTTGATTGTGCGTTGATTGCTTGAGGTGAGTTTCATAGCCCACTTTTATATCGTTTTAACTACGTTTTGAACTATTTTGGGGTGAGAATCATACTCTTGTTTTGGACCGTTAAAACTATTTGGATTTGCTTATATGTTGGTGAGTAGATAGATGTGCGATAGTTGTTGCCTTAGTCTAGGTTCTCACCGTGCCTAACTAAGAATAGACTTCTATCACGACCTAGCCGGGGTTGGAAAGCTGTTCTAGAGGTTGCCACAGCAGTCTTTGGACTAGAGTCGCGAGGGCCCGAGTGAGTGATTATATGATTGGAGATCCGGGTAGGATCGGTGTGTGAAACAGTATTTGCCTATCTAAGTCATGCATAGCAAATAAACTCTTCTGGTCCACTATGATTTTGTTGAACTTAAACCTATGAACTCACGGTAAAGTGGTGACCTTTTAACATGATTTCTCGGTATTTGAGAGATGTTTGGATTACTTGATGTGTGGAAGCTTGGCATGGAGCGTGGTTCAAGGATCATTTTCGACTCGATAAACAATGGGGACCTATTTTGTTAAACTATGTTTTGGGCCTAAATTTATATCTTGGATTAAATGTTTGAATATTTGATTTGGGATTGGTTTTAAATGGTCAAATGGTTATCTTTTATTTTACTTGTATGCGATACCAATCAAAAAGTAACGCCCGAAAGCTTGATTAAGTCTTCCATTGCATAGAGATTTGGGGTGTTACATCCGTTATCGTACTTGTGAACAAGATGATGGAACCTCTAAACTCATCTCTCATAAAGACTTTCTTCATTCCCGAATCGACAAACACTCATCAACCATTTGATGATCCATCTAGCGAAAACACTAAAGGAATTTAGCTTTCTTTCAAAATAGGATCAATCCTTAGTATCCATGTTTTATCAATGCTACCCAATTTCTTTCATGAAATAAAATATCTTACATTTGATATCTCTACTACATTAGTGTTAGAACTTCTTAGAAAACACTAACTTTGAAATATGATGCATTGTCAAAACCCTTGCATACCTTTTGTAAAGGTTACGCTTGGCAGAGAGACGGATCCGAGTTTGTGCTAGACGGATCCCTACTCTTGGGGAACCGTGGGATGCAGCGAGCAGAAAATGCAATTGCAATCATTGTATTTCAAACATGTCTTTAGATCACTTCACACTAAGCTAGACAAAGTGCCTTAAGGCAAATTGAGTCCTTTTGAAAGTTGAGTAAATTCGTACTCACGCATAATTCTCTTAGATCACACTCGAAACATTTGTAGATCTATCATCTCACCAAAACTTATTACTCTTCCGCTCTTATACTCACACATGATCCCTCACATGTTAAAACATCTAGCTTTGGAAATTTTCGAAATTGATTATAATCATCCTTACCTCAAAATTTGGTCGAAATTGATCAAATTCTAGTTTTTCCATCTTAAGCTTTTAGGATATCCTCCAAGACATTATCCTAAGTTACTATCTGATCTATAGGATCATTTAGCTCCATTTGACACTCTAACATCTTTAGTATCATCCTTGGTCACTCATTGGTACACTTAAAGAGTTCCAACCTCTTCCATAAAAGGCAATCATTAGCTACATCACTCATTACCCTTAAGTATTTAAGTACCTCTTCATTTAAGACACGTAGATGGTGAAACACTCAAGAAGAAATAGGCATTAGACCTTACAAACATCTTTGCTATCTTTTCCTAGTCTTTGAGAGATGGATCCCTAGGATTAGCCTAGGCGGATCCCTCATTGGAGGGAACCGTGAGATCCGTATGATAGATTCATGTCAACTCTAGCTAAAAAAAATCATTTCAATCTCATCTTGCTAACTTAAACACTCCATCTCATCTTAAATGAGTTCCTAGATCAATACAACTCTGAAGTTGACTCTTGTGCATGTTAATCATCACATTGCAATGAATTTTAGTGGCTTAAGTCTTGAATGCACTTACCAAATCCCTTGCTTTATAAACTACATTGTTAGGACTCCTAAAGTCATCATCTTCATCCTCATTTTCAGCACTTAGAAATCTTTACAAACCTCTTGAAATCATCTCATCATGAGGAAAGCTCCAAGTAGTAACACATCCACCAAAGAACCACCCAAGAAAATTGCTCGTATTATACACGAAATCTCTTCAACCGAATCATCTCCGATCAAATCCACAAATGCAAGGATTTCTCTTCCACCAAATCAACAAATCAAATCAATCCCTAAAAGGATAGTTCCCACAAAACTACCTATGCCAAACACCACCATACCTCGTAAACCAAACAATCCCATTCCCACTAAACCATTACCATTGGTGCCTAGAGCCCTTTCATTCACCACTCCACTCTCATCACCACTACCTAGCCATGACAAAGATTGTTATCATTGTCAACATGTTGAAAGTTTGATACATGAAGTACGGGAAGATCAACGTTTCATGTTTTATCACCTCCTCAAACGTTTCGACGAGATTAAACCTAAACAAACTTGAGCTAGAGGATATTAGTGGTTTCCTAGTATCAAGAATAGCTTAGATAAGTCTAGTAATTCCAAGTCATGTATCATTCATTTTCTTAGTTTTTAGAGTCATGTATATCATATCTCTAGTTTTATTAAATGAAATTACATAATACTTGCTATATCTCTGAGTATATGATTATATTGTATAACACATATCTCACTTTGATGTTAACATTATTTGTTATATCACCATTCTTGATTCTTGTCATCGATGACGGATCCCTAAAATTTGCCTAGACGGATCCTACAAGGAGGGCAACCGGGATCCGTTCAACGAGAAAACTATTTTTTTCTAACTTGAGTCATATGTGCGGAAATTATGCATTATACTTGCTTTCTAACCTTTGTTTTGTAGTTATTCAAATTACACAAGAAGACTTTGACACCCTAAAGCTAGGGGGAGCTTTGCGTCAAAGCAATACATTGCAAAATCGCTTGCAATATTAGGATTACATTTCATGGCCCCTTTGCAAAGTTGCAATCATCAAGGGAGCATATTCATCGCATAGAACGAAATCTTTGCAAACTTAGTTGCAAATGAACTAGCTTAGTATTGTTTTTACTTGGCCCCTCACATAGGGATGGGCTCGTCAAGGGGAGTTAAACGAGATCTTTTCCGTTACTTGCTCTCTATTTTTTCTTTTCTATCTTCACATTTTTTCTTAAAATAATGTGTTGGTTTCTTTTCAAAGCTCTTTTGTTTCGACAAAAGGGAGAAGAAGGTAAAACTACAAATTCAAACTTTTACAATTTTAGCTTTTCCTAAAATAATTTTATGTTTTGTCATCAACAAAAGGGAGATTGTTAATACAAATAAGTCAGTAAAACGTTTATTTATATTTTACGATCTTAAATGTTTTGTCGATAACAAGCGTAAAATCATTTTAACACAACAAATAAAATCGTAAATGGTTTGAGCCAATGGTTTTCTAACACACTTACGTTTTCACATAAAACACTAAAACAAGTATAAGTGATTTTATGATTTAGTTATATATATATACAACAACTAGTGTTTACATATTGGACAAATATATACATAACTAGTATGTATTAAAATGGGTAAAACTACAACCCATGGAACATATCCATAACCCATGGTATTGACCCATACCCATTTGACTAGATGCATTGAACCCATTAGGTACATTGTATCTAAAGAAATACCCATGGATCAACCCATAACCCATGACCCATGACCCACAACCAAAATACCCATGGGCGAAGGCGTCCACGGATCCCTAGCATTACACTAGGCGGATCCTTGAGGTAGGATCCGTGGGATCCGTGGAACGATGAACATTTTCTCTCTATAAATAGTGAGCCATTTCTTCATTTTTCTCACCCTTTCTCACATACTTTCTCTTTGAGCTAAAACTCTCTAACCCCGGATCCAAGTGATCTATGTATGTAGTTTTGTTTTGTGTGATTCTTTAGGTTCCTCTTAAAGGCGAGTTCACCACCTTTGAAGTCAAGCAAGCTCAAGTCCATGAGTTGCCATGGTTCCTCATCATCAAGACTACTGAAGCTCTCTTGTTGATGGTTCTTTTCTTTCTCCTAAGAAGTGTAGTGTAGAAGACATTTGTGAAAGATGTCTCAAGTGTCAAGACGAAGACATTAGTGAAGGGTTTCGATCCTCTGTATTATAAGCACTTGTGAAGGGTGCTTAGAAGTCAAGACTAGATGCATTAGTGAAGGGTGCCTAGAAATCAAGACACAAGACATTAGTGAAGGGTGTCTTAAAGATCGAGTCAAAGGCATTAGTGAAAGGTGCCTAAGGTGTACATTCGATATGGTGTGATTCGATGTACAAGATAGATTAGTATTGGGTCAAAGGATATTGTTATCCTTGTTGATATTGTTTTAAAGAGTAGATCTCCTTTGGGATTAGGTGATTGGTGTAGTGTTTGGTAGTAGTTCCTCCATTGTAATGGAACTCGTGATCCGACTAGTACCGGATAAAAGGTAAGCGACGTTGTGATAGGATTGGTTCTCCTTGGTGAAAAGGACCCGTATCTAGCCTTGTACGGATAAAGTGTGGGTGTCGGGACCGAATACTATAAGATTAATGTGGTTTGGAGGTCGAGGTTGGTGGAAGAAGATGAAGATCTTCATCCTTTTTAGTGAGAGAAACTAGAGAGAGGGAGGAGAAGATAAGGATAACTTTTATTGAATAAACACACAATACACTTAACCAAATGATTCACCTCACCCTCATGGAGAGTCATGAGGGTATATATAAACCCTATCTTTTGCCACTTAAACGATACTAGTCCATAAGGGCAAAGTATACTACATCTATTCCAATTCACGTAAGTGATGTTATCTTTATAAAAGCGAGGCTAACAATCTCCCTCCAAGATAGCGTCGCGTGAATGGTTACAATGAGACCTATAAATACAAAGCGAGTAAATTACAATAGTAATGAACAATGTTGACTTTCTTGAAGTGCAAAGTCTACGTAGTCTGAATCTTGAGGCAAACTTGAAGTTCTCCTTCCGATGACCTCGACATTTGATCTTCTTGTAGCTCAACTTCAATGTAACGGTCTAGTTAGGTTATTACTCCTCCTAACTAGTGAGCCTTTTCTTTTCTGCTCCCTCTGAACAGGCAACATTCTTCCAACATGCGTGGATAAAGTAAACTCTTGAGCGTACAATGGTTGTCGATTAAGGAACATCGTAACAACATAACTCACTTAGTATTGCATCCAAGTTGGTAAAAAGCGATGTACACCACACTACTTCTCCTTCTTCACCATAAGCAAAAATCCCTTCGTAATCCAATCACGGAAGATGAAATACCAACTTCTCCTCACGATGGTTGCGAGCTATCGGAATCATCATAATGTTGCGTACATATCGTATTACCTTCTTGATGCAATTTTCAAACATCATAGCTTGATCATAATTTACGTGAGAATATGTCGCAAAAATACTCTCAATAATTTTCTCTAACCAACCTTTTAACGAACCTCCTTTGAATTCACCGGCTAATTGTAATGCCCACATATGGAAAACCCGATCGACTAACTTGAAAAGGAAGAAAACATCCCAACTTTGTGACTTCTTGCTTGTTCTAAATTTTGAACAATCCACAACGCTGTGTGACATCGAGCACTACAGCGTAACTCCTTAAAGTGATGGTTACACCTTGTGAGCACTACAAGCGTAACTCCTTACCGGTTATAACTGATTTCCAAATTTCATAATGTGCTCCAACAAGTTATCTTGAGACATGCATTCAACCAACCATCGTCTCAAAGATAAAGAAGTCCACCCATGAAATGTCACGTCAATTCCGCATCAATAATACCGTACAAAAACTCCGTAGTCATTTTTTTCAAATTTTCCTCGAGCCGTGAATATATGTATCCTCTCCGTGAAAAGACAAATAGAAGTGTGAGCATGGTGGAGAAAGACGTGGAGACACCTAACCAACGAAGTTGACAATGGCAGACAACCACATTAATTGATCACAAAGCATGAAGGAACAAAGAATCAAAACTATTTTATATCTACACACAAAGTTCAAGCTCGAGAAAAGTAAAGACCAAATCAAGTGGAGCATCTTTTGAATGACCACCCTTAGGGAGATTATTGTATAATAGTTTTATTAGAAGTGATGGTCATTCACGTTTATGAACTTTGTAACTTGTGTTAGATATCGTGATAGAATAGTCAGCGGGCTCGTGGATTGGGCTAAGCTAAATGGCTAGGCGTTATGATAAGCTTGCATTGTATAAGTCCAAGTAACCCAATCAATCCAAGTCCATATCCACGGCCCATAGAAAGCCTTTTAGGGCATCATGTATTCCAACTATAAATACCCCTCAAATGGTCATTTGAGGGTGTGTAAAGTGTGTGTGTGTGTGTGTTTTCCTTTGGAATATACAACTTATTGTGTTCATCTTTATCTCTCACATACGGTTTTATAAACATCAAGTCACCATCTTTCCTTCTTTATCTTTCTACGTTTGTGTTTGGTTTCACGTGGTTATACTTGTATCGTGTTGGGTTTGTGATAAGGTTGATAAAAGTAAGGTCCTACAATTGGTATCAATCGCTTTAACAATGGTTTAGGAGTGTTTGTGTTTGTTTGTGTTGATACGCGTAAGCTCTCGGTATCAAAAGTGGTCACGCTTAAAGCTTTAATTTTTGCACTTAAAAATTCAAGATTCTTGTGGTTTAAGGTTTATTTGGTGCTAAAGTTTCAGTTTTTTGCAAAAAGTTCGAAGCTTTACGTGTTTTAAATCATTTTTAAGCTCGTTTTTGGTTCGTTGGTCATTTCTACTCGTAAGCTTTCTAAGCACTTTGGGTGAAAAAGGTCAACATTTTTGTGTTATTCGAGTGTTTTTAAGGATATCTGTGCAAGAGAAATCGTTTGAATCATTGGAAATTTTTTACGCGTAGGTCAAAACCCTAGTTCTACGCGTAAGAAAGTCAAACTACGCATAAGGTTCTACGCATAACTTTTGGTGCGATTCTTGAGCTATAACGATTACTCGGTGCTTCCCTCACTTGGATAAGTTTGTGGAACACTTGACTTTTGGATATCTTTTACCTTTGTGATAGTGTAAAGGATTTTGGGCAAAACCTAATCTTAAGCATAAGCTTAGACTTACGCGTAGAACACTTTACGCTTAAGTATTTTCTTACGCCTAAACTTGTCTTACGCATAACTAAATCTTACGCATAAGTTTTCTCGCCTAACTTTAAACTTACGCATAAGCATTTCCTCGCCTAAGGAATCCTACGCCTAAGCCATCCTACTCGTAACCATATCCTACTCGTAACCACATTGTCTCGCCTAAGCTCTTTCTACACATAAAGGTTTAAAAATAATAATAAAAAAATTAAAAAAAAATTAATTTTGAGGAGACTAAGCGTTAAATTTTACGCGAGATTCAAATTTTGGTTTAATCTGTGAAAATTTTGGTCAAAATTCAAATTTTGGGCCTAAATTCAAATTTTTGGGTCAAATTTGGCGTCAAAATTGTCATAACTCAAATTTTCATACGACCTTAGAATTGATTTTTATAGTGAATTTCAAATTTTAGGAGAAATTTTTTTACGCCTAAGAACCAAGGTTACGAGTACGACTTTCGGAAAAACCTCAACCGAGCTTAATCTTCATCAACCACAACTCCTTTATCGTTGAATCGATCCTACATCAACTTTATCGGATCATACATTCATCAATGGCAACTCAACAAGACATTCATGCGGTAGGTGCGAAAACCGTCCTCCTATGTTGGCAAAAGGTGGTTATCTTCAATGGAAAAGTCGTATGCTTCGCTACATCAAGACCAAACCTAATGGAAAACTCATGATTAACTCCATTACGAATGGACCCTTCAAGCCTCGACAAATACTAGACCTGGAACTCCCGGCGTCCCACCATCTTATCATACTCAAACCGAATCGAATACCTTTGAAGAGGATCGGAAGCAAGTCGATCTGAGATGACATGGCAATTCATATTGTCCAACCGGGTTTACCAATAGACATATTTCTTTGCGGTGATAGTTGTGAAACTACTTTTGATATGTGGGAGCGTGTTAGGCGGCTTTGTCATGGAGCGAAATTGGTCAACAAGACATGGAGAACAAGTCGCTAATCGAATGGGAAAAGTTCACTTCAACTCTAGGAGAATCCATTGAATCCTATTATGGAAGGTTTTGCACTTTGATGAATGAGCTTATCGAAACAAGTTGGCACCCGAACTATCGTGCAAAATATCAAGTTCTGAACAATCTTCGGAAGAATGGGGCGATATGTCACTATTGTCAACCAAACAAAAACCTTCATCGGTGAACTTTGATCAACTAAGCGATTTTACGAAACAAAACCAAGTCAAGTGAATGAAGTCGGAAAGAAAGATTAGCAAAGAATCATGATCCATTGGCACTTATTGCAAAGACTAGCAAAGAATCATGATCCATTGGCACAACAACAAGCTTCATCATCTTCCAACAACAACTTGCGCAATACATTCCACAACCACAACAACAATTCTATCACGAACAACAACATTACGGAACAAGGAATCATCGATCTTGAAATGGAACCCGAAGCTTTGTTACAAGTATTTTCTTTATTGGGTAAAGCATTGAGGTCGCTATTCCACACCAACTAACAACAACCAAAGTTTCATCAAACACTACTTAGCAGGAAAATTGCAGTAGGGTGTGAATATGGGTAATCAAGGACAACGGTTGGAGTTATTGGGAATCGGCGAGGATATACTCTTGGATTTGAATGGGTAATCAGGTGGTTCGAATCGGGGTGTCAGATGGGTCGAGAATGTTGGGAATAGAGCGATGGTGTCGAATGGAATGTTGCACTCGATTGTTGGGAATTATAAATGTTAATCGGGTAATCGGGTTAAGTGTTATAATCACAAGGAGTGGGTCACATGGCACTAAATTGTCCCTTTAAGCCGCACAAGAAGAATCTTGAGTTTTTGAGCTATCTTTGTTACCTGAAGCAAGCGGGATGCGGTTGAGTCTTGAGGAAAATGATTTTCGCTATTGTGGATGATTTGGAAGACCTCGAGAAGTGTCTGACGCATCTTCATGGCAAATCTTGAGGAGACTAAGTCTGGCCGACTCGGCGCACCTCCATCTATGACGCCAACGCAGATGTCGAGGTACCAATCAGCGATCCATGCTATAACAATGTCATATTTGATGTGTTTACTCATGACGAGCGACGTTACGTGGCGCCAACACCTACTTATGATACATACGGACAATCAGGGTTGTAGCAATATTAACTCGAAACTCGGATGTGGATCCTAGTGGAGGTGTGGCACAAAATCTGAGGCCGATGAGGAAACACGTGCTATTTTGAATCATTAATCAATAAGCGTGGCATTGAAATCGAGAAAGTTAGTAAGGTCAATTGCGAAGTTAAGGCGCGAATGTTAAATTGACCATCGAGCTTGAGAGTTACAAAGAGAAGCGCGAGTCTATGAATTTCATACAAACAAAATATCGAATTAGAAATTGGTTACCGAGATTACATTTTAAGAGAAAACAATTGCAAATCAAGTATGATACACTTGATGTGAATCAACTTGAAAATAAAATCTTTAAACAAGGAAATTTACGAACTAAATGACCAACTTTCTAAATAAAAACACGCTTTCGATCTTGAAAAGAGAAGAAAGCAGTTGATTCTTGATTTTCATAACGAGAAGATTCTCTTCTTGATGAAATTCTGGATAAAAATGAAACTATCAAAAAATTGGATAATTTACTTCTTACAACGGGTCATTCCGCTAAAACAAACAAGATGCTTTCTAATCAAGTAAATCCGATTTTTCATACGACACATAAAATGGCTCTTGGTAACTCACCTCCTTGTTTCCTCAAGAAAGCTCAGAAATCTCAGAATGTGTTGAACAATGGAAAACCTTTGCATGAACCTATAGTTGTGCATGATTCTCTTGAAACGTTGGAACTATCTAAGGAGAGTAGATCAAGAATGAAACAAAAACATCCGGAAATCAAACCAATTGACTATAACAAATGGAACAAAATTAATGGCATTTCGTTTGTTTCACATAAAGAACAATCAAAGTTTTCCATCACACCGTTTCAAAACCGGTTGCAACTCTGTGGTTGTCTCAAAATCCTTTTAATCGAACAAATGTCTTCAAACAATCCTTTTAACACAAGTGATGCGGTAGCATTTTAGACAATGTTAAAACTAGAATTGGGAGAATTCAAGAGATCGTTAAAATTAAAACTCATATTACAACAAACATACGGTTCAATAGTTTTGATAATGAGCAGAAAAAGTTTTTAAGCTGAAATTGCCTCACCGGTGAATAACATCAACTCAAGGGTAATTTATTTTGAACAAGCCTTTTTGAAAAGCAGTGACTTTGTCAAGGACCATAAATCCACAGTAAAGCAAGCTAATGAAAGTATTGAACAAATCAAAGTTTTGGAAAAGTTAAATGATTCTCTCTTGAAGATGTTACGACTCTCGATATTATGTCCATCATTTTGCAAACATATTACATTGAAGATCATGAAAGACTCGATCGAGACCTCGAAATTGTTTCAAAATATGAAAAAGCTCTTGAAAAAATTGAAAAAGAAAATGTGTCATATTTTAAACAACTTGATCGAAAAAGCGAGGAATGCAAATATGACAAATTGTCGTATGGCGTGCCTACAATGACATGAAAGCGAAAATGATCTTTTAAGGGCTCATTGGAAAGTCAAAAAGGAAAGGCGATGGATCTTTGTGATTAAAAACCATTGATCGCGGAGAAAGCAAATGTTCCCAAACCGGTTTCAAACCAAAATGTCTATTTCTATGCCTCCTCCAAAAGTCAATGAAACATGTTTCATCAAAATCGATCCTCCACCGCCATACCTAAACAAAATGTTGATAAAGGAAAAGCGGTTGTCGAGAAACCAAAAGTTTTAGCACTGGCCTTTTTAAATGATTACCACTAATCGTGCGCCTCCACATCTAAAACATATGGAACAAGCGACATAAGTTTGAAAAGCACTCTAAAGAGACTAGGAAAGGCTGAAACGACCTCCTTTCATAAAAATGTGAATCCTAATCGTGTGCCTTACCTTCTACAGGGACTAGAAAGCACCTCTAAGAGCGTGAGACTAAAGCCTAAGAGCAATACAAGGAACAATAGAGTCTCGTCGCCTCTAGGAGTAGTAGCTTGAATAAAGAGAAGAAAGTAGAAGAACACCCTAGGAATTTACCGCTTTTGAATAAGAAAGACATTTCATCTGAATGTCTTGAACCTATGAAACTTGCTAAGTCTAATGAATGTGTTGAATCTCTTTGTTTAACTTGCAAGAAATCTTTAATTAATGTTCAAGATGATTGTGTTTCTAAGAATGTGAATGATAAGCTTTATTGAAGAACGTCCCAAAAGATCTTATGCTAAGCAGTAGGAAGACTAGTTGCAAAACTTAGGCTTTTCACTCTTGACAAGAACCATAGTGCTTACTTTAGGGATGATATTTGGAAACCCGGGTAGAACTTTCACACTCGAGAATGGTACAATGAGTGCTAAACCGGTATTCCTGTGAAAACCTCTTTGAGTGTGATCGGATTTTATCTCTAACCCAAAGGAACCTAAATCAAAGCGGTTTCCACAATATTCTTTTTACATTCTTGGCGGGTTATCGAAATTTGTCTTTGGATCGTCGACTCGGGTTGCTCCAAGCACATGACCGAATCAAGGCTGGCGATCAATTTAAATGGAAATTCATTGGAACCGTCGTTTGGAAATGATCATGTAGCGACTATCATGGGTTATGGAGATCTACCTTTTGGAAATTATTTGATCACTCGGGTTTACTATGTCGAAGGTTGGGACACAATTTGTTTCGGTCAGGCGATTCGTGATGCGATTTAGAGGTTGCTTTTAGGAAAAATGATTGCCGTTAGAAACTTGGATGGCGATCTCTTAGCGGGAATCGTGATACAAACTTGTATGCTATCGACATCAATCAAATGGCCTCTTCATCACCAATATGTCTTATGACACGAGCATCGGAACACGGTCCTAGTTGTGGCACAAGCGGTTATCCCATCTCAATTTTGACACCATCAACAATCTTGCCAAAGACAACATCGTCAATGGACTTCCAAAGTTCAAATACACCAAGGATCACTTATGTCTATCATGCGAACAAGGAAAAGCAAAAGAGCATCATATAAACCCAAAACCGTACCTAGTTCGAAGCAAGGTTGCATATGTTGCACATGGACTTATGTGGCCCAATGAGAGTTGAAAGCATTAATGGGAAAAGTATATTCTTGTTATCATCGATGATTATTCAAGATATACATGGGTTAAGTTACGAGATCAAAGGCGAAGCACCGGCATCATCATCACCTTTAAAAAGCGTGTTCAAGTACTTCTTCAAACTCCAGTGGAGTTGTAGAGCAGACAACGACAACGAATTCACAAATCGGGAGTTAAGATCTTATTTTGAAGATGTTGGAATTACACATCGGACATCGGTTGTTAGAACTCCACAGAGAATGGGGTAGTTGAAAGAAGAAATAGAACTCTTGTGGGCTGCTCGCTGAATGCTAATCTATTCTAGTGCACCGTTATTTCTATGGGCTGATGTTGTTGCCCTTTGCTTGTTTCACTCGAACCGATCCCTTATCCATACAAGATTCAATAAAACCCGTATGAGCTTGTGAACAACGAGAAAACCCGATATCTCTTACTTTCACGTGTTTGGCGCTTTGTGCTATCCAACGAATGAGAGAGAAGATCTTGGAAAACTCAAAACAAAGGTGATATTGGAATCTTCATTGGATATTCGAGATAACTCGAGGGCATTCGGGGTGTATAATGGAAGAACTAGGAGGATCATGGAGACGATGAATGTGAAATTTGATGAACTTTCACATATGGCTTCGAGAGACTCGCTCTAGAACCCGCACTAAACCAAGCAGACTTACGGACACATCGATTCGGGACTCGTACCTCAAAGAGCTCAATCAACTTCGTTTGATAATCCTAAAGAACAAGAATGGGAGAATTTCTTGAGTTAATGTTCGATGAATACTATGGTGGAACTTCGACAAATGCATCAAACCATCATTCCATTGCACCGCTCAAAATCATCCTCCACCACCAATGAAGATGCATCTACAGCGGTCGAAAACAATGCACCAACTCCATCAACATCATCTACATCTACTCCAGCTATTGCACCCGCTCTACCAAAGGTTGATGAGCAAAACCAAAACCAAACCGATGCAACGTTAGATGAAGACTTATTTGAAAACCCGTTTGCTACGGAATCGGTGAATCTTCTTCAAGCTTACGAGAACCATCTAACTCGCATTCATTTAACCAACGGTATCCTTCACTCTGAAGTGGACAAAAGACCACCCAATTGAACAAGTTATTGGTGAACCTTCAAGGCCAATTCGGACGAGGCGCTAACTTGCCACCGATTGCGACTTGTGCATTTACCTTTGCTCAATTAGCAATAAAGAGCCAAAGAACATTCGCGAGGCAATGGCGGAACCCTCATGGATAGAAGCGATGCAAGAGGAACTTCTCAATACCGTCTTCATGACTCTTGGGAAATGGTTCCAAGACCAATTGACATTCGCGTCATTGATCTCAAATGGTTATGGAAGAACAAAAGGGATGAAGAGATGAGTAATTAGCAACAAAGCTCGTCTTGTGGCCAAAGGATACGAGACAAGAGGAAGGATAGACTTTGAAGAGTCATTCGGCGGTAGCTAGACTAGAAGCGATCAGGATATTCTTGGCCTATGCATTCACAAAAACATCACGGTTTATCGGATGGACATTAAGACCGCGTTCTTGAATGGAACTCGAAAGAAGAAGTGTCGTGAGTCGGCCGAAGGCTTCATAGACATGGAACATCCGGACTACGTCTACAAACTCAAAAGGAAATCTATGGATTAAAACACTCAGGGCGTGGTATGACAACTGTCCTCTTTCCTTATCCAAAACAATTTCACCAAAGGAACAGTTGATCCTACCTTGTTGACACAAAATGCAAAACGACATTTTGATTGTTCGATTACGTGGGCGACATCATCTTTGGGTCCACTAATCCGAATCTTTCAAAACACTTTGAAAATCTCATGAAAAGCAAATTTGAAATGTCCATGATGGGGAACTAAAATTCTTTCTTGGTTTACAAATCCATCGGTCCTCGTGGAATTTTTATAAATCAAGCTAAATACACAAGCGAGATTTTGAAAAATCATGGTATGGATAATTGTGACTCGGTCGAACACCAATGGTAACTTCACTAAAAATTGGAGCCGATTTGTTTGGGAAACCTATTGATCCCAAGAAATATCGAGCATGATTGGTTCTCTCATGTATCTCACCGCTAGTCGACCGGATATTCATTTCTTTGTTTGCTTATTAGCACGGTTTGAGCAAAGCCTACCGAACCGCACCTCAAAGAGGTTAAACGGATCTTCGGTGCACGAAGACATCCATTCACATGGGACTTTGGTATCCGAAGGAATCGGTTGATCTAATTGCCTTTTCGGATGCGGACCATGCGGTGATCAAGTTCTGACAAAAGTACATCCGGAGGAGCACAATTTTGGGTGAAAAGTTAGTCGGTGGTCTTGAAAGAAATAAGATCGCCTTTGCACTTTCAACCGTGAAGAGTATGTGTCTCTGTCTGCGTGTTGTGCTCAAGTTCTATGGATGAGAACACAACTCATGATTATGGCTTTACTTTCGATAAAATACCTATGTATTGTGACTCGAAAAGTGCCATAGCCATATCATGCAATCTGTTCATCACTCAAAGACTAAGCATATCCGTGTCATTACCACTTCATCAAAGAGTACGTTAAAATGGTCATCGTTGAATTATTCTTAGTGAAGATCGATTACCAACTCGCCGATCTATTAACTAAAGCCCTTCCAAAGAAAAGTTTGACTATTTAGTTCGACGAATTGGAATGCTGAAGCCTAACCCTCGAGGAGTTAGAGCGTCTTCTCGAATCTTCGTGAAAATGATTTTCAAAAAGCTTCATTGTAAATATTTTTGAAAAACAAAATACAAAATTTGAAAACCAACAAAAACAAAATATAAAAATATAAAACTATCAAAAATTCAAAAACAATAGAAAATATAAAATCCAAAATATTCTTCTCACGACATGTCTCTCAGATAATCGATATTCACATGCGTTTCTATAAATGTCATTCAACAATGATACGGGCATGTACGGATGCTTGAGCGAGAGTTCTTTAATTGTTTTCTAAAACATGTCGTTTCTCAAAATTTCTTCATAAAATGGCTTTCGTATACTTGATCACGAAACCGGACCAAAATGATGACTTTTGATTATTTCAAATCAAAACTCGTAATTTTAATGAAAATTACTAGTGTACGCTTCAGTGCACTACATTTAAAAATAGTGAGAAATCATCCTCATCTTGAGCACCTTTTCAAGATTGTTCAAATAGATTTTTTTAAATCTTTCAAAATATTTTGCACTCAAGATAACTTCCTCTAAAACCCATTAATTGATTATGCTTTATTAAAGGGGAGTACAAAACAAAAATGTTCCAAATTCATGCTTAAATCATATCCGTTTGTCTCCCTAAAAGATTAATGTTTTTTAATCCGTGGATATCAAAAATATCACGATTATGCTATTTTTGAGGGGGAGGAGACGTGATTAAAATGTGATCAAAAGTTTTAATGATCGTTGTTTGAATCTCAAAAGAGCTCGACTCGATTGAAACCAATGAATTGTGAAGAATCAAAGTCGAAAATGTACCATTTAGAAACTTTCTATGGACTTGACCGGGACGGGTAATAATTTCAAGCTAGTTCTCTAGTGATGTAAGCGTGTCTCGAATCGGTCTAGTTCATTTAAAGTCGATCAATTCAAAAGTGCGAACTACACCCTCTATGTGCGATTTACATCAAAACTTATAAGCACATGTGAAGGGGAGTGTTTACGAAAATATAACAACTCTCGAGTGTCTCAAACATGTTTTCTATCATAAACACTCGAGAGATTTTCAAGAAAAATGGTTTTATGGCAACAATAGGACGGTCATGGAGATATAAGGTGACTATTGATAGAAATTGGTCCTATGATCCGCCAGCAGGAGGGATCTACCCAAGGACATCACAAATAGTTTGTATTAGAAGTACTTAGGAATGATTGAAAAAAGGAGTAATGTGAGAAAGGAGAAAGAAGGGTTGAAGAATTAAAAGAAAAGTAATGAAAAGGGTGAAAAGAAATAGCCTCCATATTCAACCTTAGGGCGTAAACCGGTTCAACTCATCTCACTCTTGGTTGTCACTAGATGACACCGGTATTGAAGACCAAGGCGTCATGGACCCGATGGACGCAATGCACTAAACCTTCTAGCCACCGGTTCCTCTCAAAGGGATTTGTTTCATTCTCACCGGGAACCCTACATAATCTATTGACTTTCTCTTAGAGATCGTTGGTATTGAAGAGGAGACCCTCTCCTAGTCTCCGCTCAGAAAACCAAAATGCTCTATTGAGTCTAGAGCCACAAGATTCATCAAAAGATCTCATAGGAACACATGACATGACATCGCTTGTTGTTCATCAATAAGGGCACAAGTGATATATTCTAGAGTCCTACGCAGATCTTAGCAATCGCCGAACATTTATGAGAGGCTTCACATTGTGATCCTTAGTGATTGAATGGAAACTCCTGCCGGGTCAACATCAAGCATCCCGGACAGTAGAGTCACTTGGTAACTCCCGTGGATTACGCTTAGTGTGTCTCAAACGGTCTGATCGTGGGGTGATGCTTGGTGTACCTCAATGACTCATCCGAATGTAGATGTACTTGATATATCGTGTTATCTCACTTGTGGGACTCCGGTTCGAGCGGCCTCTGAGAATTAGAGACGTGTTTTCACACTATCTCATTAACACCTCAAAATTCAAACTTGTAAGTGCTTAACCGCTTATTACTAACTTTGTTTTTATGTTTTCTTCTTATGGAAGCTCGGGAGCGGATGGATCGTGCGATTCTCTACATGCTCATACCAACAACACATGAAAGTTCTCATCAAAATCAAAGGCTACTCAAGTTAAAGATGATTCTTCGTCAATGTCAAAGAATCAACAAAGTTTAAAGACTCGAGAACTACATCATTGGTAACCTGGCTCTGATACCAATTGTCAGGACCGAATACTATAAGATTTATGTGGTTTGGAGGTCGAGGTTGGTGGAAGAAGATGAAGATCTTCATCCTTTTTAGTGAGAGAAACTAGAGAGAGGGAGGAGAAGATAAGGATAACTTTTATTGAATAAACACACAATACACTTAACCAAATGATTGACCTCACCCCTCATGGAGAGTCATGAGGGGTATATATAGGCCCTATCTTTGCCACTTAAACGATACCAGTCCCTAAGGGCAAAGTATACTACGCGTCTAGTCCAATTCACGTAAGTTACGTTATCTTTATAAAAAGCGAGGCTAACAGTAGGCAACATTATGAAGGTTTCTCCACCATAAGGAGTCGGTGTTGTGTAGTGATTACGAACTCTCGAGTAGGTGACTTGGGGAGTGGAGTAGGGCAAGGAAGGTGTCCTTGTAGCCGAACCACTATAAATACTCGCATTGTGGTTTTGTACTTCTTACTCTTTATCTTTTCATTACATATATATATCTCTATATGTTTGTTTATCAACATCCAACACACAACCAAATAGATTGACATAAGTTGATCTAAATAGTTTAAAACGAGTTTTGATTGATAAAACTATTCAACCCCCCTTCTAGTTTTCCACAGAGGTAATGGTGGGAGTTCAATTAGAAACATATGGATAAAGTTCTGTTTTTTAATGTAACGATTGATCTACCACAAATATGTTTCTTGTAATAGATGGCAGCTAATTATTTCATGTAACTAAGCAGATATGAAAATTTTACTGAGCTCTTTGAAATGGACGACATGTTGGAACCAAAGAACTTGATTTGCGGTATATGAAGGTAAACCAACTTTTGTTATTCACTTATTTTATGAGCTCTTTGAAATGCATGCTTTAATGATGTGGCTTAATGGAAATAGAAGAAATCTCGTCCATGTTGAGTGAATAGCCGTTCAAGCACAAACCTATTATAAAATGGTGATATAGGTGTCATTTTATTTATACGTGTTAATGCTATTAAGAAAATCTACTTTTTTGCACGTGAATCTTATGTTCAAATATTAGGTTCAAAGTTGGTTCCATGATAAGAAGGAAGGTCTCTGTTGCCTAAGATGTTTGCACCTTAAAAATGGAAATGAGGTTTTGACACGTCTAAATATGATTTTGTTTATAAATTTTGCATACATGTTGTTCGTTATGTCCCAAAGTTAGATGTTGGGATTGATTCTTTGTTCCTTATGTCCTATTTTTTATTTTTAGTTTGATTATTCAAAAGTTTGGAGAGTAAGGAGAAAATTAACAAAATTATACGGTGCCAATGAATACAAGTTTCCTTCAGGAGGCATCCCATCACTGCATCTACCTGTGGCAATTTTACTATACTCATTATGTATATGTTTTCATAGGTTGTTAACGAAGAGAATCATAAATCCCATCACTACAAATGTGGTCAATTAATAGGGTTTATTCACCCATTTTCTTTTAAGCCATTCTTGACTCGTTTGACCATTTTAAAGTTTGTAACATCATTAACATACGACCATCGTGTAAGAGTGTAATTTCTGTATCTTACTATGTTGTGTCTAACTTTCAAATACTAGATATGCTTATTGATAAGGTTTTAAAAGGTACCTTTTGAGGGTCGTTTAAGCCCTTATTTGATCACTTTGTATCCGTTATTGCTTAATATCGTTCCTTTTCACTTTTAGGTCTCTTGAAGGCAAAATCTGGAATGGCACTTATTTGGACGAAAAGGCGCGAATATCTGAAGAAAATGGCCAAAGTCGAATCGAGACACTCAAAGTCATGAAAACATAAGGTGGCGTCGGGTGTTAAATGCGGCGCCGTCGAGGATTTTGTGACGGACGAGCCAAAACTCCTATTTTCAAGTGACGACGCTGGTTATAAAAGAGTAGGCCGTCGCAACTCGGGCGGCCTAGATGCAATCCGACGGCGCCGAAAGTCAAGAGGACGGCGTCACAAGCGTGGTGACGCCGTCGCAAGTCTAACGTGCCAAGATGAAACCCTAATGACGGCGACCGACGGCGTCACAAATCATAAGGTGACGCCGTCGCAGATGTAATCTTATATATAGAATCCGAATTTTTAGTATTAGTGTGTAGTCTTTTGGAGTAAAACCTAAACCGAACCAAGGTCATCTTGTACAAGATTTTAGGGTTCCAAACCCTATCTTACACCAAGATAAGTGTTTTACTTCATTAATACAATTATGTCTTTGATTATTTGTGTATTGCTTGCATGTTCTCCATGTCCGGCTAATTTACTTGTGTGTTTGCTTAGGAATATGAAACTTAATTATTGAATATTGATTGGTTGTCTATTATCTTAGTTGATTAATGATCTAGTAATGCGATAGGTCATTCATTGTGTACTTAATGCTTGATTAAATCTTTGTGAACCTTAGAATATGACTCCTTGAGTAGTTGTAAGCTAAACCATCCAAAGAGTGCCTTAGAGTAAGAGTTTATTATCCCTAGTGGGTTTTGTAGACGAGACTCTTTGGTAAGTTCAAAGAGTTAGGGAGAAACGCATACCCTACAACCTTAGACACACAACGCAACTAAGAATAAGGACGTGACAATTCAACCATCAATAGGAGATAATTAAGGAGTAATAAAACCTAAGTAAACACATCTTTAAACTATCATACGAGCACACATTAATTAGACATAGACTACATACACCTTAGATTAGATAATTAGATAAGTAGAGTAATCGGTAGCAATACCAACCCCCAAATTTAAACCCCGAGATTCGTACCTTTCCATTTCATAAAATATAAAAATACAAAAATAATATTCCTCAACCCCAACCTTAGCGTAGTAACTTCTCACTAGCATTCCTATTACCCTAGAGAACGATATCAATACCCGTGGCTTACCCTAATACTACACTACAACGATTAGGTTCACTGCCTAGGGTGTTATAAAACTTGCTCGAAGAAAAGGAAGTTCCTTTGACCCCGAACGACGCGTGTAGCGTTATCACTTATATATGTCAGTTTATACGTAATGATAAAACTATTTAGATGAATCTCTTTGCTGTATATGATGTACATGGCTCAGGTGAGATGGTAAATACCCCATACCCAAATCAGGAAACCATGCACCATCTGGACCCTGTAAATTCAGCACCAACTCAACTGTATACAAAAATTTAACTGCAAAAATGGTCAAGCTAACCAAGCCTCTGAACCCTAATAATGTATTGGTACAACCGACCAAGATCAAGATACAACCTTGGCCACGATAGGTAAGCTTAGGAGAGGACGTAAGCAATGGAAAATCTCCACTCTTTGTCAGCCAGCTTCTGCTAAGACTCCATCTCGGCTTCAGCAACCAAGTGAAGATGCAATCTTATGTGTGAAAATGAGGGTGCTTAGAAGGTGAAAAGCTTGAGGAATTTTGATATCTTTATAATACAACTTTCAGGTACACTTATTTCCATTTATTACCTTTAAAAATAAGTAGTATTAATTTATAACTTAAAAAATATATGTATGCCCGCATCAAAGATTTTATGACTGCTACATATTTAAATTTTCAGATATGGTTAAAGTCACCATAGAGTATCTTACTTTTCCTGGAGTGTGATGTTATTGATATGTCGTTTGCTACAAAAGGATGAACATGAAGCTTAAGTGCAATGTATTCCTGCCATTTCAGCTGTCATGGGTGCCCAGAGATTGCCCTTTCACTAGAACAAAAAGTGGATTTGGCCACACCGAATATGTGTGACGATATACATATAGTCACACATGTTTTTTCGGCCGTGTGTGACTAAAGGTCACGACCATAGGTACCCTATGGTCACGTGTTTGACTTTTTAGTCTCTATTGCAAAAGAGTAACCAAAACCGTAACATGTGTGACTAATTAGGTACAAATTTTGTTGGATTAATCCGTATTAGTGACCATAAACACTGTATAGTCACACAAAGCATGTTTGTTTTGGGTATTTAGTCACATACAATTAAGCATAAAGTGGCAAAAGTGTTAATAAGTGTGACCATATGTTGTTTAAGGTGAAGAAATATGTCTTTTGTGTGACTATTGATCATCTAATGGCCACTTGAATTTTATGTTTGTGTGGCCTTTTCTAACATTTGGTCACACAAAGCATGTTTGTTTGGGTATTTAGTCACATACAATTAATCATAAAGTGGCTAAAAGTGTTAATAAGTGTGACCATATGGTGTTTCAAGTGAAGAAGGTGTCTTTTGTGTGACTATTGATCATCCAATGGCCACATGAATTTTATGTTTGTGTGGCCTTTTCTAACATTTAGTCACACAAATCATGTTTGTTTTGGGTATTTAGTCACATACAATTAACCATAAAGTGGCTAAAAGTGTTAATAAGTGTGACCATATGGTGTTTTAAGTGAAGAAATGTGTGTTTGTGTGACTATTGATCATCCAATGGCCACTTGAATTTTATGTTTGTGTGGCCTTTTCTAACATTTAGTCACACAAAGCACGTTTCTTTTGGGTATTTAGTCACATCCAATTAATCATAAAGTGGCCAAAAGTGTTAATAAGTGTGACCATATGGTGTTTTAAGTGAAGAAATGTGTGTTTTGTGTGACTATTGCTCATCCAATGGCCACATGAATTTTATGTTTGTGTGGCCTTTTCTAACATTTAGTCACACAAAGCATGTTTCTTTGGGTATTTAGTCACATGCAATTAACCATAAAGTGGCTAAAAGTGTTAATAAATGTGACCATATGGTGTTTTAAGTGAAGAAATGTGTGTTTTGTGTGACTATTGATCATCCAATGGCCACTTGAATTTTATGTTTGTGTGGCCTTTTCTAACATTTAGTCACACAAAGCATGTTTCTTTGGGTATTTAGTCACATTCAATTAATCATAAAGTGGCCAAAAGTGTTAATAAGTGTGACCATATGGTGTTTCAAGTGAAGAAATGTGTGTTTTGTGTGACTATTGATCATCCAATGGCCACATGAATTTTATGTTTGTGTGGCCTTTTCTAACATTTAGTCACACAAATCATGTTTGTTTTGGTATTTAGTCACATACAATTAACCATAAAGTGGCTAAAAGTGTTAATAAGTGTGACCATATGGTGTTTTAAGTGAAGAAATGTGTGTTTTGTGTGACTATTGATCATCCAATGGCCACATGAATTTTATGTTTGTGTGGCCTTTTCTAACATTTAGTCACACAAAGCACGTTTCTTTGGGTATTTTGTCACATCCAATTAATCATAAAGTGGCCAAAAGTGTTAATAAGTGTGACCATATGGTGTTTTAAGTGAAGAAATGTGTGTTTTGTGTGACTATTGCTCATCCAATGGCCACATGAATTTTATGTTTGTGTGGCCTTTTCTAACATTTAGTCACACAAGCATGTTTCTTTGGGTATTTAGTCACATACAAATTAAGCATAAAGTGGCCAAAAGTGTTAATAAGTGTGATCATATGGTGTTTTAAGTGAAGAAATGTGTGTTTTGTGTGACTATTGCTCATCCAATGGCCACATTAATTTTGTGTTTGTGTGGCGCTTTCTAACATTTAGTCACGCATCGAATTAAGCAAACTGTGACCAAAAAGTGTTAATAATTGTGACTATATGAATCTTTTAGTCACATATAAGAAATCAATATATATCAAAACAAATTATAATATATAAAAATATATTCAAAATATATTCAAATACAATAAAATTGGAATGTATATAAAATTGTAATGTCGTACATAATAAAATTCTCAATAATTTAACGACTTGACTCTTGATCTTCTTAGCTTCCTTTGCATGGTATGACTAGAGACGTGGCGCTTAGTATGTAATTTAGGTGCATTTGCTCTCACCAATCAGTTTATGGTACTTGGTGGTGTTACATAGGAAACAAAAGCCGGGTATCAAACATCAATTAAATATGAAGAATGATATATGTAGGTTTATAAAACACATGCATCTATGTACCTTTTCATCGAAAACCACTTGATCCTTTGGCCATGCATAAAACCACCTCTCGCATCCTTAACTGCTTTGAGACCACATTTCCTACATCCGTATGCACGCTGCATCCACTAAAGATTTTTCAATAGACACTCTGTAGCAATCCTTTGGGAGTGGTTTGTTATGAAGCATTTGTTTTCCATCGAGTTTTGTACACGGTACCCTCCGCAATAATAGTTGATTTCTTTAAGTGCCACACCGCACTTAATTACCTAAAAGATAATTTATTGCATGTATATATGTATCAAGAATTAATTAAATTAAAGAACATATGAAAATGTTTAAATACATACTTGTGGTAGTCTTTGTTAATGGAGACTCTGCTCTTGTGATCCGAAAGTTGACGTGAAGAATCCTTTCGTTTTGATCTAGTCGATTTCTTAGAAGCGGAGATTTAATGATTTCCTATATGTATAATACACGGTAAATAAATAATGTATGTAGAATTCAAAAATCCTGGGGGTGATTTATTACTTACACTTATTTGAATTTCCTTTTCCAAAGTTGCAAGTCCATTAGACTTCTCAATGCTCGCAACTTTCTCACGTCCGACAACACGTGTTCCAAGATCCTCATCAAGACTTGCTATTTAAAAGATTAATGTTCACCAAGACACCAAATATAAATTGTTTAAGAAGATCTGCAGCAGATTTAAAAGGGTAAAAAAGATGGAATGTTACTTTCTTATGTCTTACTTCCGCTTCATCAATGAAGTTGAAGTTGATCGCAATCGCCTTTGTGCAACCCAATTGTTTCATCAAATCTCAGACACGCCTCTTTTTCTTGACGTTGGCGCCTCATCATCAAGTTCACTTTGAAGTAACACCACTCTTTCATCGATGCTTGTCTCGATTCGAGGATCAAAATACCTCTTGTAGGTTACTCCACCTCCCACTCCTCTCGTGATATCCTCCCTTTTCCTTACCTAATACAAATGTCATGGCATCAATGCCATGATCAAGCTTCAAGGTTCCTTGTTTGATCTTCTCCTCCGTCTCTTTCTGCACACACAATATGGGAAATAGGTTATTTAATTCTACCAAGATCAAATTATAAATAACGATGATTAACTTATAACTAATGTAATTAATTAATAACTAAAAGTTTTAACTAATACACTATCGCTTTAACTAATACACTATCGGTATTAACTTATAACTAACAATAAACATAATCATAAAATGAGTCAAACTTACAATTTTTGTCCAACTGCTCGATATCATCATCGTGAAATTCTTCGCCTTTATTCACCCTTCCTTTCAACCACGGCGTCCCACGCGGTGGTTCTTCATCCGGTTCAATTTCTTTATTCTCGATCTTATAAACATCAAATACATACACTTGTAAGATAAACCAATATAAACGAAAGTATGATGCTATTAAATGCAAATGTTTAATGTTTAATGTTACCATTCTATGTCGATAAATGACTTGGAACGCGCCACTTTAGATGCAAATGATTTCACCTTGCAACACAAAATAAAAAGGTGTTTAGATGTAGTAATGCGATAGTATACAACTAATATATATGGAAACATCAAATGTGATGATATTTGAACTTGAATAAAATGAATAATTAACACCTTGTATTCCTCGGTGGCGTGTAGTTTACAAAATTTACCCAATCTCCGCCTTTTATAATTGCACTATATCACGGACTTCATTAAGTTTTGAAAGGGTATTTTGGTTGGGCAATATGTAGTTTTCGGTCAATTTCCTTGAAAATTCCTTAGAAGTTGACCAAGACGATTCATTATCGCCTTTCGGACGATCAAGCCAACATCAAAATATCGCAAAGATTAACACAATGTTGTTAATTAGTTGCACATAATGTAAATGCAGAGATAAACTTATTAACACCTTGTACCCACGACAACCAAGCCACTACTAGTTAAAAAAGTATATGTGTACCGTGATTTCGTCCCACATTTTATCTCTTGCTTCGAATCAACCTTCCTCCGTGATAGAATCCGACACCTATATGCTCACGAACCAAATCACCCAAAAACTCAAAACAATGCCTGTTTTTCCTCGATATCCTATTCAAGGCATCAAGGTTACACCGACCTTTATTCCGCGGGTTTTCCATAATCCTGCGAAACTTAGCTAACCTAGTTATGCCCTCTTAACAACATTCGCATTTGAATGGTTGTTTTCAACATCCTCACCTCATCCGAATACGCCTCGATTCATATCCAAATGGGTTATCATTTTCACGATCGAATAAACCAAATCATCCCGACAATTGGTTTGAGTTGCCATGATTCGTCGAAGTAATGTGTTAAAGAAAATTAGTAAACTTAATTGGTAAATAATGGTGTAAAATTGAAGTTCGTTGTTTTGCTTGAACTCGATTTATTGGAGTAAAATTAGGGCTCATTATGGGGCGCTTTTCAAATAAGGAAACCATAAATTCCTAAGTACTTTTAAAAATTTTAATAAATTTGGCTCCAAATTTCATAATTTTAAATGTGGCTCCAAATTGATAATATAGAATTTAAATATTTCATTTTTGGTCGCATTTTGAAACCAACACACCCATGATGAAATGGTTCTTACCCACAATCCCAAACACCCATATAACTTCAAACCAAATTGATCAAAGCACATATAATCTCAGACTACACTAAAATCTCACCACATGGCGCATACAAATGAAGAAACAAAATAAAAAAATGGAATTAAAGCAACTAATTAAGCAACTATAACTAATAAGCATCCCATATAAACAAGTAAGCACAAAATAATCAATCCAACCAAGGATCACGACACAACATACATACGATACCTTACTTTAAGCCTATAAATAACCTATTTATAAGTACTTAAATAAGCTCTAACATCCTTTAACAAGAAAAATCAAGAAATCATGTAAATGCAATTAACTTAAAGCAAAAACAACAACAAAAACACCCTAAAATTGACAACAACCTAAAAATGAACAACCTAAGCAAAGCACTTATGAACCGTGATATCCATGGCTCAACATTGAACGTAGTTTGGATCAACCTCAAACCTACAATAATACATTCTACCGATATGAACTTAAACACCACAACCAATTCCTAAATGCAAAACAACATTAAAAAGATGAAACAAACTAGCGAGCGCAACCCATTCCATTCCATTGGATAAACCATCAAAAGATCCATACATGTTTCATCGTTAATATATCTACAAACCATAATATTAAACCAAGACATTAGACATTATAAACCGATGACACTATAGCAAAAGAAACCATCCCTTTACATAGCGAGCAACCCTTCAACCATTCATCGACTTAATTTGTTCTTCCTTGGTCTCGATATCCTCCTCACCGAGTAATGAGATCATTCAACCCCTGCAGACTTAGTACTCGTAGCCTCCATGTCATGCCTAAGATCCATCAATGTGTCAAAATATTCATCCCCATCTCCAATAGCTACCATCTCAAAGCAATTAAAGCATTAAAATGCGCAATCTCATTCTTTATCAGTGGTGGCCTCTTCGCGATCCGGTTTATAAAGCCACGGAGACCGGAAATTTGCCGAGCCTTGAAGAAACTCATGTAACCATCAATGATGTCTCCCGCTAAACTCAATTAGGTCATCAATAACACGCTTAGCCAAATGGTTTTGTGGTGATGGTGCGCCATTGATAATGAAATTGGGTAAAATATGATTTTATTGAAAGATTGCAAAGAAAGGTTGAAGAAGAGTTGTGGGATAGTGTGATAGAAAGATACTTGTAACTCCTTATGAATTCAAACTATAAAGACCTAAACTTTAAAACCGCAAAACAAGTCCCGCTTTAAACTATCACTATAAATTAATTAGGTGTTTATCCGCTTGGTTATCGGGTTGTTTGGTTTTGTTAAATCGGTATCTTTTATTCGGTTCAACACGAAAACCGAACCGAACTAGAATTAAACCAAGCGAGCGAAAACCGAATATGAATTCACTTCGCTTCTTGGGTTGACCGAAAAGTCTTAAAACGGATAAAACGGAAAGAAACGGACTAACGCAGACGGAAACGTGTAAGAACGTAAGAAAACGATGGAACTTAAGAAATGTACATTAATATGTAAAACATATTAAAGCGTATGAAAACGGACGAAGATGTCTAAAATAGATGAAAACGGGTAGAAATGGACGAAACGGTCAAAAACTTATACAAACGGACTAAAACATGAAAACCCAACAGAAAGTGTAAACACGGACGAAAACGTGTAAACAAAAACGAACGATAAAAACCGATTAAAAGGACAAAGTCGTATTTAAAACGGTTGAAAAAGTATGAAAACAGACGCAAACGTAAAACCGTATGAAAAATTGTAATAAAGGTAAGAAAGGGTATGAAACGCGAAAAAGTCTTCAAAACATATGAAATGGCTAAAACGGACAAAAACGAACTAAAGCGTATTTAAAACGATAAGAACGTAATAAAATGTATGTTAATATGTAAAACATATGAAAACAGACGCAAAACGTCTAAAATAGATTAAACGGCTAGAAACGGACGAAACGGTCAAAACTTATACAAACGGACTAAAACATGAAAACCAAATACAAAGTTTAAACACGGACGAAACGTATAAAACTTATTAAAAGGACAAAGTCATACGAAACGTGGAAAAGTATGAAACGGACGAAAACGTAAACAAAACAAAACGATAAAACTTATTAAAAGGACAAAGTCGTATTTAAAACGGTGGAAAAGTATGAAAGCAGACCTTAACGTAAAACGTATGAAAATGTGTAAAAGTGTAAAACGCATAAAACGGACTAAAACATGTGAAAAGAGACGAAACGTGTAAAACGCATAAAATCGGAAGAAAACATGTAAAAACTAAGAAAACGTATGAACACGGACGAAAACATATAGGACAAACTAAAACGCACGAAAACGCACAAGGGTTGTGTTACCGTGCTCAACGATATAACGCAACCCTAAACACAGCTTCACACAATGTTTTGAGTAAGACACATGAGTTAATGATTTTATGTCATCCCGAAATGTCAAAATTAACGTGCCCACCTTTAATAACTTTAATACAATTCATATAACCTTCACACTATAATATGGGTCAAAAGCATTGGGTTATAGTTGCTTAGAGTTTCATTTACGACATGATTCAATCAATAGTATATATAAATTATATCCGAAACCATGTTACGGTTTTGGAAATTCAAACATGTTACGGTTTTGGAAATTCGCGTTCGGTTTAGGAAATTCAAACATTCAATCAATAGTATATATAAAATTATAGTCACACATGTTACGGTTTTGGAAATTAGTGTTCGGTTCGTGATCGGGTGATAAATAATAATGAAAGATATTTGGATTTTGTGAATAAATTGATGAAACATACACTAAAAACAAAAAAGAGCAAGGTTAGATCAAGTGGTTAACACTCTTGCCTCTTGAGAAAGAGGTCAAGGGTTCGATCCTTACCCGCAAGGTCGGAGGTTCTTTTCACCTTTGGTAGAAAAGAAAGCAACCTCTCAAGGTTCGATCCTTACCCTTGCAGGCCGGAGGTTCTTTTCAACCTTTGGTAGAACCGAAGCGCCTCTCTACCTTAGGTAGGGGTAAGGTCGTCTCGCCTCAACCTCCCACATACACCGTGGAAGACGATATTGGGACCCATAACCCGTGGAAGACGGCATCGAGTTAGTTTATTTTTTATTTTTAAACTAAAACAACTAAATAAGCAAATAAATCAACTAACAAAAGTCGAAATAACGTAAAATGCACTTAATCCTAAAATACCAAATATTGTAAATTTAAGCATAAAATTTAAAATTATTTTTAAAAGTCCTAAATACTTAAATATATATATATATATATATATATATATATATATATATATATATATATATATATATATATATATATATATATATATATATATATATATATATATATTTTAAATTATACTTTTCTAATTTTATTTTATTTATTATGAATAAAAACCTTTTTAAACTAATTAAATTAAAAAATCATTAAATCATAAGAGAAAACATTTTAAACTAATATGAAAAATTTCAAAAATTTAAGCAAATTTAAAATTCCCCCACAAATTAAATTTATTCCCCAAAAGTTTGCATCAAGGCATTTCAAACTAATTGCAAAATTAACTCCTCCTCCTCCCTGCACCGCCACACCGCCTCTCATCTCACTACAAATCCTGTCACCACCACAACTCTCCCATTATAGACCCACCAAATCCGGCCACCACCGGTAAGTATTGTTATCTTCCTTTGTACACATCGTTCTAACACATAAAATAACCCCGTTAAGCGTATTATACTTGAACATTTGTTTCGAGATATCCTCTTGTAAATTATGTCGGTTTTTGTTAAATTTAGATAGTTAATTGGTTAAAAATTTAAGAAACCTGTTAAGCTCTTACTACATGAACATGGAACCATAATTTAGCTAGTTAATTTCTTATTTTCCTTGACCCAAACATCCCTTTAGGAACTGTTTCATTAGACTTTATTCAATTCTTAGCATAATTCAATACGACATTCAATCTTTGAGCTATCCTCATTACTTGGAATGTCTTTTTAACTTTTAAGATCATCAATTGAAGTTTGATGTTGTCTTGTATAATCTTCAATAACTAGGACTGCCTTTTTAACATGCCTGCAGGGACTACATTTATAAACATTGTCGCTTTCGGATAAGTGGGACACATTTATAAACATGGACAAGTCTTGGATAGGAACTAATAGGACCAACAATCTTATGTTGATGGAGTAGCGTTTATTGATTATGCAAGACACAACTTATGGAAGATGGGGAACATCGACCCACGAGTTAAGAAAATGATCTTTCAATGCCATGTCCGTGTACAGATTGTTTAAACCACATAGAGCATCAAGTGGAGAAAGTGCAGCCCATTTATTCAAAGAATGGGTTTGATCTAAGCTACCTAAAATGGACTAAACATGGAGAGAAGGATGAGTCATCAATAAGTACCGAAACACCGTTAACGCTACAAATGTAGTTTGTTGACGACACGATTTTGCTTCAGATATTCCAACAGATGCCCCAAAAATAAGAGAAATGGTTAATGCTACAAAAGATAATTTTGATGAGGATGATCTTGTCAAGTTTCAACAATTATTATTAGACGCAGAGAAGCCTCTTTACGCAGGATGTCCCGACTTCACAAAGATGTCCGCAATAGTTAAACTACTCAACTCAAGGGTAAGTACGGATGTTCGATAAGTTCTTTATCGAATTACTAGGATTGTTAAAGAAGATGTCATCTGGTAACGAAATGGTGGAAAAACTTATCAAGCCAAAAATATTTGAAATTGATGGATCAGATACAAAAAGATACATGTATGTATCAACAACTCGCCTTCTTTACTTTGGAAGGGTGACAAGGATTTGATCATGCGTGTCGAACTTGTGGATATCAAGATGGAAGGTGGATAATAAGACTAAGAAAGTGTACGAAACATTCCAAAGAAAGGTAATGTGGTACTTTCCAATTATACCAAGACCGCAACGACTATTTAAGCTAGAAAGTATTTCGAGGATTTAAGATGGCACGCGACACGAGGATAACCGATGGTGTGTTACGTCACCCCGCAGATTCAAAGGCATGGCGTACTATAGATGAAAAATTCCCGAAATTGTCAAGATCCAAGAAATCTACGGCTAGGAATATCGGTGATGGGGTTGACGTCAACTCGTGAAATAGGCATCACAGTTGTATGGCCGCTTTAACGGTCATATACAACCTTCCTCCATGGTTGTGTATGAAAAGAAAGTTTATCATGCTTTCGTGATAATATCGGATACCCGGAAATGATATCGATGTTTTTAGAACCGCTTGTTGATGATCCGCAAACCTTATTCGATCTGGGGGTTGATACATATGATGCATCCACAAAAGATAACTTTAATCTACGTGCCAGTGTTATGGACAATAAATGATTACCCCGCACTTGGTACATTATGTGGTCGCCTGCATAAAGGATTTAAAGGTTGTGTAGTATGGAAAGATACAAACCGTGTTAGACTTTCTCGCCTCATCCAAGCAAAGTTATGTTGGTCACGCATTTATATCTATCGATGAGTGTCTAAATACTCATCATTTTTGTACAATCTAAACCGCAAAATAACTGAAAACACTCGAAACACATCAAATGATCAAAATATCACAAATCGTTGTTTTATGTGTTTTAAATGCAAAATATCAAAATCGATGAAAATGATTCACGCTTGCAAAATTGGCGCTTTAGTCCCCAAGTTTTAAAAGTTGTCAAATCTAGTCCACGGAATACAAAATGTGGAATTTTATCATTCAAGGTCCTCAAATATTCTAAGTTATCAAAATGATCCTTGAATGATTCTTTGGTCAAATGGCGAAAAGGTCCCTAAAGTTTGAAAATTTGCAAAATTAGTCCTTGGATGTTTTAAATGGAATTTTATGCAAAAGGGTCCTTGTACTATTCATTTATGGCAAGTTTGGTCCTTGTGAGAAGTTTGGAAAAGTGTCAAGTTCACCTCAAAGTTTCAGAATTACATTTTCGTCCTCAGATACCTATCAAACCAAACGGATCCTTTTAATATACAAAGCCCAATCCACCCCAACCTCGCCCAAATCCAACCCACCCGTTATAATATCAAACGGTCAAAATAGTCAAACGCGCCCAAATCCATCACATCGCTCACCTCCTCTCCCAAGTCAATCCCCAAACCACCATGGTTTTCCCACCTTTTCTCAACCCCTTACCTTGTCCCTCCACCTCCACTAACACCCAAATACTCTTAATCGACTCAAACCAACCCAATTAATGATCAAACCGCCAAGAAATATTTGGCGCCAAAAATCCAAGTGACGGTTTTGATGATTTCACCAATCCAATGGCTCAAGTGGTGGGAAAGATTCAGAGGTCAAGGAGAAGTCATAAAAGTCTATAAAGTGGAGTCGAGATGCATTGTATCAAAGTATCTAGTGTAACTTAAATTTTCTTTAGTCGCTTTCTTTAATCTAAGTTTTCCAAAGGTATGTTTTCAAATCCAAGTACTTTGTTTAAGTCTCTCAAGTGTATTTGAATCCTTTTAATAATCAATTTCAAGTTCTAAGTCTTATTCCGCTTAAGCAATTTTAAAGGCAAAATCTCATGTTATTCGAATGTTGTTCTTAGTTGTTATTATGGACCGATATAAGCCACATAAGCTCCTATATAGCTTTTAAATGCTATTAGATACCTTAAAATTCAGCTTTAGCATCAAAACACAAAATCACCAAAATCCAAATAAATAGTTGAAAATAAAAAATCACTTGAAATGGTATTTACAAATTTGAGCGAGGTAATTTTGGACGGTTGGTTAATGGCTTAGTGGTAAGCCTATAGGAGTGTTTTTGGTTCCTAGTTCTTGGATTTCAGCTTGGATAGCAATTTGTAAGCCCTTTGTTCAATTTTTGAATTTCACTGCTTTAATTGTTTAGTGATTGTAATCTTTGTGTTTTATTGTTCACTAGCTATATTTAAGTGTATTTAAGCTTTAAAATCAGCTTGGTTAATCTTTAAATTTGTAGTTTATATAAATTTCATTTTAACAGCTAAAATAGCTTAAGTCTTAATACTTAGTTTTATGTTGCACATCATAGTGCATGCTTATTCGCCTCCTCATGTAATGAAATTATAAGGTCTATAATCGCTTTATGGTTTACATTTGTGTTTTGCTTTGAAAAAATCAAAACAATATATAAGTGTTGTTTGGATTATCTTGTTTGACCGTGTTAGAGTTTGTTTGAGTTGATGTTTGAACTTGTTCTCGTGTTACATAAGTGTCTATAAACTCATTGCAACCAAGAAACTCAATTCTCATTTGATAAAAAGTCAAAATTGTATTTGATTTCATCTTGTGTGCTCACCGTTAGTTTTTAATGAATCATGACCATGGATTTGTGTTTATAAGTTGTTTATATTGATCAAATCAGTTTTATTTCAACTTAACATAACATAATCGGCTTAAAATCAGCTCAAAGTTCATCTTGGTCAAACCTTTAGTTCTTCTTAAAAGTCAAAGTTGCAATTGGTCGTTGACTAAACTAGATAATTTCAAAGTGAGTTTAATATTAAGACTTAGCTTAAAAGCTCTTAGGGTATTAAAGTTCGGTTGCTATACTAAATTAGAAAAATAATAGTTCTCTTCAATCGCCTTTTTAAGTGCTTAATTACTAGCTTCTTTTGGATACCTAGTCTCAAACCATGCCCTGTGCACAATGAGTGGTACCATTTGAAAAGCTTGCACGAGCTTAATTGTTGCTCAAACTCTGTGATTATTGGTTCTTTGAAAGCCAACCAAGCTATCTTGAGGTTCCAACATTAGCTTTTCATTTTCTAGCTTGTTTGCTAGGCTGCAATAAGCCCTAATCTTGTCCCATTTCGTGTTTAAGCCAAGTGCTTATTGCTTGTTTCTAGCTTATCGGTGTGCTTATCTGCCTCTTTTAGCTTCATTTCAGTTCATCTAGCTTGTTTGCATCTATTTTAAGCTTCCTGTTTCACCGGTGAGCTTGTTTGAGCTTATTTCATCAAAATAAGCTAATAAGCCCACCGCTGAGCTCATAAGTTCATCAAACAACTTATTTGTAGTTTGTAAAATTTTTGTCTTTGTTAAAGTTTCATATTTTTAGTATTTAAGTAGTTTTCAAAAAGAAAATCCAAAAACATCAATATAAAAATAGTGATAGCGTTTATTTAATAGGTTTTAGCTTTTGATTTTTCTTTTAGCTTATTAATAAGCAAATCTTGTTTTTATACTTTTGTTAGTTTTCTCGTCATCATATAGTATTTTAGAAAAAGTTTCATAATTTTCCTAATCTTTTAGTATTTATTATAATTTTAAATAGTTAAAAATAGTAATTAATTAGTAATAAATAATTAAAAAGCATAAAAATATCTTTCAGTTTTAAAATTAATTTTATCATATTTTAGATTTTTCCAAGTTAAAATTTCATTTTTCCCAGTTTATTTTATATTTTCTAGTATTTAAGTGTATTTTAAATAACAATTAATTAGTAATAATTAGATAAAAGTGTGAAAAATATATTTTAATTTTAAAATTAGTTTTATAATATTTTAGATTTTCTGAATCATAATTTTATTTTTCTAGCCTTATTTTGTATTTTCTTCTATTTTAGAGTATTATTAAATAGTTTAAAATAGTTTTTAATTAATAATAATTAATTAAATAGTTATAAAAATAATTTTATTTTTCTAATAATTTTCTTTTATTTTTAGGATTCCAAAATGTCATTTTCATATTTTTAGGTCTTTTATTTCTTAGATTTCACTTTTTATTTTGTACGCAGACGCAGCTTTTAAACGCATTTTTATGCTTTCTTTTATCCGATTGTTGTGCTTTCCAATTCGTATTCCATTCCACCCAATCAATCAAGAGTGTAATAATTCATCAAAACCTTTATCGATCACTATCCTTAGTGATCACTCTATCATCCGAGTTTGTTTTGACACACCATCGAGTCTCCGGGGACTTAACGACTGGAATTCATTCTATTCTCCGTGACTTCATTGTATTTGTGTTTTAAGCGCTTTTAAGCTTTTATGGTTAGCCATTCACAAGTGGCTAGCTTGTGTGAGGTAGCTTGACCGCTTAGCACATATCAAATTTTACGCCACGGGGAGGCTTTTAGCTGTTTAGCCATTTTCGCACTCCATTCTTGCACATAACCCACCATTTGTAAAAGTTTTTGTAAAGTTTAAGAAAATCAAAAGTTCATTAGCACTTTTCTTAAAGTGTTAAAACACCAAAAATATAAAACAACAAAACAATCGTAGCGTTTATCTTGTATTGTCTTTAAGGTGATTCTTAAACAAGACGATTGGTCAAACGAGACGATACTAAAAATATTGTCCAAAAGTTTTTAAACCCTTTGCACAAATCATTACCTACGTTTTTTCGGGTACTTAATTTATACATAAAATCAACCACCGCAAATCAAGGCAAGACACCTACTAACCTGGGGTGTGACCATAATAAGTTCTCTAACATCGATTTAAAACTTGCCTTTGTGTCACTTGTGATTTGGTGTACCTTTTCAAAGAAGCCATTTCATTTTGATTATTGGTTAAGTTCACTTGTCGCTTTGCCTCATTTGTTTTGAAAATTGATTTTATACTTAGTGCATGCACTGCTCTTCCGCTCTACGAGTCCACTTTCGTAACTTGAAAGATTCCTCGAGACGAGAGACGCTCAGCTCCTTCACCGTGATCGAGGAACGCCTACCACCAAGACCTCCCCGTCGAAATGGCGTAAGACAAACCGATGAATGAGCTTCCAAGCACCCATCGAGGGTTACGAGATGCCATTGTTGTCCCAAACCATTGTAGTCGACACCTTCGAGCTCAAACCGGGTTGTTTAATCTAGTAACCCAAAGCCAATTCTATGGTTTTGAGCGGATGATCCTCATGCACACATTCGATGGTTTAACAAGATTGCATCTACCATCAAGTACAAGAATGTCCCACATGAAGCTATCAAGCTTCTTCTCGCTCCCATTTTCTAAAGGGACAAGCCCGAAATCGCTTCGAGAAACAACCCCTCGCTCTATCGAGACACGGGAAGATCTTGTCACCAAGTTCGTTAACTAATTCTATCCTCCATCCCGAACCACAAGTCTTAAGAATGAGATAATGAAATTTTCTCGTAGATTTGATGAATCATTCGGGAGGCATGGATCGTTATAAAGAGTTGCTTCGCAAGTGTCCGCATCATGGTTTTACCGAGTTAATGCAAATGGATACTTTCTATAATGGTCTCAACCGCACCAATCAAGACTCTTTTGAATGCCTCCGCTGGAGGTATTTCGAGCAAGACCACAAAAGAGGCCTTGCAAATCATTGAGAACAAGTCTCAAGTCCGTCCTTTCCGAGCAAAGACATATCGCCCCATGTCGGACCTTCTTCTTCTTCATCCCCCGCGAAAGTACATCTAGCATCGATGCTAAGATTGACAAACTCACGTACATTGTTCGTGCTTTGGTTCTTGCTAACCGTGAAGAAAGTGACCTTCACTCGACACCAACACATGGTGAAGTGAAGAGAGTCGAGAGTTGTGTTACTTGTGGTGGTCCTCATGCATACTACAATTGTACCGCCACGATGGTAGTCCATTTGAAGCCAATGCTCTAGCCGGTAGTTCACAACAAGGAGGTACTCAACACCGCCCTCAAAATGAACCACACTACCATGCTAACACTAATCGTGCACCACCCGGTTTTAACCGTAATCATAACATGCAAAACCGAATCAAAACCAACCTAGAATGAACCAAGGTTATCAAAACCAAGGTAATTTCTATCCTCGACCCAATCAAGGTTTCCAACATCAAGGAAACCTTAATCAAACAATTTCAATCGAGGGAATCAATTTCATGGGAATATGAATCCTAATCAAGGGAATTTTGGCTATAATCAAAACATACGGCCTCAAATTATCCCTCCAGCCTCCTCCCGCCATTATTCCCTCAGACCATCGTTCGATGAGTTATCAAGCAATTCATGAAGTCCCAAGATGAAATGAACAGTTGTTGGTCACCGATCACGATCTCAAGAAGTATTTAAATGATCAACCCTCGGCTCGTGAAAACTTCCGAGCAACACGATCGCTAACCCGAGGGGCGATGCAAAGGCGATCACAACCGTAAGTGGTGTTTCATATGCCGGACCCACTGCTCCTACTACTCTTCTTCTTCTTCTTTCCCAAAGGTAGTGGAAAGTGAACCTCCGACACACAATGGACCCACGACTCCAATGCCTCCTCCACTGTGGCAATGAGTCAAGTTACCAAGGAAACAACGGACAAAGTGCATTATTCTAGCCCACGGCATCAAGACACGCCCTACCTTCTGTAGTCCAACCTCAAGTTGTCCGTAAACCCAAGTCAAATCAAGGAGTTGTTTTTGAACCTCCTGTAGCTTCTCTGAAAATCGAACCAAATCTTCAATTCCTTACCCATCACGCTTGAATGAGCAAAGTCATGAGAAAGCTACCATCAAATGGACAAATTTTTCCAAATTTTCCAAGAACTACATTTTGACATAAGCTTTATGGATGCTATCATGCCGATGCCCAAGTTCGTGATCGACTCTCAAACACATGTTAAGCAATAAGGAAAAGTCGCTTGAAATGGCTAAACTCCTCTTAACGAGAACCGCCAAGTAGCTATTCAAGAAGCTTCCGAGAAACTTGGAGATCCCGGGAAATTTCTTACCTTGTGTATTCCTGTGAATGGTCAATGTTTTGCCCTAGCAGATCTTGGTGCAAGCATAAACCTTATGCCTTATTCAAGGTGGAAGAAACTTTCTTCCGAACTTACTCCTACATGCATGACTCTTGAGCTTGCAGATCGTTTCCATATCCCGTCCTCTTGGCATTGCCGAGGACGATTTGGTGAAAGTAGGAAAGTTCCATTTTCCACCGACTTCGTGGTTGTTGATTTTGATGCCGATCATCGGTTCCTCTCATTGTTGGTCGAGGATTCCTAAGAACGGGTCGTGTTTCATTGATGTATTTGAGCAAGAAATCACATTACGTGTTGGTAATGAAGTCGTCACCTTTAACCTTGATCAAACTTCGAGGTACTCCGCAAATTATGATTCCGAGCTCAGGTTAACCGAATAGATATCATTGATGTTGCTTCAAGAGTACTCAAGAAGTTCTTGTTATTCGATAATTCCGTGAGCGATCCCACCACATCTTCTCAACCTATCATAGCTAATTTACTCCTTCCCTCACCCGCTTGAGGAAGCGACTTCATCTTAGATGAGATCAAGCATACTTGGCTAGTGATTCGTTCCATGGAAATTGATCACGCCCAATTGATATTGAGGGGACATACTTTATTGAGAAGTTGCTCAATGATGATCCATCATCAACCCCTCACCCTAGTGATTCAATTCCTAACGAGGTTAATCAAAATGAGATTAACTGAGGAGATATTCTTCTAAAGAAGTTGTTAAATCAAGACACTTCTCCTCCTCTCCTCCCATCAAACTTCATAACAAGGAAGTCAAGTCGCTTGAGAAATCAAGAATTTCCCGAGGTTGAGCTTAAGGACTTACCTCCTCATCTCGAGTATGCATTTCTCGAGGGTGATGATAAATTACCCGCATTATTGCAAGAGATTTGAGTAAAGATGAAAAAGTCGCCTCATAAAGATCTTAAAGTCACACAAGCAAGCAATTGCTTGAAACTCTCCGATATTATGGTATCAACCCCGAGTTTTGTACTCACAAAATCTTAATGGAGGATGACTTCAAGCCAAGAGCTCAACATCGAGAAGAGTAAATCCAAAAATCCATGATGTTATCAAACAGAGGTTATCAAACTTTGATGCAGGATTGATTTACCCAATCTCGATAGTCCTCGGTTAGCCCAATTCATTGTGTTCCTAAAAAGGGTGGCATAATCATGTCACAAATGAAGATAACAAGTTAATTCCAACTCGGCCGGTTACGGGATGGCGTGTATGTATTGACTATCGAAGTTGAATGACGCCACCAGAAAGACCATTTTCCTCACCCTTCATGGACCGATGCTCGAGAGATTAGCAGGAAACGAATACTATTGTTTCCTTGATGGTTTCTCGTTATTTTCAGATTCCCATTGATCCACAGATCAAGAGAAGACCACATTCACCGCCCATACGGAACTTTTGCCTACAAACGATGCCTTTTGGCTTATGTAATGCCCCGACATCGCTCCAACGATGTATGATGGCCATTTTCCACGACATGATCGGGAAACAATGGAGGTGTTTATGGATGACTTCTCGGTCATTGGGGATTCTTTTCAAACATGTCTTTCCCATCTAGATAAAATGCTCAAACGGTGTGAAGACACCAATCTTTGTCTAAATTGGGAGAAGAGTCACTTTATGGTCAAAGAAGGCATAGTCCTCGCCATAAGATTTCAAAATGGATTGAGGTAGATAGAGCAAAATTAGATGTTATTGCTAATTACCTCATCCTACTACCGCCAAAGGTATTAGAGTTTTTAGGTCATGCCGGTTTCTATCGCAGATTCATACAAGATTTTTCTAAAATCGCCTACCTATGACCCATCTTCTTGAAAAGGATGCTCCTTTATCTTCTCACCCGAGTGCATGTAAGCTTTTGAAACATTGAAGAAAAAGCTATCAAGCACCCATTCTCGCTGTTCCCGAATGGGATTTACCCTTTGAGCTCATGTGCGATGCAAGTGATTTTGCTATCGGCGCAATTCTAGGCAACGAAGAAACAAGCATTTTCACCTATTCACTACGCAAGTAAGACTATGAGCTCAAACTCATTACACCACCACATAAAAGAGCTATTAGCCGTGGTGTATGCATTTGAGAAGTTTCGCCATACTTAATCTTGACCAAATGCGAGTGTATACTGGATCACTCGGCTTTAAATATCTCTTTGCAAAACAAGATGCAAAGCCGAGATTGCTTCGCTGGATTCTCCTCCTCCGTGAATTTGATATCATTATACGTGATAAAAAGGAGTCGAGAATCTAGTCACGATCATCTCGTCTGCATTAGAAAACCCTCACCAAGATGTTTTCGAAAAAGGAAATAAATGAAACATTTCCTCGAGACACTCAATGCGTTTCTTTTCGTGAAATTCTACCACCCCATGGTTTGTCGACTTTGCAAATTACCATGCGGTAACTTCATTGTGCAAGGATGTCGACCCAACAAGAACAAATTCTTCAAAGATGTTAAACATTATTTCGGGACGACCCTTTCTTATTCAAAATTTGTGCGATCAAGTCATCCGACAAAGGTGTTTATGGATGTGAACCTATCGACATTCTCACAAATTGCCATGCCGACCCACCGGGGCCATCATAGTCCAAACTACACCGCCAAAAAGGTGTTTGATTCGGGTTTTATTGGCCCACTATCTATAAGGATGCCCACGAATTTGTCAAAGCTCGTGACGCTTGTCAACGTTATGGTAATATCTCTCAAAGGAATGAAATGCCACAAATGCCATTCAAGTTTGTGAGATATTTGACATATGGGGTATTGACTTTACGGGGCCGCTTCATCTTCTCGTGGAAACAAGTACATACTCGCGTCGCTGACTATTTGTCAAAATGGGTTGAAGCAAAAGCTTTACCTACCAATGATGCCCGAGTTGTTGTGAAATTTTGAAATCTCTTTGCCGTTTGGAACTCCGAGCGATAATCGCTGATCGTGGCACACATTTTGCAATGACCAATTTGAAAGAGTCATGCAAAGTATGGTGTTACCCACCGCCTCTCTATCGCATACCACCCCAAACAAGTGGCAGTGGAAGTTTCAACCGTGGTATTAAAAGAACTTGAAAGGACAAGAGGCGAAAATCGTGCATCCCGGTCTGATAAGCTAGATGACGACTGGCCTTCCAGATACTTACAAAACACCCATCGGGTGTACTCCATAAAGCTAGTGTACGGAAAGGCATGTCATCTTCCGATTGAGTTAGAGCACAAGGCATACTGGCCTCAGCATGCAAACTTCGATATACGACATACCGTGATCAAAGAAAAGTTCAAATGAATGAATTAAATGAACTTCGCGATCAAGCTTACGAGAACTCTTTGATCTACAAGCAAAAGACAAAGAAGATTCATGACTCCAAGATCAAGAACCGCTTTCAACGCTAAGATCGAGTCTTCCTTTCAACTCTAGATTGAAGATTTTCTGAAAGCTCAAGTCCCGCTGGTCCGTCCATTCACCATTGCTAAGGTTTATCCTTATGGTACCGCTGAGTTATCTCAACCCGATGGTCCTAATTTTAAAGTGAATGGTCATCGAGTGAAGCATTACTTTGGAGAGGACATCTCCCGTGGTTGTCCTTGATCTACAAACCTTCCCATGAACCAATGAATGCGGGATCGAGTCAAGCTAGTGACTTGTAATCAAAAACATTAGCACGCACCATATGGGTTTTCACCCATATTTCGCCTTCTTTCCCTGCTCTACCACCCTAGTGTGGGGTTGCCCACATGTTGTATATATATATAAGTTTCAAAAAAAAAATAAAAAAAAATAATAATAAAATCTTTCATAATAATGGCCGAGTATTTCCCTTTACGTTTCGCCGCAGATAACTCTTGCATTTTGAATATTGAGGGCAATATTCATTTCTAAGTGTGGGGGAATTCTCACTAATTTTATCATATATTATCCACCCAATTCCCCTGCTTTTGGCCAAAATTTTTTTTTGGAGTAAGTGTTCTACACTTACTCAACTGGTTATCCGTCCGCCTTTGTCTAATAGACAAAAGGATTGGCTAATCCAGAGAAAATGGCTCTTGGTAAAGATTTCTCAAACCGCTTATATGGCTTGCATTTGCCCAAAATTGTATGGTTCTCAACTCACCATATCCTAAAAAGTGAAGAGTCACAGCCCGCAAGGTTATGGTCAGGGTAAAGGCAAGGGAAAATCCATAATTGGTATTCACCACCAAAGATAATTCGATAATTTATCAAGAGTTGGTTAGTCCAGAGCAAACGGCTTCGTAAAGACACATCAAACTGCTATATGGTTTATGATTTGCCAACAACCGATGGTTATCGTTGCACCATAGTTCTTACTTGAACCAAATATTTGGCTACCCGTAAGTGATGGCTTTTGGTAAAGAGTTTTAAAATCCATTAAAGATCTAAATCATTGCTAGGACTAGCAATATCTCAATAGGGGATCATGAAATTTCTAAATACTCATCATTTTGTACAATCTAAACTCAAAATAACTGAAAACACTCGTAAACACATCAAATGATCAAAATATCACAAATCGTTGTTTTATGTGTTTTAAATGCAAAATATCAAAATCGATGAAAATGATTCAAGTTTGCAAATTGGCGCTTTAGTCCCCAAGTTTTAAAAGTTGTCAAATCTAGTCCTCGAATACAAAATGGAATTTTATCATTCAAGGTCCCCAAATATTCTAAGTTATCAAAATGATCCTTGAATGATTCTTTGGTCAAATGGCGGAAAAGGTCCCTAAAGTTTGAAAATTTGCAAAATTAGTCCTCGATGTTTTAAATGGAATTTTATGCAAAAGGGTCCTTGTACTATTCATTTATGGCAAGTTTGGTCCTTGTGAGAAGTTTGGAAAAGTGTCAAGTTCACCTCAAAGTTTCAGAATTACATTTTTGTCCTCAGATACCTATCAAACCAAACGGATCCTTTTAATATACAAAGCCCAATCCAAACCAACCTCGCCCAAATCCAACCCAAATTTCTATAATATCAAACGTCAAAATAGTCAAATGCGCCCAAATCCATCACATCGCTCACCTCCTCTCCTAAGTCAATCCCCAAAACCACCATGGTTTTCCCACCTTTTCTCAACCCCTCACCTTGTCCCTCCACCTCCACTAACACCCAAATACTCTTAATCGACTCAAACCAACCTAATTAATGATCAAACTCGCCAAGAAATATTTGGCGCCAAAATCCAAGTGGATTTGTTTTGATGATTTCACCAATCCAATGGCTCAAGTAAGGGGAAAGATTCAGAGGTCAAGGAGAAGTCATAAAAGTCTATAAAGTGGAGCCGAGATGCATCAGATCAAAGTATCTAGTGTAACTTAAATTTTCTTTAGTCGCTTTATTTAATCTAAGTTTTCCAGTATGTTTTCAAATCCAAGTACTTTGTTTAAGTCTCTCAAGTGTATTTGAATCCTTTTTAATAATCAATTTCAAGTTCTAAGTCTTATTCCAGCTTTAAGCAATTTTAAAGGCAAAATCTCATGTTATTCAATGTTGTTCTTAGTTGTTATTATGGACTGATATAAGCCACATAAGCTCCTATATAGCTTTTAAATGCTATTAGATACCTTAAAATTCGCTTTAGCATCAAAAACACAAAATCACCAAAATCCAAATAAATAGTTGAAAATAAAAATCGCTTGAAATGGTATTTACAAACCGGAGAAAGTAATTTTGATGGCTTGGGTTAATGGCTTAGTGGTAAGCCTATAGGAGTGTTTTGGTTCCTAGTTCTGGATTTCATTGGATAGCAATTTGTAAGCCCTTTGTTCAATTTTTGAATTTCACCGCTTTAATTGTTTAGTGATTGTAATCTTTGTGTTTTATTGTTCACTAGCTATATTTAAGTGTATTTAAGCTTTAAAATCGCTTGGTTAATCTTTTAAATTTGTAGTTTATATAAATTTCATTTTACAAGCTAAAATAGCTTAAGTCTTAATACTTAGTTTTATGTTGCTATTATCATTAGTGCATGCTTATTCGGCCTCATGTAATGAAATTATAAGGTCTATAATCGCTTTATGGTTTACATTTGTGTTTTGCTTTGAAAAAAATCAAAACAAATCATATAAGCTTGTTTGGATTATCTTGTTCGACCGTGTTAGAGTTTGTTTGAGTTGATGTTTGAACTTGTTCTGTTACATAAGTGTCTATAAACTCATTGCAACCAAGAAACTCATCCTCATTTGATAAAAAGTCAAAATTGTATTTGATTTCATCTTGTGTGCTCATCGTTAGTTTTTAATGAATCATGACCATGGATTTGTGTTTATAAGTTGTTTATATTGATCAAATCGCCTTATTTCAACTTAACATAACATAATCTGCTTAAAATCGCTCAAATTTCATCTTGGTCAAACCTTTAGTTCTTCTTAAAAGTCAAAAGTTGCAATTGGTCGTTTTGACTAAACTAGATAATTTCAAAGTAGTTTAATATTAAGACTTAGCTTAAAAGCTCTTAGGGTATTAAAGTTCATTTGTTATACTAAATTAGAAAATAATAGTTCTCTTCAATCGCCTTTTTAAGTGCTTAATTACTAGCTTCTTTTGGATACCTAGTTCAAACCATGCCCCGTGCACATGATGAGTGGTACCATTTTGAAAAGCTTGCACAGAGCTTAATTGTTGCTCAAATCGTGATTATTGGTTCTTTGGAAAGCCAACCAAGCTATCTTGAGGTTCCAACATTATCTTTTCATTTTCTAGCTTGTTTGTTAGTACGCATAAGCCCTAATCTTGTCCCATTTCGTGTTTAAGCCAAGTGCTTATTGCTTGTTTCTAGCTTATCGCTGTGCTTATCTGTCTCTTTTAGCTTCATTTCACCATCTAGCTTGTTTGCATCTATTTTAAGCTTCGCTTCACCGGTGAGCTTGTTTGAGCTTATTTCATCAAAATAAGCTAATAAGCCCACCGCTGAGCTCATAAGTTCATCAAACAAATTTTATTTGTAGTTTGTAAATTTTTGTCTTTGTTAAAGTTTCATATTTTTAGTATTTAAGTAGTTTTCAAAAAGAAAATCCAAAAACATCAATATAAAAATAGTGATAGCGCTTTATTTAATAGTTTTAGCTTTTTGATTTTTCTTTTAGCTTATTAATAAGCAAATCTTGTTTTATACTTTTGTTAGTTTTCGTCATCATATAGTATTTTTAGAAAAAGTTTCATAATTTTCCTAATCTTTTTAGTATTTATTATAATTTTAAATAGTTAAAAATAGTAATTAATTAGTAATAAATAATTAAAAAGCATAAAAAATATCTTTTCAGTTTTAAAATTAATTTTATCATATTTTAGATTTTTCCAAGTTAAAATTTCATTTTTCCCAGTTTATTTTATATTTTCTAGTATTTAAGTGTATTTTAAATAATAATTAATTAGTAATAATTAGATAAAAAGTGTGAAAAATATATTTTTAATTTTAAAATTAGTTTTATAATATTTTAGATTTTTCTGAATCATAATTTTATTTTTCTAGCCTTATTTTGTATTTTCTTCTATTTTAGAGTATTATTAAATAGTTTAAAATAGTTTTAATTAATAATAATTAATTAAATAGTTATAAAATAATTTTATTTTTCTAATAATTTTCTTTTATTTTTAGGATTCCAAAATGTCATTTTCATATTTTTAGGTCTTTTATTTCTTAGATTTCACTTTTATTTTGTACGTGTACGCAGCTTTTAAACGCATTTTTATGCTTTTATCTCGATTGTTGTGCTTTCCAATTCAGATTCCATTCCACTCCAATCAATCAAGAGTGTAATAATTCATCAAAACCTTTATCGATCACTATCCTTAGTGATCACTCTATCATCCGAGTTTGTTTTGACACACCATCGAGTCTCCGGGACTTAACGACCCGGAATTCATTCTATTCTCCAGACTTCATTGTATTTGTGTTTTAAGCGCTTAAGCTTTACGGTTAGCCATTCACAAGTGGTTAGCTTGTGTGAGGTAGCTTGACCGCTTAGCATGTATCATCTACCATATGACCATCCGCTCGGCGAAGGAAGGCATTTAATGGACAACAAGAATTTCTCCCGCCCAAACCCAATGGTCGGGAACAAATATACAACGAGGTACAACATATTGAAAATAAGTGGGGAAAAGGAAAACGAACAAACACTAATGCATCGAAAACCAAGAAGATACAAGAGGTAGAGTGGAATATTCAAAAGCGAAAAAGAAACATAATGTAAGTAGGTAGTTCAAGCCAAGTAAACGGACAAAACGGTGCGTATTGAAGAAATTCAACATTTGGTATCGAAACTTAGGTATTGAGGCATAATTGCTCCACATTGTATTGATTTTATGCATGTAGAAAGAATGTTCTTTGAGTCTCGTCGAACTTTGCTACATGTTCCGTGAAAGACGAAAGATGGACCGAATGCTCGATTGATCATTGAGTTGGGGTAAAACAAGAGTTGTTTGCTATGCAAGAACAAGACTTACCTCCAAAGAAAGTTACACATTAACGAATGTCGAAAGATATTTTTGTGAAACTTTACACAACATCGTGGTACCACAAGGCTATTGTTCAAATTTCTCTTCTTCGTCACCTAAAGGATAGGAAGCTCATCGCCTAAAATCGCACGACTATCACATGCTAATGCAAGAGTTTCGCCAATTGAAATACTTTCAATCATGCACCCACCCACACGATATGCTATTATCGGGTTTTGCTTTTCTTTAAATCAATATGTTGCAAAGAAATAATATTGCAAGAACTAGATAATATGCAAGCGTAATCGGTAGTGACACCGTGCCTACTCGAGAAGTTCTTTCCTCCATCATTCTTTGATATTATGATACATTTGATCGTGCACCTAACTAGGAGGTAAAATTATGGTCCCATATGCTTCGGTGGATGTATCCATTCGAAAGATGTATGAAGGTTATTAAAGGACATGCGGAACATAAATAGACCGTAAGGATGCATTCTTGAGGAGACTATCATGGAAGAAACAATAGAGTTTTTAGCGAATATCATAAATCCATGAAAATCTGTTGGTATCCCACCCGATAAACATGAAACAGATGAAAATGAGGAAGGAAAGCCATTGTCGGCCGGCAAAATCAATCAAGTTTCGGAACTCTTTAATAAAGCACATTTGTATGTAATAAATAATACAGATGAAATTGTACCAGATATCGAGTAAGTCTTACTAACACATGTCTATTTCATATCGAAAATTAAAGGATGTATCAAATATAATAATCAAACACGTTGTTTCAAAGTATACAAGCAAGTTTTGAAAGCGAAAACCCGTAAACGAATAGCATTTCGAGAATGAGCACGCAAATCTTTTGCCAATTGGTTACGCAAAGAAGTAATTAATCTTATGTTACTCAACATACCCTTTCTAAACCTTATTTCTCACCATTTTGATCCGAAATTGGTGTACTTATTGTTTTGAGCTAATATATACTTCTAATGAAATTCAAAGTCGAGAGAGTTACAAATCGACAAAGAAAGTGTATCGAAACTCGTAAGGTGGATATCCTATGGACCACGCGCCACCGTAGTGAAATACGATGCATATCACATCAATGGGTATACTTTTCTTACGAAAGATCATGAAGGCAAAGTTTACCGTAATAAAGGTTAGTGTTGAGGCATTAGATATCCACATATCTAAAGAAGTTGCAACCACAAGAAAAGCATATTATTATGGGGTTTTAGGTGAGATATGGGAACTAGATTACCGTTACATGCAAATTCCTCTTTCAAATGTGACCGGGTTAATCACAAAGTCGGGTGGTGTGAACGCGATACTACTCTTGGGTATACATTGGTTGACCTGAATAGTTTAGGCCACAAGGTTGATCCGCTCATATTAGCCGCACAAGCACGACAAGTGTTTTATGTGAAAGACCGTAGATAAAAATTGTCTATTCTGCTTAAGACACCTCCCAAGAATTACAAAGATAAGTATGACGAAGCCGATGAGGAATTTAGTACCGTCATTCACCAAAGACAATGATAACATATTGCCACGTGTGGATCGACGCGACTGGGTAACGAATCACGAACCGACTACTATCGAACCGATTGTGGAGGTGTTGTTATATGAAGTCCAAGTGAACCATGTTATGGTCAAGTTGTCACACTCTACCTTTATCATATTTCACTCTTTTAAAGCATATAGACATTCGATTTTTGTACTTTTTAAGAATTTATGTTTATAATACAAGACTTAATATTAGTTAAATCATTAGGTATATTTTTTGTTTAAGGATATGTTGAAAAGAAAGAATTCTCACGATTGAGATGTATGGAAGTCGCTAGTTGATGTGCTATAGTACAAAGTTAATTCGTGATGTCATTTTTAAGTCTGTTTGACCATTCTTTAGTCCGGTAGTGCAAAAATAAAAATGATTTTTACTGCTTTAAATAGTACCGCTACCTAATTTTAGATGGTCAAGTATTTATATGGATAATTTTATTTTAGAAATCATATTTATCCTTTAATTACTTTATCCTAATCTTTAAAAGTTTAATTATTTTATTTCGATTAAGTCTCCTCGCCAAGACTAAACCCTAATTGCCTGCACTACCAAGAATTCAATTAACATAAAAGATGGCACAATTAAAGTTTGTAGACAAGCACAATCAAGTGGATTTCTCAAAAGCTCACCGAAGCACAGTTTCGAAAGCGAGATAGTGGACTTTCTAAAGGGTAGTCATATCGTATGCCCTTACTCATAATCCAACTATCTATGATTCCCTAGTCAAACAGCTTCCAGCATCGCCATCGCTAGAACTATTGCGATGGGACACTAGAGTTAAATGCAACTATTGATACGTTAGAGTATTCAATCACCGAGGAATCGACAAGCAAGCTTCAATTGGCCGATGCCTCGTGGATTTCAATGTTGGAAAATCATGACCTCTTTCGTGGATTGGAAAAGATTGATATCCAACCGATGGAACATTCACTTTTGGAAGAGTCATTTTACGCCACAATGGCGCTTCCTTGTGCATCATATTTTACATTGTATTAGCTATAAAAGTGGTGGACGGGATCAATTGGAAGCAATATTGCTTCGCATTGGTCCGTCTATCCACCGCGCACTCTTCAATTTTTCAAAATGATTTTGATGCCATGGTTGCTAATTCCAAGAATAAGAAAAAGTTTTGATGTACCCAAGATTTTGCAAATGATCTTAAATGTTGAAACAACAAGCAAACATCCTTACATTGCTCTCCTTTCACTAAAAAGATATTTGGTAATATGAAAAGGGGTTTGAAGGGCACACAAGCCACTTTTGTCTCGCTATGTTGCCTTCTGTTGCTACTACCAAGGTACATCTACATCTGCTCCATCTCCCATCACATCAAGCTCGTGCTCAACCTACATCCGAACCTCGAAAAACAGAGTTTCAACAGAGACACCAACACCCCCACCACCTTCACCTTCATCCATAAGAAGAACCACCGTGATTCCTCAACCACAACCTCCAACACCCACTACTACAGCAGAACCCGCCTTATCTATGGAAGATCTACTTCAACCGGTTCCACAACCGATTTCAAGGGTTGGTGAGTTGGAGAAAAATTGAAGAAGACCAAGAAGTCACCGGGGACTACTCGCAAAGAGTTAAGAAATTGGAGGAAATTCAAACAGACGGGGATAGACATTACAGACTGGAAGGTGAGGAATCCTCCGAGGAAACTCAAATTAGTCCTCATGATCGAAGCACCAAATCTTGGTTAAGAATTTAAATCACAAGAAACCTTTAAGAAGAGACTGGATAAAGAAGTCGCAAGTTCTAGTGGAGTGATAAGTCGGTGACTTTACTAACGATAAGTCCGGTGGTGCTAAAATTAAATCGCTTTTGATGAAGATTTTAATACCGGCTTTGATGTCGGGTTAATACAAGTCATCGAACATATTAATCCCGGTAGTGATCCGTAGTAATCGGTGAGGAGTTTGTGCATAGGGAAGGCAAAGGAATAGTGCAAGAATCTTCGAGCGGTGAAGACCAAAAAGCAACTCGCAGAAGAGGAAGCTAGCTTTCTTGAGATTGCTAGGATTCAAGCAGAGGATGCGTCAAGAAGCTAAACGTGCGGTAACAAACAAGGGATGATGAGTCGATTGCCAAAACTCGCAGGAGGAACCACAATTAATCAAGAACAAATGAAAAGGAAAGTCAAGTTCTGAATCGCCAAATTCTACACTAGTGAAGAATGGGATACTATAAATGCAAGATTATTAGTAAATGTAGATATCCTTCCCGATATTGGAGAAGACTATGCAAGTAAATTGGTTGAGATTATTAATGCGAAGAAGAGGCTTCTCGAGAGCGAGACAAAGAGAAAGGATGAACAGACCCTTGACCAAAGTCGAGCAAAGGGATTATATGATCCACTACGTCAAAAATCAAGGAATCGCACTGAAGTCGAGCCGCTTAAGGAAATTGAAGAATGATGAACTAAAAGCGAAATTTGAAAAGCAATGTACCAAAATAAAATTTTATTCCAATGGATTCGAGTTGGAAGCTTCAACGCTTAAAAGGAAGGGTTACAATCTTCAACCAAAGGATGCTAAGCACAAGATTGCGGAGACCTAAAAGGTTGATGAAGTGAAAAACTTGGTGATAAGCCAAAACAGAAAGAAAGAGGAGGAAGTCGAGGTTAAGCAACCGCTTTGAATATGACAAGGAAGAAATCCACTCGGAAAGAAAGGAGTGAAAAGGATAAGACAAATGTTAAGAAGGAAGTGGAAGAGTACATGAAGGATAAGGTTGATGAACCGTCATCAAGAGTTTACCATGGGCTCCATTCCTACAGTTCAAGACTTCCGCTAAGATTGCAAAGGTTCAGATCATCAAAATGGGAAAAGGTAGTTTACTCGATAGTAAGGGAAAATCACACGTACACTATATATGTGAACTTTCCCGGTTTATTGAGTGATTTGTCCAGGATGATTTGAAGACCATGTACCAAATTGATGATGGAGAAGCATGGTGATGAGAGACCAAGAGGAATATGAAAGAGTCCTTTGGGGTGACTTGAAGACCATGTTTGAGACACCGATGTCGATGGTGAAATGGAAGCCGGCTCACAAGAACAAGTGATCGATGAGATATTTCCACACTTGTCAGTGCATCGTTTGGAATTAGAAACGCAATTTTTATATGCTTACGTATGGAGTATCCACTTCCAAACAAGATTGCAGGCTATGCTTGAGAAGAAGCTTTTGGTGAAAGAAAGGATGATGCATGCTATCGCCTTTTGAGGTTAATTGAATCAAAAGCTCAACAGAATAATACTTGGCAAGATAATGCTTAAGTCCGGTAGTATTCGTAGTTAGTTCTGCTTATGAAAACATAATAGTTTATTAGAGTTTAGTAAGGCATATGTACGCCGTAGAGATATCTTAGGAAGAGATATCTATATCCTTCTACACGCTTTGTATACTAGGTTTTCCTAAGTGTATAAAGGAACTCTAAAGTATAGTGAAATGAACTTGTACTTAGACGAATAGAAATATTAATAAAATAAGTTTATTAGTGAAATAGTATTTGTGTTCTTCTTGCTTGTTGTTAAGATTCCGCATTAACAATCAAGTACTCGTTGTTAAAGAGTTCTTCATATATATAATTAGTTTGGATTTATCCAAGTTTAGTATATTATGGTGTTGCACAAGTGTTAATGTGTGTGCATATCAATGTGACTATAAAAGCCATCACCTACAAACCCACATTTTCATTAACAAAGACAATAAATGCAACAAACTCGACCATATGGTGTTTAAAGTGAAGAAACGTGTATTTTTAAGTGACTATTGATTATCCAATGGCCACATCAAATTTATGTTTGTGTGGCCTTTTCTAACATTTAGTCGCACAAAGAATGTTTGTTTTGGGTATTTAGTCACATACAATTTATCATAAAGTGGCTAAAAGTGTTAATAAGTGTGACCATATGGTGTTTCAAGTGAAGAAATGCGTGTTTTGCGACTATTGATCATCCAATGGCCACTTGAATTTTATGTTTGTGTGGCCTTTTGTAACATTTAGTCACACAAAGCATGTTTGTTTTGGGTATTTAGTCACATACAATTACTCATAAAGTGGCTAAAAGTGTTAATAAGTGTGACTATATGGTGTTTCAAGTGAAGAAAGGTGTATTTTGTGTGACTATTGATCATCCAATGGCCACATGAATTTTATGTTTTGTGGCCTTTTCTAACATTTAGTCACACAAAGCATGTTTGTTTTGGGTATTTAGTCACATACAATTAACCATAAAGTGGCTAAAAGTGTTAATAAGTGTGACCATATGGTGTTTAAAGTGAGGAAACGTGTATTTTGAGCGACTATTCATCATCCAATGGCCACATATTAAGTTACGTGACCATATGTAATCGGATTTTGGCTACACTTGAATAATATGTGTGACAAAAACGCTTAGTGTGACCATATATGGCATTTGTCACGGTGTTAGTAGCAATGTGACTTTATAGATTAGCTTTCGCAAGCTAACACAAACTAAACTTTAAACACACATTTTAACTTACGTGAACATATGTACTTTGGATTTTGGCTACACTTAACTAATGTGTGACAAAACATTTAGTGTGACCATATATGGCTTTTGGTCACAAGTGTTCAAGTGTGTGACATATATTTGTCATCGCTTATATGTATATCGCGACTAATGCTTCAACCTTACTTTTCATTTGTCACTTGTTCCAATTTCGATGTGGCTAAAGAGTTGGCAAAACATATCACCACCCTTAAATAATGTGTGACAAAACTTGACTCTATGATTTAGACACACACAAAATTACTTCATGTTACTAACGCATCAAGGTTACTTGTATTTGTCACGCTCCCAAATTCATATGTGGCTAAATGATCCAAACAAAATCATCGGATACCTTTAGCCACACAACGCAATTGTGTGGCGACATAGTTAATGGTCACACAATTAAAATTTTCATGTGTGACTAATTAGTACATGTTGTTAATTTTCGTACCTTCAGCTACACAAATATGCGAATGTGTGGCTGTTCCATTTCGACCATGCGTGACCAAATCCCGTTTTTGTACTAGTGTTTCCAAGTAATATTTTTGATGCCATTCATTATGCACGTTGTAGAGTCTCGTGGCACGTGGAAGGTGATACTTCCAGAATCTTTCAGTCAAGTATTTATCTTTTGAATGAATTCGAAAATCATATTATTATGAGAACTGTTTCATCTAGGGATGCTGTAGGTCTTCAGATTGTTTGTGCTAACCAATCGGACCTCATTTTCACGTGGGGATCCACTACTTCTAGTTATCCATTCTCGTCTGCTTTCAAATGCAGGTCGTACAAATCATCCTTTGGTATTTGGATTCAAGCTGCTCAAAGCATATGACTTGGGATTGATCACGACTCAAGAACTTCGTGAATAAGTTTATCAGGACTGTTAGATTTGGGAACAATCATTTTGCAGCAATTATGGGTTATGGAGATTATGTTTTTTGGTGACAGTGTTATCTCCCGGGTATACTATGTGGAAGGACTTGCCACAATCTGTTCTCTGTTGGTCAATTTTGTGATTCTGATCTCGAAGTGGCCTTCAGAAAACACACATGGTCAATTTGTACACCATCTCTATTGAAGACATGACGAGGTCTTCTCCTATTTGCTTGTTATCAAAGGTGTCAAAGAACAAATCATGGTTATGGCACCGTCGACTCAATCACTTGAACTTTGGTACCATAAATGATCTTGCTGGAAAGGACCTTGTGCGAGGTTTGCCCCGGTTAAAATTTGAAAGATCATCTTTGTTTTGCTTGCCAACCGGGCAAAAGCAAAAGTATGCCCATAAACCCAAACCCGCCAACACCATCATGGAAGTTCTTCACACCCTTCACAGGGATCTATGTGGACCAATGAGAGTGCAAAGTACCAATGGGAAGAAGTATGTCCTAGTTGTTGTTGATGAATATTCTCAGTTCACTTGGGTAAAGTTTTTGAGAACTAAGGATGAAACTTCCTAGGTTATCATTAAGCTTATCAAACAACTGCAGGTTAACCTTAACAAAACCGCCAGAATCATCCGAACAGATAATGGAACTGAATTTGTAAACAAACAGCTCATTCAGTTTTATGAAAGCATTGGGATCAGTCATCAGAAAAGTATTCCACGCACTCCTCAGCAGCACGAGTTGTTGAAAGACGAAATCGTACTCTTGTGAAAGCTGCACATACTATGATGATCTTATCTAAGGCTCCAATGTTTCTCCGGGCGGTAGTTATTGCCACGGCGTGTTACACCCAAAACTGATCCCTAATACATACTCTTCACGGCAAAACTCCATATGAGTTAGTGCATAACAGGAAACTGGATCTCTTGTTTCTACGTGTGTTTGGGGCTTTATGCTATCCAACCAATGATGGTAAATATATGGGAAAGTTGAAAGCTAAAGCTGATATTGGATTTTTCGTTGGTTATGCACCAGATCGTACGGGTTACTGAATCTACAACAAACGAACCCGAGATATCATGGAAACTATTCATGTAACGTTTGATGAGTCGATCGAGAAACGGCCCTCGACACACCCGCCTCGACCTCACCTCAACTTTTTTCACCTGGACCAATTAGTTCAGGTCTTGTACAGAATCCCACGCCTGCAACCCCTTTTGTACCTCCTTCAGAAGAAGACTTGAAGAATTTGTTTGATCCAATGTTTGATGAATACTTTGAGCCAACAACTGATGATACTCCTGCACCACCAGCTGTTGCTGCTCCTGCTCCAACCAACCCAAATGGTCCATCGGTCTCTATTTCCATAATCCAAGAAGCCCCATCTGCTGACCATTCACCATCATCGAATAATCCTCAATCTTCTTCAGTACATCAAGGCACTGTAGTAGATAATTCTTTTGAAGTTAACCCTTTTGCTACTCCTGAAGATGCTCCATTCGAGAACATATTTTCCTCTAAACTCACTCCTGAGGCATCTTCACCAGGGGATTCTAACTCTGCTACTTCAGTATCTTATCCTCCACCACATGAACATCTCTATAAATGAACACATGATAATCCACTCGATAACATCATTGGAAATCCTTCTCGTCCAGTATCTACACGAAAGTAACTTGCCACAGATACCTTATGGTTCTTCTTCAATTATGTACTATCAAAATTCGAACCGAATGATGTCAAGACTGCAATGTCTGAGGACAACTGTTTTAATGCTATGCAAGATGAAATTCACGAGTTCGATCAACTTGACGTATGGGAATAAGTACCACCTCTAGATTGTGTAATGATTATCGCTCTCAAATGGATCTTCAAGGTAAAACTTGATGAGCATGGTGACGTTCTGAATAATAAGGCGAGACTTGTTGCTAAGGGATATCGAGAAGAGGAGGATATCGACTTTGAGGAATCATTCGCTCCGGTTGCACGTATAGAGGCTATCAGAATCTTTCTTGCTAATGCTGCCAGCAAGAATATGATAGTCTACCAAATGGATGTAAAGACTGCTTTTCTTAATGGCGATCTCAAAGAAGTGGTCTATGTCAGTCAACCGGAAGTATTTGTGAATCCCGAGCATCCTACTCATGTCTACCGTCTGAAAAAAGCTCTCTACGTCTTGAAGCAGGCTCCAAGGGCATGGTATGATACTTTGTCAAAGTTCCTTTTGGCTAACGGATTCTACAAAGGCACTGTTGATCCTACACTGTTCACTCGGAAGTCTGGCAAACATTTAATTCATGTTCAAATATATGCCGATGATATTATCTTTGCCTCGACCGACCCAAATGAATGTGACCGTTTTTCTAAAGAGATGATTTCTAAATTCCAAATGTCAATGATGGGGAAAATGTCATTTTTCTTAGGTTTACAAATTTCTCAAAGTCCGGGAGGCATTTTCATAAATCAATCTAAATATGCTAATGAAATGTTAAAGAAATTTGGATTTGATTCTTGTGACCCTGTTGACACTCCCATGGTGGATTGAACAAACTAGATGAGGATCTTTCGGGGATCCGATTGATCAAACTATGTACCGTAATATGATTGGATCGTTGATATATCTCACTGCTAGTAGACTAGATATTCTGTTCGTTGTATGCATGTGTGCTCGGTATCAGACAAAGCCTACCAAGAAGCACCTTGACGCGGTTAAAAGGGTCTTTCGGTATCTCCAAGGAACCATTAATATGGGACTTTGGTATCCGAAGGACACCGCCATGGCACTAACAGCCTATTTAGATGCTGGCAATGCAGGGTGACAAGGTATACGTCGAAGCACGTCGGGAGGTGCTCAATTTTTGGGTGATAAACTAGTGAGTTGGTCGTCAAAGAAGCAAATGAGTACTTCTATATCCTCCATAGAGGCTGAGTACATTGCCATGTCAGCATGTTGTGCTTAAATATTATGGATGAAATCCCAACTATCTGACTATGGCTTTGTATTCAACAAGATTTCTCTGTAATGTGACAACAAAAGTGCCATCACTCTGCTGCAACAATGTCCAACACTTATGATCAAAGCACAATGACATCCGACATCACTTCACCAGGGAACAAGTAGAGAACGGTGTGGTTGAACTTCACTTTGTAAGGACTGAGTACCAATTGGTAGACATCTGCACCAAAGCTCTTCCAAGAGATCGGTTTCAGTTTATCCTCCTACGACTCGGCATGAAGAGTCTGCAGCCGAAAACACTCAATCGACTTCAGGAAGAGAATGAGGAGTAGTGGAGTTTCTTCACATGTCTTGTACATAGTTAAAACCAAAAAGAAAATAGAAAAATATAAAACCTTCAAAAATCCATAAAAAATCAGAAAAATAGAAAATACCAAAAATAGTGTTTCAAGGCATGTCTTATGGCATCGATAACATTTACGGTCCTAGAAATGTCATTCAATAATGGCACGGGTCCTTAAATGAAGTTCGAACGGAAGTTTAAAATGTATTCAAAATATTCCTACAACAATGGTTTGCTATTATTTCAGATATGCAAACCGTTTTTTCCAAGAAATAAAAGTGCTACGCAAAATCGATTTTTAATATCGAGCACTTATCCTAAAACAAAATGAGGAAAGCACGTCACCAAAAAGACGGCTGTTCCTATACAAATGTTTTTCATTCTATAATTCTTCAAAAATATTTGTATTTTACATGGTGGTAACATATTGTTTGAAAATAAATCAGACTCAAATTTTTGAAAATCAAACGAACGCCATTTTGTCATATTTGTCACTCAATCAATGACTCGGGTCATCGATTGAGGGAGAGAGTGATTTCAAATTTCATATTTTCAAATGATATATCATTAAACGAGTGTATTTGTACGTTATAAGTGGTGAATAAAGTTTTGGTGCTATGTGTCAGTGTATGATCTTTCGTACACTTATAGATCTTTCAAAATGAAATTTTATTTTACTCAAAGATCTCTCAAAATTATCATACCTGACACTAACACTCTCCCTCATGGACTGAGGGGGAGCTTTGTAATGTTCCTTATCAGTAAATATTAAAACCAGACCACATATTTCCCCAAATTTTCTAAATTATTTAAATCAATTGGGATCACAAATTTCAAAAGGTTTGAAATTTTTGATCGGAGAGAGAATGTGATTTAAATATGAAATCTGACAAAATGGTCATTGTTTAAGACTCAAAGAAGCACTCCTTCCTCCATGTGCTAAATGATTTCAACTACCGATGCACTTGTTGAGGGGGAGCATTTCGAAAAGATAAAAAACAATTGAGGTACAAATGCTTTGATATTTTATCACAAGTACCTTGATTGTTTTTTCAAGTGGTTTTCAATGGAAATTGTGGAAGGACACCAAAGACCGACCTTACATTTACGTTATTAGAGTTATAAGGATGGTAAGGTTAGGTATTAGTTCCCACGATCCTGCCAGAGCCGGAGGGATCTACCCAGGGACAATCTACTAGATAGTGTTGAAGTCCTTAGGTAAGATGAAAAAAGGATAAAAGTGAGAACAAGGGAAGAGTGCCGATTGAGATAGAGCTAGGACTGGAACAAACCCAACAAGGTTCTAGTGATGAAGTCTCGGTAAGCACTGAAGGGGTTGAAGAATGAAAAAGAAATATAAAGATAAAGGGTGAAAAGAAATAGCCCTCCAAATATTCAACATTATGGTAGAAACCGGGTTCAATACATATGCTACTGGTGGTTACCAAAGTAACGCTGGTATTGAAGACAATACATTATGGAACCAGTGATGCACTGCACTAAACTTCCCAGCTACTCAAGTTTTCTTAAAAGGACTTGTTTCATTCTCACGGGGAACCGATGTAATCTATCAACTTTCTCTTCGAGATGGTTGATATTGAAAAAGAGATGCTTTCCCTAGTCTCCACATAGAAAACCAAAGTGCACTATTGAGTCTAGAGCCAAGAGATCATCAATAAATCTCATTAGGACACACTTACAATATACTTGTTGTTTAATACACCGTGAAAAGTAAGAAAATATATATTAAGAGTCATACGCATTATCCTTGTGGTATTGCCAGAACATCCGAGTGATATGTAAAGTATTCACAATGAAGATGAAAATCCTTCTAGAGCCAACATCAAACAAGCTCTTGGTGGGTGACATGTGAGATCCATCATGGATTAAACTTGTGACAAATGGAAAGAAACGATGGGGCGATTCACTTTTGAATCAACCTTGTTCCAGAAAATGAATTGATGTACAATTTTGGAAAAACCTTTCAATGTGCTCTACAATTGCTTTTCTAGCACATCGACTACGCATTAATTTTTCAAACAAAAGTATTTGTGATTGAAATTTGATTTCGCTCATAAAACTTTCGTCGTATTGAAAAATATATTTATTCAGCAATAAGCGATTATTTTTCAAATCAATTTATCATCAATCATAGATTCTCAATTCGCTGGTTCACTCACTCCGTGTTGTCTACTTTGAGATGCTCCGATTTGAGAACGGCTAGTTCAAGCTGCGAAACCCTGTCAAGAAGGTTCTTCGGAATTCTACCTGATCACAAGCAGTACTTATACTGATCAACGGGGAACCGTGGTTCTTGCAACCCTATTCAACGAAAGTTAAGAAAGACACTTTCGTTTGTTTTATTGCTAACTGTTGTTTGCAGGAACACCTGATGGTCGCAACTGATAGAAATTGAGATGTCAATTCATAACCACATGCTCACACTACACACTCCATATCAAAGAAATCATGATAATCAAAAGACATACGACAATGCTTCTGCAACTCTAATGCATAATATCATGATCCAGAAAAGTGTGAGCATGTCGGTCAAAAAGTCGCAATATCACATGAAGGCGATACAACTAAGGATGATTCAGAAATTTACTGTGGCTGGTGATCTCAAAGAATGCTCAAAGATCACCAAGTCAAGGAACATTCAAAGATCATCACTTGCAGTACAAAGATTGCGGACTTTGAACAATCAAAGACTACAAGCTAGAAGACAAAGACTTGTAAGATGCTAATTCAGAATGTATGTTATGGGGTGACCTCCCTTAGGGGGAGATTGTTAGGATTTAGTAATTCCATGTTAAATACTCGGTCACCCCAGTCATTGTTAGCATTAGAAAGTTCGTAGTCTTAAACGTTTATTAGTTAGTTAAGTAACACCATGGAGGACGGACGGGTCTTTACCAACCTGTGACACCCGATCCACAAATTTATAAGAGGCGATTGTAAGAACTATAAATACCCTCTACCCTCCAAGGTAGAGGGTTGGAGCTTTCAATTAGATGACTTTCATTTCTCTCTATACAAGTTCCCAACACTAACTTTCCCTCTCTAAAACTTCTATACATATTCGATCCATATAGTATTGTTATAGTGTGTTTATGATAACCAATCCCTTACATATAACATGTATACCCTTATATCAAACATGTAAATTTTAATATAAAAAATGAGTCAATACTCTAGTTTAACTTTTTTTAGTATAGAAGATGCAATTAACCTAGCGGATAGGGTAAGGCTTAAGCCTTCTCACGTCAAATTCTTCGACGTTGTAGTCCAAACTATCATTTGGCTTCTTTGGGAGATATAGAAACGAGTTCATTCTTTCTCCTTAAAGCATAATAAATATCTTCTCTTCAATTACATCAAGCTCTTCTCCTACAATTAGATTAGTAATATGCACAATAATATTTCGATTAATTGGAGTCAATAGTTGATGACCACATAAATACTTTTTCGATCTCTTTATAAAATTTCCTTTTGCCTCTAGCTCCTTGGTAGGGTTATCAAATTTGTTGTTTGAACATAAAAACTTAATAAGCATATTATTTATTTGAATGTACGGCCCGTGTTTACACACGGATTTTAAACATAAAAAGTTATGAATATTTATAAATATATTATTTTTACAACCCGCATTCATATGCAGGGTTCAAAACCAGTAGCCTAGCTATTTCAAGAGTACGGCTTAGTCAATTATACATGAAATTAACCAATTAGGCTGGATACATCTTGATATGTACATCCTATCACTGTATTTCGGTTTCAAATTTTATTTTGATTTTTGTTTAATACTCATTGAGTTTAATTGTGCATCTTAAAGAACAAACTTTTTTTTGGATTTTGTGTAGATTGAAATTTTTATATGTTATTGTTGTTATTGCCCATTGTGAAAAACAAGTAAAGAATGTCATTCAACATTGAACAACTAAAAAGAATTGTGTTTAACAATAAAAATGAAGACCTGAATAACAAACTACTTTGTGGTTACTAAACTTTCATATGGTTTAATCGGCATCTACATAACATGTAGCATATGCTACATCACGTTTCAACATGTTGCAAATCAGATGAAGGATGTTAAGAATAACATTAAAAATGTCCGATGTATAAAATAACAAAAACTAAAAACTATAAGGAAAATTGTAGAGTAATTGAATTGGAAAAAGTTTAAAAGTATGAAACTAATAGAGTTATTTGTTCCTAAATGAAAATTACAAAAGTATAAACTAGAATGCACTTCACATGAAAAAATGGACACAAAATATAGTAAAGAAGACAGGTATAAAAGTAAAGCCGAAAGAGTAAGATTGACATAGCTTTCAAAGAGTATCTAGTTAGATGCTAATAAAGTTTGACAATTTTGTAGTTATTCTTTTGAATGAAAATAAATTATTAATACTTATTAAAACGTAAAAAGTTGTTTGTGGAAAAGTTAGAAGTTTGGCTAGATTAGCTCGTTCGACTCGTTAAGCTCGATCGGCTCGAGTAACTAAAAGAGCTTTCGAACGAGTCGAGCCGAATATAGCCTTTAAAAAGCTTGGCTCGTTTAACTAAACGTGCACGATCTTCTGTTCGAGCTCGACTCGAACTTGACAATTTGTAGGCTCGAGCTCGACTATCTCTTTAAAAGCTAAACTCTTTAACACCCATAGTTAAAATGAAATAGAAACGTTCAATTAAAGACTAATATTCTTTTGCATATTAAGAGGCAAATCCTATCCACTCATTTTATAAGAGAAAAAATATGAGGGGATTAGTGATATTTTCAATTAAAACCCACTTCAGCCCTTTTTTTAGAAAAATTACATCTTACAACCGTAAAGTGTTAACCTACATAAATTAACGAGCATTTAATTCTCTCTCAATAAAAAGGCACTTTCATATACTTTTGACAAACTTTTATTTTATTATTATTTATTTTTTTCGTTGATATAACACTAATATGTAAGTTCAAACACTCAATATGATGTCGTATAATGCGCATAAGTATTTGTGTACAACTCCATACGATTCATCGTGTTTGACATTGAAAAAAACATCTTTAGCTTTTCAACTAGCTATCACACAAAGTTTTTAAACCTCCAAATTAATAATTTTATTCATAAAAGTTGAAGAAAATAGAATATATATATATATATATATATATATATATATATATATATATATATATATATATATATATATATATATATATACGAGGCGCTATACGTAGATAACGCCACGAAACGCCACCTCATTCCCAAGAATTATTATCACCATGCCATCACATCATTGCCATGTAAAGATTTTTAAAATTTATTTTATTTGAAGACATTTAATTAATTTTGAATTTTAGAATTTAATGTATAAATGCGTTACACGTAGATAACGCCACGTAAACGCCACCTCATCGCCTCAAGAATTCATTATCGCCCATGTCATCACATTGTTGCCATGTAAGCATTTTTAAAATTTATTTTATTTGAAGACATTTAATTAATTTTGAATTTTAGAATTTAATGTATAAATTATATAAATTTTTAATATATTTTTTTGTGAAATTCGAATTTAATAAAAAATGACCATGGTGAGATATGAACTTGGGTTGTTTGTAGGATTAGTATAAATAACTTGTGTGTTTACCACTTATGCAACAAGTTATTTTGATAATTATGTTGCATACTATAATATATAAATGGCTATAATTTGTCCAAAATTATAAAACCAATTATCAATTATGTAGGAGAATCCCTACAACTTAGGTAACCATAAACAAAAACTCAAAAACCATAAATATACGTAAAAAAAATCGCACTTCATTCATAATATACTTTTTCTCAAAAACCCTAATATCCTTTTTTTCCTCACAATCTCTTCTAATGTTCGGTTTACTTATTTTTGTGTTAACCGAAACCGAACCGAACCGAAAATAACTGAACCGAATTTGTGACCGAACCGAAATGGTCAAAACCGAACTAAATATTTGGTTATCGGGTTGGATATAGTTTTGGCAATGAAAACCGAAAACCGAATTCATATAAAATATATATTTTTTCTATGTATATATATATATGAAAAATCACTAAAACTCTTTTTAATAAAATATAACATGATTTAAGCTTGAAAAAATATTTTGTGCTAAAATATATATAAATAAATAAATAAAATAATTAAAATTATGTAATTCGGGTTATTCGTCCGGTTTTCTGTTATAGGGGTTCGGTTTTTGTTCGTTGAATCAAATTTATTCGGTTCGGTTCGGTTTTCGGTTATACCCGAAAAAAATTAACCGAACTAACCGAACCGAATAACCCGATAATCGAACCGATGAACACCTCTAGCTAGCTAGCAATTTGTTGCCTGTTCATGGTCCACCTTTGTAAATGTCATAAATGAGTAATTCAAAATAAATAAAAAAAATTCCAGATATGAAATTGAAAAAAGTAGTCGTCATATTTTAGTCGTATAATAAATACTGAAATTAATGAAAACGTAAAACATATGCGTATCAGGTTAACGCTGCTCTTTATGTTACAATAATAAGCATAACAGTGACTCACATAAGTTGATTATTGAACATCGAGACGGCAATCTATCCGATTTAGTGCATTTTATCAGAATTAATTATGGGTCAACGCTTAAAAACACAAGGCATATTCAAATCATGGATACAACGGATTCAAGAATATGTCGGTTGTTCGGTGTTTACTATGCAAACAGTACAAGATTCACGTGACTATTTGTTTTTTAATGGCCTTTCATCGCTATATTTGGTGATATACCGATATATCACTTTTTAAAGGACTCACTTCATTGCCGTACGTACCATACCGATATATCCGATATACTATTAATATTGATAGCATTACCTTATTGGGAAACCAAACGTGAAATACCGAAATAATATTGATAATGTGACGTGATGGGGAGACATTACGCTTTTCTCATACAAATAAGAAGTTGGAGCTAGAATTAGTGCTACTCGAATTTTCCTAAAAGTCGCTTTACTCGGTTCACTTGCAACAAATCTTCAAAAGACGTAGCTTTTTGGTTCGTGAGTTTTGCTTTTGTGCCGTAATCTAACTATCTACTTTAGTGAGTTTTACTACATCGAGAAGAGAAGCATACAGGTTGAAACCAAAATCTGATAATAATGGCAGTGGAGTTATTATGTTATTATAGATATAGTCTTTTTGGGAATCTATTGTGATTATTGCATGCTTGAGAAGATACTTTTTAGAGATTGTTAATTGATTTATGAATGGTGACCGCTCAAGATCATGAAGTTCTCGACCGGGACAAATGGGTCAAATGGTCGGTCAAACAAATATCCTGCACGGGTCACCGTTGACCATATGTATTTTCCCATATTATTACTTTTTGTGTACTCAGAGTCAAAGGATGGGACACTCGAGAACCTTCTCATATGGGTCCGCAACCGTAAAAACGATGTATGTATCATTCTTTTGAAATTTCCATGTGTATATTTTTAGTAATTTTTTTTATATTATGACATACATATAATGGTCGAAGCTTGCTGAAAATATGCGGATAATTCATTGTTATAACTCCAAGAATTAATTATTTGTCATGAGTTATTAATGTTTTCCAGGGTATTGGACATCCAAGAAATCGGCAAGCATTGGATTCAGATAGACTTGCTACACATTCATTTAGAGTGCCGAGACCCGACTTTATTTCAAGGTATGTCTCCTTCTCCCCTCTCCATATACACTTACGCAAGATACTTGAGGTGACAAACTGGAAGGATGAACATAAATGATTTTTTACTGTTGGTTAAATGGATCGGGTTGGGTTGACTCAGGCTGAAGCTCTTTTTATCCACATTTTTTTTATAAAAATACTGTGATGAAAAGTGTTACCAATACATCACCATCATCATCCCAAATTTAGGAGGTGCAACGGGATTAATACAGAAAAGACCAGGTTCCATGATGAGTTTATAGACAAGATCACTGGGTCAAACATTACAGGTAGATGTATACAATGCAAATATGTTTCTAAAGTTCATTGAAAATTGATCAATGATTTCTGTAGTGCAAGGTTTTGAGCAACTCTCGACATCTCAAGGTACTTTGCATTGCCAATTTCGTACATGACAATATAACGACCTCGATTTGTAAATAATGTACAATCAGATTAATTTTAATTCTTGTCAGAGATGCTTTTGAAAGTACATAACCAAATGCACCAAGTCGCCTATGGCAATCGAACGTGTATACTTTATGGAGAAAACCTCACCATCAAGAGCCAAGGTATTTTCAATCTTCATCGCGTTTGTGTTACGCCATTTATATGCGTAATATATATAATGGTTCATGATGATGCACATTAAAGTTTGTAACTGCTTATTATCACACTTTATCCATATCTTCCGCAATCTGTAAGAAGATTTAATATCAATCTTATATTCTTTGCTTATTTAAAACAAAGAAAATGAAGTGTGCCACTAATATGCATCTTTTGTATGAAAAACAGGATATTGCAACTCTTGGTGTCGCCAATGTTAGGTATCATTGTGTGTTTGCATTTTCATATAAATTATATATGGAGTTGTCTCTAAATTTTTGTAATTTGTCAACTAATTAGTCGAAAAGCGTATAATGGAACTCACCACGCTTAGTTGTGATACTTTCGCTAACCCGCTTGCAACTAATATTGAAGATGTTACGCGCACGCGTCGTCATTTATAACGATATTTATAAGGCTTGCTCGACATCAAACGAGCTATGCTTTGATCCTTTGTTCTTAAGTATCACTTTTAAACTTTTTCCTCTCATATTCGACAACCGCTTATTTCTTTTCGCTTCTTGCATTCAATAAAAAAATTGTGCGTGTATATCTTATTTTCCGTTAACTTATTTTTCAAAACGATAATTTCGCTATAGCAAATTATGTCAACGATAATTAAAGATACGCCGCCTATCAAGCTTTGAAAACTAGTATATATATATATATATATATATATATATATATATATATATATATATATATATATATATATATATATATAGAGTTGAACTTGCTCGATGTATTACATGTGATATAACACTAATCTATAAATTTGAACAATCAATCTGCTGTCATAAAATAAGCATAAGTATTTGTATAAGACTCCAAAAGATGACCATTATTTGCATTGAAAAGTTCACATCTTAGGCTTTTCAACCATCTATTGCATATTATATTTGAACCTCTAAATAAATACGGTTCATTCATAAAAATTGATGAAAATAGAAAGAAAAAAAAAATGATGTTCAAACTCGTTTGATATATCAGATGTGATATAACACTAATCTGTAAGTTTAAACACTCAACATGTTGTCATAAAATTAGCATAAATTTTTGTATACAACTTCAAAAGATTCACTGCTTTTGCACTAAAAATTAATACTTACGTCAATTTTACAACAACATGTTCTATCTTCGAATCTATAAATTAGTGTTGTATCGCATGTGATATATCAAGAATGTTTGAATATAAAACAAATCATATATTTTCTCCAACTCCTACGAATAAACTGTAATGATTTGAAAGCTAAAAACTTACGTGTGACATATGGTTGGAAAGCTAAGGATTTGAATTTTTAGATGCAAAAGACGATGACTCATTTGGAGTTCAACAAATACTTATGCTTGTTTTACAACAGCATGTTGAGTGTTCGAATTTACAGATTAATGTTATATTACATGTGATATGTCATAAGACACCGAAACCTACCACCACACCAAAAACAAATTGTCGAAAATGAGTTTTAATTAAAAAATAGCGAGTGAGATGGGTGGAAGTAAATGTTTTATTTTAGTTAAAAATGAATAGATAAGATTTGTTCCTTATACTTTATATTTTTTATGAACTCATAAATAACTCGCATATAAAATGAAAACAAATTTTTTTGTTACATATATATACGGCATCATGATCAAATGTAAAGGAATTCATATTATTGAAATTGTGAATTGGTCCTATATACATATAAGTATAAGAAAGAAAAATATAGTTTGAAATGTGTGAAGAATGTTGTAGAAGTGGTGGTTGCTTCATCACTAGCTAGGAAGGTAATGACTAGTGAGGGTGAAAACCATTGATAAAACCCTATTCTTACATTCAAAATCCACATAAAGAGATTTCCAAAACTTTTGTCATCATGTAGTATCAAAAGTTTAGATGAACGCGAGTCAAACAGGCTTATAATAATAGCATTATACTAGTAAAGTCAAACATACTTTCCTCAATTTGCAGTCAGCTTCTAATCTTTTTCTTGTCTTGTTAAATTTTTAGTTCTTAATGACGTTATCTTCCATTTCTAAGCTGTAAGGTCATTTTTCTCTAAGGGCTGAATTTTATGAGAAACTTGGCAAAGAGATAGATACAAGGCTCCATGATATAGAAGTTATACAAACAATACATGGATCATTTAACCATACATTACAATCTAGATAATTATCTTCTAAGTATCGAGATTCAAAGAGTTTCAAGTGGCAACGGTCGGTTCTTTTTCTTGGAACGCCATATTATTTACTTGAACACCACATATATTAATTTCCTGATCTATATGTATATTTTATTTCATATAGTTCTTATGTTAATGTCACAAGATTAAAAGTCCTTCCTATCTTTCCGGGATGCAAACCTGTCGTATGTCAAATCTAGCTGCAAACCCCGGATGCAAACCCGTCTAGGTTGTTGAAACCATACATACGAAAGGTTCATGTCATTTTCTTGACCACATGCGTTATGTACTTGGCTACAACAATATTATCGGTGATCACTCAGGTGATGGCGTGCATGAAAGTAGTGTTTATGTGGGAGAAAAAAAAAAAAAAAAGGGCCTAAATGCAAGATAGGTAATGTTCTCGACCATGTCAATCGGCTCTTCGTCCCACACCTACTGGGAATTGCGACTCACGTGGATGCATCATCAAATGGAATAAATGGCTGAATCGAGAAATAAAATAAATAAATAAAAAATAAATCTTGCTGTTCCTAATGGCAAAGTAAAAAATCTTAGTTCCGACATTTAGCATCTATCTTACTAACTGGTTGCATACTTGCAGGTAAAATTACACATGATGGGCAAAAAAGAAGAAGAAAGGACAAAAATAGGTAACATAAGATAAAAAGAGAATCAAGAACAAAAAGGAAAGAATAGAAAATGTGAAAATAACTTATATCATAATGGTATAAACCCTAATTTAGTACTGATTCCAAGACCAAGAATTTGGGGCATCTTATATCACTTGTTAATGTGCCAATGACATTTGGCATATCTAATTTTCCAAAAAGATCTGTACTACATTCTTGGTAATTTTGTCATTCAAAAAAATAGATACATAGCATTGACGTATCTAATTACTCGTGAAATCTAATTCTTTAGTTGATCAATGTGTGATTCCATATTCGAAAAGGTTATTTTGGCAACTTGTAAAGAATTAATACGAACCACAACTATTCGATGACAAAAAGTCACAAATCTTTATAGTGCAATGTCGATTCCAAATCCAACTTATAAAAGTGACACTAAGTCATTGATCTAAGCATCCACCAATGAAATTTAAAACTCACAATCAGTATCTATAATACAAGTCTATTTGCTCTTTAACATTTTTGGCATATTTTAACCATTGATTGGCAATAATTACATGCTTTCATTACCACTATAACGTTTTTTTTTTTTTTTTTTTTTTTTTTTGTCAATCTTTTTCTCTTACATCAGATGCATAATTGAATGCATTAAACAAATAAACACACATTTCTGTCGACATGATGACATTCTTATAACAATTGATTTGTATATTTCTTTTTGATATTTGTGCTTACTCATCTTCTTATTTTCATGATTGTGAATACAGGTGAAAAGATAAATGAATAAGGGCATTATACTGACTCTCATTGGGGGAGGGTGTACCATTAGGTTGTGCGTGTTGGCGTATGCACCAAGCATCCAAACCGAAGGGACCAAACCATCCGGACAAACACACCAAATCAACTAGACCAAGTGGGCTCCAAGCCAAAGCAAGCATCACATCTTGAAGGGTTGGTCACAACCTCCGGCACAATGGCTACATAGCCACCATACACAAGGAAAGGAATCTTGATCGAACCTCTCGACCGATCTAAGGAAACCAAATAGAGTAAGTCAAACTTCCGCCCGAAAGAGTCACTTTCACCACACGCGACCTTCGGTGGGACAAGACTTCGCCTATAAAAGGATGAAAGTTCTTGCATCTAGGTCAACTCTCTAACCCTACTTTTACACACAATAACTCTCCTTATCATATTCTTATGCTCACGCCGGAGCTTGGTCTAGGGATAAAACCTTAGGCGAGGCTAACACGTGTTGTTCTTGTGTTAACAGATCCGAAGAGTACCAATCCGGAGGCTTGGACGAAGAGTCAACCGAAGGATAAGAGCTTGTTTGGGTGAAGACATATTTTTACCTCAACAAATTGGCGTCATTCGTGGGACCGCTATTCAATCTACTAAGACTAGAAAATGGCGATTCCCTCAACCGAAACACCATCGGGCAATACCAAAGGAAACAATAACCCACCCAACCTTGAAGAACAAATACTAAGCCACATCACCTCATTAAAAGCCCCGATAAAAGAGCACAACACCAAAGGTACCAACCCCCGAAACCAATACGAATCGACTTGGGACAAAGCGAGGAACCAAAAGGAGGTAGGAAAAGAAAAAGAGAACCTAAAGGGAAAAGGAGTTTGAGAGGAAGACTGCAGAATCCTTACAAAGATGCCCGCAGTGCCCATTCACCAAAAGTGTAGGACCTTACTTTTATCAACCTTATCACAAACCCAACACGTATATCACTTTATGCGATAACACGTTAAACACAAACACAAACAAAGCGTAGAAATAAGATGAGAAAGATGGTGACTTGATGTTAAAACCGTGTATGTGAGAAGAAAGATGATAACAATAAAGTTGTATTACTTGAAAGAAAACACACACACACACACTTCAGCACACCCTCAAATGAGACTTTGAGGGTTTATATAGTACAAGTAACATAAAACCTAAAGGCTTTCTATGGGCTTCGGGGCTTGGACATGGGTCGATTGATATTAAGGCAAGCTTAACTAAACTAATACCCATTTAGCTTAGTCCAATCCACGAGCCCGCTGACTATTCTAGCTCGATATCTAACACACGTTACAAAGTTCCTAAACGCGAATGACCATCACTTCTAATAAAACTATTAAGGTTAACAATCTCCCTAAAGGTGGTCATTCAAAGATGCTCCACTTGATAAGATCTCTACTTTCCTCGAGCTTGAACTTTGCGTGTAGATATAGAATAGTCTTAATTCTTTGTTCCTTCATGCTTTGTGATCGATAATGTGGTTGTTCTGCCGTTGTCAACTTCGTTGGTTAGGTGTCTCCACGCCTTTCTCCACCATGCTCACACTTCTATTTGACTTTTAATTACCAATGACGTAGTTCTCTAGTCTTTATGCTTTGAGGATTCTTTGACGCCGACGAAGAATCATCTTTAACTTTGTGTAGCCTTTGATTATGATGAGAACTTTCATGTGTTGTTGGTATGAGCATGTGGAGAATCTGCACGATCAATCCGCCCGAGCTTCCATAAGAAGAAAACATAAGACATGTTAGTAATAAGCGGATTCCGCACTTACAAGTTCAATTTCGAGTGTTAATGACATAGTGTGAAAACATCGCTCTAATTCTCACACGGCCTTTCCTGAACGGAGATATACCGGTACATCTACAATTCGGATGAGTCAAGTACACCAAGCATCACTCCACGATCGTAGACCGCTTGAGACACACTAAGCGTAATCCACGGGAGTTACCGAAGTGACCTGCCGTCGGTCGCTGATGTTGACCGGCGGGAGTTTCCATTCAATCACTAAAGATCACAAATGAAACTTCTCATAAATGTTCGGCGATTGCTAAGATATGCATAGACTCTATAATATATCACTTGTGTCCTTATTGATGAACAACAAGTGATGTCATGTCAAGTGTTCCTATGAGATCTTTGATGAATCTCGTGGCTCTAGACTCAATAGTGCATTTGGTTTTCCGAGCGAGACTAGGAGAGGTCTCCTTCTTCAATACCAAATGATCTCAAGAGAAAGCCAATAGTTTACGTAGGGTTCCCATGAGAATGAAACAAGCTTCAGTGAGAGAAACTTGAGTGGTTAAGAAGGTTTAGTGCATGCGCCATCGGGTCCATGACGACTTTTTCTTCAATACCAAGGTCATCTAGTGACAACCAAGAGTGTATGAATTGAACCCGGTTTACGCCCTAAGGTTGAATATGGAGGGCTATTTCTTTTCACCCTTTCTTTTACATTTCTTTTAATTCTTCAACCCCTTCTTTCTCCTTTCTCACATTACTCCTTTTTCAATCATTCATAAGGACTTCTAATACTAACTATTTGTGATGTCCTTGGGTAGATCCCTCCGGATCCGGCGGATCATAGGACTAATTTCCTATCCTTAGACACCTTATAACTCCATGATTGTCCTATTGTTGCCATAAAACCATTTTTTGAAAATCTCTCGAGTGTTTATGATAGAAAACATGTTTGAAACACTCCGTGAGTTTTATATTTTCGTAAACACTTCCCTTCACATGTGCTTTTATGTTTTGATAGAAATATGCACATGAGGGTAGAGTTCGTGACTTTTGAATTGATCGACTTTCAATGAGCTAGACCGATTCGAGACACGCTTACATCACTAGAGAACTAGCTTGAAATTATTACCCGTCCCGGTCAAGTCCATAGAAAGTTTCGAGATGGTACATTATTCCTCGTCAATTCATTGGTTTCAACCGAGTCGAGCTCATTATGAGATTCAAACAACGATCATTAAACTTTTTGATCACATTTTAATCACGCCTCCTCCCCTCAAAATAGCATATTCGTGATATTTTTGATATCAACGGATTAAACAACATTTTAGAATCTTTTGGGAGACAAACGGATATGATTTAAGCATGAATTTCGAACATTTTTGTTTTATACTCCCCCTTTAATAAAGCGTAGTCAATTAAAAGGTTTTAGAGGGAGTTATCTTGAGCACAAAATATTTTGAAAGATTATGAAAATCTTTATGAACAATCTTGAAAAAGTGCTCAAGATGATGATGATTTCTCACCATTTTTAAATGTAGTGCACTGAAGCGTACACTTGATTTGTTCTATAAAAGCACGAGTTTTGATTTGAAAAATAATCAAAAGTCATCATTTTTGTCCGGTTTGCATCAAGTATACGAAAGCCATTATATGAAGAAATTTTGAGAAACGCCATGTTTTAGAAAACGTTAAAGAACTCTCGCTCAAGCATCCGTACATGCCCGTATCATTGTTGAATGACATTTCTAGAAACGCATGAATATCGATTATACAAGAGACATGTCGAGAAGAATATTTTTGTATTTTTGATTTTATATTGTTTTGTATTTTGAAAGTTTTATATTTTATATTTTGCTTTTGTTGGTTTTTCAAATTTTGTATTTTGTTTTTCAAAAATATTTACAAATGAAGCTTTTTGGAAAATCATTTTCACGTAAGATTCGAGAAGACGTTCTAACTCCTCGTGGGTTAGGCTTCGATTCCAATTCGTCGAACTAAATAGTCAAACCTTTCTTTTGGAAGGGCTTTAGTTAATAGATCGCGAGTTGGTAATCGCCTTCAGGAAAAATAATTGAACAAAGACCATTTTCGACGCACTTTTGATGAAGTGGTAGCGACACGGATATGCTTAGTCTTTGAGTGATGAACAGATTGCATGATATGGCTATGGCACTTTTCGAGTCACAATACATAGGTATTTTATCGAAGTAAAGCCATAATCATGAGTCAGGTTCTCATCCATAGAACTTGAGCACAACACGCAGATAGAGACACATACTCGCCTTTCACGGTTGATAGTGCAAAGGCAATCTTGTTTCTTTGAAGACCAACACTAACTTTTCATCTAAAATTGTGCTCCTCCGGATGTACTTTTTGTCAGAACTTGATCACCGCGTGGTCCGCATCCGAAAAGGCAATTAGATCAATCCGATTCCTTCTGGATACCAAAGTCCCATGTGAATGGATGTCTTCGTGCACCGAAGATCCGCTTAACCTCTTTGAGGTGCGAGCCGGTAGGCTTTGCACGAAACCGTGCTAATAAGCAAACCGCAAAATGAATATCCGGTCGACTAGCAGTGAGGTACATGAGAGAACCAATCATGCTCGATATTTCTTGGATCAATAGGTTTCCCAAACAAATCGGCTCCAATTTTGGTGAAGTTACCATTGGTGTTCCGACCGAGTCACGCTTATCCATACCATGATTTTCAAAATCTCGGTTGTGTATTTAGCTTGATTTATAAAAATTCCACGAGGACCGCAGATTTGTAAACCAAGAAAGAATTTTAGTTCCCCATCATGGACATTTCAAATTTGCTTTTCATGAGATTTTCAAAGTGTTTTGAAAGATTCGGATTAGTGGACCCAAAGATGATGTCGCCCACATAAATCGAACAATCAAAATGTCGCTTTTGTATTTTGTGTAAACAAGGTAGGATCAACTGCTCCTTTGGTGAAATTGTTTTGGATAAGGAAAGAGGATAGTTCGTCATACCACGCCTCTGAGCTTGTTTTAATCCATAGATTGCCTTTTTGAGTTTGTAGACGTAGTCCGATGTTCCATGTCTATGAAGCCTTCCGGGCCGACTCACGTACACTTCTTCTTTCGTAGTTCCATTCAAGAACGCGGTCTTAATGTCCATCCGATAAACCGTGATGTTTTTTGAGCCGATAGGCTAAGAATATCCCGATCGCTTCAAGTCTAGCTACCGCGAATGACTCTTCAAAGTCTATCCTTCCTCTTGTCTCGTATCCTTTGGCCACAAGACGAGATTTGTTGCAATTACGTCATCTCTTCATCCCTTTTGTTCTTCCATAACCACTGAGATCAATGACACGAACGTCAATTGGTCTTGGAACCATATCCCAAGAGTCATGTAGACGGTATTGGAGAAGTTCCTCTGCATTGCTTCTATCCATGCGGATCCGCCATTGCCTCACGAATGTTCTTTGGCTCGATATTGCTAATTGAGCAAAGGTAAATGCATAAGTCGCAATCGGTGGCAAGTTGGCGCCTCGTCCGAATTGGCCTTGAAGGTTCACCAATAACTTGTTCAATTGGGTGGTCTTTTGTCCACTTCGAGTAGAAGGATACCGCTGGTTAATCGAATGCGAGTTAGATGGTTCTCGTAAGTCAAGAAGATTCACCGATTCCGTAGCAAATGTGTTTTCAAATAAGTCTTCATCTAACGTTGCATCGCTCGTTTTGGTTTTGCTCATCAACCGCCGTAGAACGGGTGCAATAATCGTAGTAGATGTAGATGATGTTGATGGAGTTGGTGCATTGTTTTCACCATTGTAGATGCATCTTCGTTGGTGGTGGAGGATGATTTTGAGCGGGTGCGCTGGAATGATTGTTTGATGCATTTGTCGAAGTTCCACCATAGTATTCATCGAACATTAACTCAAGAAATTCTCCCATTCTTGTTCTTTAGGATTGTCAAACGAAGTTGATTGAGCTCTTTGAGGTACGAGTCCTCGAATCGATGTGTCCGAAGTCTCATTGGTTTAGTGCGGGTTCTAGAGCGAGTCTCGTGGCTATATGTGAAAGTTAATCAAATTTCACATTCATCGCCTCCATGATCCTCCTAGTTCTCCTGTTATACACCACAATGCCCTCGAGTTATCTCGAATATCCAATGAAGATTCCAATATCACCTTTAGCTTTCAGTTTCCTAGATCTTCTCCGTCGCTCGTCGATAGCACAAAGCGCCAAACACGTGAAAGTAAGAGATATCGGGTTTCTCTTGTTCACAAGCTCATACGGGTTTTATTGAATCTAGGATGGATTAGGGATCGGTTCGAGTGAAACAAGCAAAGGCAACAAGATCGTTCCCATAGAAATAACGGTGCACTAGAATAGATTAGCATTGTGCGAGCAGCTTCCCACAAGAGTTTTATTTCTTCTTTCAACTACCCCATTCTCACGTGGAGTTCTAACAACCGATGTCCGATGTGTAATTCCAACATCTTCAAAATAAGTTCTTAACTCCCGATTAGTGAATTATGTGCCGTTGTCTTCTCTACAACTCTTACAGAGCTTGAAGAAGTACTTGAATACATTTCGGGAAGGTGATGATGATGTTTGGTGCTTCGCCTTTTGATCTCAAAACCTAACCCATGTATATCTCGAATAATCATCGACGATAACAATAATATACTTTTTCCGTTAATGCTTTCAACTCTCATTGGGCTACATAAGTCCATGTGCAACATATGCAACCTTGCTTCCAACTAGGTACGGATTTGGGTTTATATGATGCTCTTTTCTTTTCCTTGTTCGCATGATGGACATAAGTGATCCTTGGTGTATTTGAACTTTGGAAGTCCATTGACGATGTTGTCTTTGGCAAGATTGTTGATGGTGTCAAAATTAAGATGGGATAAGCGTCGTGCCACGTCCGTGATTGTGTTCCGATGCTCGTGTCATAAGACATACCGGTGATGAAGAGGCCATTTGATTGATGTCGATAGCATACAAGTTTGTATCACGATTCCCGCTAAGAGATCGGTGCCATCCAAGTTTCTAGCGAAGCAAGCATTTTCCTAAAAGCAACCTCTAACCGCATCACAAACCGCCTGATCGAGAACAAATTGTGTCCCAACCTTCGACATAGTAAACCCGAGTGATCAAATAATTTACAAAGGTAGATCTCCATAACCCATGATAGCTGCTACATGATCATTTCCAAACGTGACGGTTCCCATGAATTTCCAAACGAAATTGATCGCCAGCTTGATTCTTGGTCATGTGCTTGGAGCAACCCGAGTCGACGATCCAAAACATATTTCGATAACCCGCCAATAATGTAAGAAGAAGATTTTGGAAACCGCTTCGATTTTGGTTCCTTTGGGTTAGAGGTAAAATCCGATCACACTCATAGAAGTCATCTATTGGTAAGATAGGTGCATCACTCATTCTTCCATTCTCGAGTGTGAAAGTTCTACCTGCAATTCCAAATGTCATCCCTAAAGTAAACATTATGCTCCCTATCGAGTGTAAAGCCTAAGTCTCGCAACTAGTCTTCCTATTCGCTTAGCATAAGTTCTTTTGGGAACATTCTTCTTAACAGCTTAACAATCTCATTCTTAGAAACACAATCATCATGAATATTAGTTAAAGATTTCTTGCAAGTTAAACAAAGAGATTCAACACATTCATTAGACTTAGCAAGTTTCATAGGTTCATTACATTCGATGAAATGTCTTTCTTATTACAAAGCGGTAAACCCTAGTGGTGTTCTTCTACTTTCTTCTCTTTATTCAAGCTACTACTCTTAGAGGCAAGCGAGACTCTATTGTTCCTTGTATTGTTTCTTAGGCTTTAGTCTGCTGCTCCTAGAGGTGCTTCCTAGTCTGTAGAAGGTAAGGCACACTCATTAGGATTCATGCCTTATCTAGAGAAGTGGTTTCACTTTCCTAGTCTCTTTAGAGTGCTTTTCTAAACTTATGTCGTTTGTTCCGATGTTTTAGATGTGGAGGCGCACGCGTTAGTGGTACTCATCTTAAAAAGGCCGTGAGCTAAAACTTTGGTTTCTCGATAACCGCTTTTCCTTTATTAACAAGATGCTTAGGCAAGGCGGTGGAGTGATCGATTTTGATAAATCATATTTCTCATTGACTTTTGGAGGAGGCATTGAAATAGACATTTTGGTTTTAAAACCGGTTTGGGAACATTTGCTTTCTCCAGCCAATGGTTTTGTAATCTTAGTATCCATCGCCTTTCCTTTTGACATTCCAAATGAGCCCTCAAAAGATCATTTTTCGCTTTCATGTCATTGTAGGCACGCCATACGACAATTTGTCATACTTGCATTCCTCGCTTTTTCGATCAAGTTTAAAATATGAGACATTTTCTTTTCAAGTTTTTCAAGAGCTTTTTCATATTTTGAAACAATTTGAGGTCTCAGACTGAGTCTTTCATGATCTTCAACAGAATATGTTTGCAAAATGATGGACATAATATCGATGAGTCGAACATCTTCAAGAGAGAGTCATTTAAATTTTCCAAAACTTTGACTTGTTCAACACAAATATTAGCTTGCTTTACCGTGGATTTATGGTCCTTGACAAAGTCAACTGTTTCTTTAAAAACGCTTGTTCAAATGAATTACCCTTGCACCGATGGCATTCACCGAGGGCAATTTGAGTTTCAAAAACTTTCTTTGTTCGATGTCAAAACTAGAGAACCGGTTGTTAGGTGTAATAGTGGTTTTAGTTTTAACAAAGGTCTTGAAGATCCACAATTCTAGTTTTCACATTTTCTAAAATACTTCTCGCATCACTTGTGTTAAAAGGATTGTTTGAAGACATTTGTTCAATGTTTGAAAGAGAATTTGAGACAACAACTGGTTTTGAAACAGATTTTGAAACATGTGTTGACTCTTTGTGTGAAACACTTGGTGTGATGGAGAACTTTGACTTTTCTTTTTGATTAACAAAAGTAATTCCGTTAAGTTTGTTCCATTTGTTATAATCAATAGGTTTGATTTCCGGATTCTTTTGTTTCATTTTGATCTACTCTCCTCGGATAGTTCTAACGCTTCAAGAGAATCACGAACAATTATGGGTTTATGCAAAACATTTCCATTGTTTAACACATTCGAGATTTCTTGAGGAACGAAGAGGGTCGTTACCAAGTGCCATTCTATTATTAGTATGAAAACGCGGATTTACTTGATTAGAAAGCATCTTGATTGTTTGAGCGTAATGACCCGCTTTTAAGAAGCAAATTTTCCAAAGTTTGGATTTTTTCATTTTATCAAGAATTTCATCAAGAAGAGAATCTTCTCGTTTTGAAAAATCGATAATCAATCGCTTCTTCTCTTTTCAAGATTAGAAAACATTTCTTTTGTTTAGAAAGTTGGTTATTTAAATCGAAATTTCCTTGTTTAAAGATTTAATTTTTAAGTTCAAATTCACATCAAGTGTGTTATACTTGATTTGCAAAAGTTTTTCTTTAGAAACCAAATTTCGATAACCAATTTCTAGTTCGATTCTTTGTTTTTACGAAATTCAAAGGCTTTTATGCGTTCTCCTTGTAACTCTTAAGCTCGTTGGTCAATTTAGCATTCGCGCCTTAACTTCGCGATTGACCTTTTAACTTTCTCAATTTCAATACCACATTTATTGATTAATGATTCAAAATAAGCACGTGTTTCCTCATCGGTCTCGTGATTTTGTGCCACGCTCCACTAGGATCCACATCCGAGTCTCGAGTTAATATTGCTACAACTCGGATTGTCGGTATGTATCATAAGTAGGTGCTAATGTCACGTAACGTCGTCGTCATGAGTAAACACATCAAATATGACATTGTTATAGCATGGATCGCTGATTGGTACCTCGACATCGCGTTGGCGTCATAGATGTGGAGGTGCGTCGTAATCGATGTCGCACTTAGTCTCCTCAAGATTTGCCATGAAGATGCAGTTTGCATTGAGTTCCTCGAGGTCTTCCAAATCATCCATAATAGCCATGAAGTCATGTTCCTCAAGACTCAATTGAAGTCCAGATTGTTCCTTTGTACCAACATGATAGCTTTACAAGATACGCAAGATCCTTCTTTTTCGCTTAGTAGGACAATTCCGTGCCATGCGACCCAATCCTTGACAGCTTATAACACGAACTCGACACCCACGATTCACATTTCCATAATTCCCAACGACTAGAGCGCAACATTCCCATTCGACACCCATCGCTTATTCCCAACATTCTCGACCCATCCGACACCCCGATTCGAACCACTGATTACCCATTCAAATCCAAGAGATATCCACAGCAGGTTCGCAATAACTCCAACCATTTGTCTTTGATTACCCATGTTCACACCCTACCGCAATTTGCTCGCTAAGTGTGTTTGATGAAACCGTTGGTTGTTGTTAGTTGGTGTGGAATAGCGACCTCTCAATGCTTTACCCAATAAAGAGAATACTTGAGACAAAGCTTCTTGTGTTCCATTTCAAGATCGTAGATTCCTTGTTCCTGTAATGTTGTTGTTCGGTGGATAGTTTTGTTGTTGAGGATGTATTGTCGCAAGTTGTTGTTAGTGGAAGATGATGAAGGTTGTTGTTGTGTATTCACTTGCGTTTGAGTCTTTGCAATGAGTGCCAATGGATCATGATTCTTTGCTAATCTTTCTTGTCGACTTCATTCACTTCATTTTGGTTTTGTTTCGAAAATCGTTGAGTTGATCAAAGTTCACTTGATGTAAGTCTTTGTTTGGTTGACAATAGTGACATATCGTCCCCATTCTTCCGGAAGATTGTTCAAGAACTTGATGTTGCTCACGATAGTTCGGGTGTCAACTTGTTTCGATCACCAATCATTAAAGTGCGTAACCTTCCATAGTAGGATTCAATGGATTCTCCCGAGTAGATGTAAACTTCTCCCAAGCGATTAGCAACTTGTTCTCTCTCGTCTTGTTGACCAATTTCGCCCATGACAAAGTCGTCTAACTCGCTCCCACATATCAAAAGTAGTTTCACAACCGCTCACAACAAAGAAAGATGTCTCTTGGTAAACCCGCTTGGACAATATGAATTGCCATGTCATCTTCGACTTTCTTCCGATCCGCTCGTAGTATTCCGATTCTTTTGAAGACGAAAAAATGGTGGGACGGAGGTGTTGCATCAACATTTCCGTGGTCTTGACCGGTCGAGGTATGAAGGGTCCATCCCGAATGGATTTGATCATCAATTTTCCATTAGGTTTTGTCTTGATGTAACGAAGCATTCGACTTGTCCATTGAAGATAACCACCTTTTTCCAACATGGGAGGACGGTTTTCGGCACCGGCTGCATGAATGTCTTGTTGAGTTGCCATTGATGAAGATATGATATGATAAAGTTGATTTAGGATCGATTCAACGATAAAGGAGTTGTGGTTGATGACGATTAAGCTTGGTTGTTGTAGTGAAAATTTGCTCTAAAAACTTAAAAACCTCAATAACTTCTGTTCGGAGCGTTTTTAGGACTTGAAGGTTTCATTCAGCGGTCTATTCTCCTCGTTCTCACGGTCGTTTTGATGGGTAGATCGCTGAAACGGAGTTACGGTTCAAAAGTTATAGCCGTTTGAAGTTTTGCTCAAAATCTTACTCAGAAAAGCTGTTTTATGCGTAGAGGTGAGTGCTTATGCGTGGGATGCTTATGCGTAGGATCTTATGCGTAGGAGTCCTTATGCGTAAAGAGCTTAGGCGATAAATCCTTATGCGTAGAAATCCAAGTTACGCTTAAACTTAAGGTTAAACGTAAGTCTTATGCGTAAACGTTAAGCGAGAAGTAGAGTACCTTCGCCGTAAGAGTTAACTTATGCGTAGAGTGCTTACTCGTAAGCTTTACGCTTATGCGTGAAGAGTTGGTTTAAAACCAAAATCCTTGACACCGCCACAACAGTAAAGATATCCGAAAGTCGGTGTTTCACACACTTATCCAAGTGAGGAAGCTTCGAGTCACCTTTGTTGCACGAAGATTCGCTACCAAAAAGTTATGCGTAGAAAACTAGTGTTTTGACTTTCTTACGCGTAAGATTAGGGTTTTGACTTACGCGTAAAAAATTTCCAACGATTCAAACAATTTCGCTTGCACAAACAGCCTTAAAAACACTCCAATAACACAAATCTTTTGACTTTTTTCACCCAACGTGCTTTTTGTGCTTACGCGTAGAAATGAACAACGAAATCAAAACGAGTTTAAAAACGATTTAAAACACGTAAAGCTTCGAACTTTTTGCCAAAACTAGAATCTTTAACACTATATAAACCTTAGACCATAAGAATCTTGAAGATTTAAGTGCAAAAATAAAAGTTTTATGCGTGAATCTTGAGAAAGACGACTACGCGTAACACGTCAAAAGAAAAACTTCAACCAAAACACTCCTAAACCATTGTTAGGCGATTGATACCAATTGTAGGACCTTACAAATATCAACCTTATCACAAACCCAACACTTATACCACAAGATGAACACGTGAAACCACAAACACAATATGCGTAAATAAGAAAGAAAGAAAGAAAGATGAGATGGTGACTTGAATATAAGATATGTTATGCGTATGAATGTGTAGAGAGATGAAAACCAAGAGATGTTATATTGCTCCAAAGAAAACACACACACACACACACTTTCAAGCACACCCCTCAAATGAGACTTTGAGGGGTTTATATAGTACAAGTAACATAAAACCTAAAAGGCTTTCTATGGGCTTCGTGGGCTTGGACATGGGTTGGATTGGATATTAAGGCAAGCTTAACTAAACTAATACCCATTTAGCTTTGTCCAATCCACGAGCCCGTTGACTATTCTAGCTCGATATCTAACACACGTTACAAAGTTCCTAAACGTGAATGACCATCACTTCTAATAAAACTATTAAGGCTAACAAAAAGAATCATAGAATTCGCAGGTCCGAAACATGAGCTGCCCAAAAACATCAAACTCTATGACGGTTCCACGCACCTGCACGATCACATCACTCGGTTTTCAGGAGCATCTAACCACGGAGGATAGCAAATGCCAGTGTGGTGTTGGATGTTTCAGTAGACTTTAGACGGGTCGGCTAGGGGTTGGTTTGACCGCCTGCCCAACGCAAGATAGACACCGAGGCACTCAAGAGCGCCTCTTAAGGTTTGCCCTTCGAAGGAAATGTCTGAAGGATCCGATTGAAATTACCAAGATCATACAAAAAGATAATGAAACTTTGCCGGAGTTCAAGGAAAGATGTACGGACGAGGCTAGCTACATCCCGGGAGTGCCGGAGGTCATGCAAATATCCTCCTTCATAAACGGAAGTAAGTGCTCGGATCATGGCGTTTTGAGATAGATCCCCAAAACCGTGACAGAAATGATGGTAAGAGTGGATGATTTCATGCGCTCCGAAGAGGCTTACAACACCACGGAGCTTCCCCGAGTAGAATCATATAGGAGGTCATATGCGGCCGCTCGTAATCGTGGATCGATCACCCCGGGTTCTAAACTATTCAGACAGACGAAGAGGAGACCGGAGGGTAGATCACAAACCCCGCAACCAGTACACCCCTTACTACCCGGCAAGGACTGGTGGAGCTCATCTAAATGATTACAGGATAGGCAGTTACAGGAATGACACACGCCTCATAGACCTGAGTCTCATCACAAAACCCCCAAAAGAAATCTTGGCAACCGAACTTCAGATGAAATTATCACCTCCCCCACCTTTAAAAGGAACACCAAGACGGGAAAACCTGGACAAATTCTATGATTATCATGGCGAAAAAGGTCACCTCACCAATGATTGCTATCACCTCAAGGAGCAGCTGAAGATAGCTTTAGAAACAGGTAAACTAGATCACCTCTTGAAAGATGTCAGACAAAGAGGAAGAAACCCTCCGAGGGACAATCAGCCCGGTAGAGGAAGGGTCATCAAAATGGTGTATGGTGGAGGAAAGGACATAAAAGGGAACTTCATTGATCAAGAGGAAGATTGGATGAGCATTCCCATAGCGTTTCCTCCGGTGCTACCGGGAGACGTATCCGAAGAACCACTGATAGTCGAAGCGGACATCGAAGGATATATAGTTAGAAGGATTTATGTTGATCAGGGAGCAGCAGTAGAAGTAATATACGAGCATTGTTTTCAGAGCTTGTGCCCATCGATCAAAGCAAAGCAGAGAGAAACGAACACGCCACTGGTAGGCATCTCGGGAGAAGCTATCAAACCATTGGGAAAGATCGAATTGAATGTTTGTTTCGGGAATGATGGTTTGTTTCGACGGACGATGATGACGTTCGCGGTAATCAGATCTCCCTCTCCTTACAACATCATACTAGGGCGGTCAGGAATTAGACAACTAAGAGCCATCCCTTCCACCATACATTCTATGATGAAGTTTCCTACGCCGAGGGGTATTGCAACCCTCGTCACCAGGTCAAGGAGATATGACAACATTCATAGCAATTTATTAAATTGCCGTTTAGTATTCTCAAGACTTATTTGAAAATAAGGTGACGTTTGTTTTTCGCTCTTAATTGCTTTTTTTTACTCATTCAGATGTGTTCAGACATTGGCTTAATAAAAGTGTTTGTTTTTTCTCACAACTTTTATTTTTATGATTTTTTTTTTCTATTTTGTGCGATATATATATTTTTTTAATTTTCCGTTCTTTCTTCGAATATTGATAGTACGTTAATGAGAATTAACTCATGTTTTTTGATAAACAAATAATGTTCAAGATAATAATGATGATATACTAAAACACATAGAGAATTTTTCTAATAATAATAATGTAACTAGTTTGTAAAATAAAAATTGTATCACATGTGCTTTGAAAATGAACCTACATTTTTTCATTAAAAATAGTAATTGTTAATTGACATTGTTAAGCATACGATGAAATATATTTTCGCAATCATCTTAATGTAAAATGATAGTGACAATTTATAAATTGATGTAAATATTCAACCACATGGGGTACAACAAATCATAATATATGTCTAATTTTCGAGATTAAATTGCAACACAATGTTTTGTTGAAGACATCTTATTTTCATGTTGCTAGACTATGTTATTTTTTTTACTCAAATGCCTCATTTAATGTTTGAACACATTTATGTTTCGTAAGAATAAAATTAATTGGTACTTGTACCATTCAGACATTTAAAAACTGAAAAACAAACAATATCATTTGATTCAGATTCAAACGTTTACGTCTCAAGTTCAAATTCATATTCAAAGTATCTTAATAAACAAACAGCACCTAAGATTATTTGCTAATAGAAATGTTGCATGTATATTTAAAGCTTTTGTTGTTCTAGCATTCTTCTATTTATTATGAGGGTTGAATTTATTTATGAAAATTATGTATATGTTATCTTGTTGACTTGTGTAAATCTACTGTCGCTTGAAGGACCTAATCGCCACCGCGGAAACAGGAGCCTTAGCACATCATTCAAGGTCAAAAGAGAGTTGCCTCATACGAGGTTCTCAGCTGCAGCGACTTTGGAACTAAAATTAGAAAGGAAGAACAAGAATGATATGTATGGAACCGTCTCCTAGGTTGCTTAAAGGTAAGATGGTTTCAAAGAATTAAAAAGGACTAAAGTGTAAATCTTGTCTGGTAAATATGTTGAGATGGTTAGTAAAAAGTCCAAAAACCGTCATGGGAATATTGGATATGTCACGTATGCTAGACTTGATTTTTCCTGAATAGTCTGAAACATACCACTCTCTTTTGTTTTTAAGCATGAAATTGCGCTATACGTAACATGTTATCTTGGAAAGCAAGTTACTCCTTTTTCGCTATACATATATGCCTAACGTAATTTATAAACTTTGTATCATATAGATTAGGAACTCTACAAATTAATACTTATGTGATCGCCTAAATTTGTTAATTAAAAGAGTTACTAATTGATCAACATTAAGTTATCTATAAATTACTGATCAGGGCCTGCAAAAAATATTATTTTAGAAAGATTATTAATAATTTAAATATTAATTTATCGAGTTTTTACTGCATGTTGTTTCCGATATTTGTATATTTTTGTTTGAGTACGAATTTTAGGCATATCTTATAAATATCTAGTTTAGAGCTGCTCACAAATCATCAAATATATCGTGGAGACTTTCGATAAACAATTCATACACTTGCATATTTGTTTATACATTGTCTAAAAACTATAAGCAAAAACTCAATACGTACTTGTGAAGTACAAGTTTGACAACTCTAATAACAAATAAACAGAGAATAAAAGAATTATACAACTTCACTTAAACAAAACCATTCTATAAATCACCATCAACATTCAACAACAAAATAGAGTTGTCATTTTGGTGTGGGCCACAAATGTGGAGAAGTGGATCACGGCTTTCAAATTCTATATTCATTTTTCATTGACATCGATAGCACATAATATCAATTAATATTCGAACACAACAAATATTTTATATAATAAAAGAAATTACTTTATGATAATCAATTTATTAATAAGAAATACTAGAACCATCAAAAATTTATAAAATATTATTCAAATAATAATGTGTCATATAAACTTGTAGATGCATATAAAAGAGAGAATTTAAAAGTGAGTTTGAAAATATCATTAATTATATGGCACATTATTTTATAAAAAAATTTGTTTAAATTCTTTTGTGATTCTAGCGTTTTTAAGAAAACTTAATTGTAAAATCGAACCATTTATGAGCGTATAAAAATTAAAATTTGATTGGTTTGGTCAAACAAAAATATATGCATAACTTCGTAAGTTTTTTATTTTAATTTTAGAGTTAAGGTTAAATGAATGTTATATTTTAATTGATTAATAAGATCAACAATCAAAACTTAAACTTTGCAAAATGTGATAATCTTAAATTTAATTTTATAGGCTTAAGTGTAAAATAATCAATTCACATAATACACACACACACACACACACACACACACACACACATAATAATAATAATAATAATAATAATTATTATTATTATTATTATTATTATTATTATTATTATTATTATTATTATTATTATTATTATTATTATTATTATAAAACATCACTCATTAAAAATCACATGATTTACAAAAATTAAATGAATGAAACTAATCGAGTTTCACATTGTGCCAAGAGTTTAATCCTAATGATACCAAGACAGATACCGCGTGGTCCCATAAATGTCACCAAAGAAATACCACCTTAACAAGTCGAGCATGGTATCCGAAGCGAGTAAAAATGGGAATACCTAACCCAGAGCATAACACGACGGTATGTTCTAGCATTCATGGTTTGTCCCAACCCTGACATCTAACCACCCTATGCCATTGAGGTTTAGTCCTCTTTGCAATCTCCATAAAGGCATCCGTCGAGAAGATAAGCAAAAGGTGGATTCGGCGATTTTGATGACGCGTGTGAAATATATATCCGCCAATTTCTTCACGAGTTTGGGGCGCTGGTCTCACATGGGTTGTCAAAAGGTCGGCCTCAATTTTCGCATTAAAAGTATGCAAGGCATCATCAAAGGAAGATCCGTGGTTATAATGCCGAATGCTCGAGGAGCTTGGTCAGAACCGGTAGATGGGAGTCTAGATGCAAGGAAAGCATAGTTCAAGACATCACCGCGAGTATACACAAAGCTCCCCAAAATCAAAGGGTAGTGGCTACCTCCATTACCAATCACCAAACCCGTGTCCAGATGCAAGGACAATACGCCCGCAGAAGAGCGAAGTGTCAGATCGAATGAAATTTGAGCACGCTCAAATACCTGGGGGGAACATGTACGTATAGAAAAATATAACCTGGAAATACCAGCACAAGCTCGAAGGAGCAGAAAAATATAACTAGTCCTAAATCTTGAGAACACAATTCTTTTTCAGATTATTTCATTTTCTTTTCCTTTCTCTTGTAAATTATTCTTAACAACATAGTGTTAAAGAAATACTCTACTACGATTGTTTTGGATGAAGCATCTTGATTCCACTTCATTTTAGATAGGTGGAATTAACTTTCAAATCCTGTTAATGACCGATATCAATACATTGGATAAATCCAAGTATAGACCAATGTCATCAAGAATCGATTCCTCTCAGAGTGCTAAATAATCCATAAAGATTACCCCACCGTCATTCCCGAATTAGATGCCTCAAGAATGCTTACGAAAAATCTAGGTGAATCATTGAAGTACACTTAAAGTATCACTTCAAGATTATAGATCGCTTTACCACTATGGTACAACATTCTAGATTCAGAAGTTCGAGTTAACACAACGATTAATTCATAAATAATTAATGTAGTGACCCACTTTCGGTGTTGTTCGATATTGACACTAGCGGTTTTCTCGCTCAATAATCATGATATACTACTGACTACCACTATGAATGTTCTCGCAAGATTACAAGGATTCATGAGGACTCTCGGCACAACTAGTGTTCTTATCATGAACAACAAGTGTATAATATGATATTTGTGTCTTAAAGAGATTTTGCTGCGTTTGGTTTTAGTGAGCGGAGGGGAGCGGATTGCCACCTGTTTCAATACCAACATTCTCGGAGTAAGAATTCAATAGATAACTTGTGTAATCCTTTCTGGTCCGAATCATAAAAAATGTAAAACATGAAAGTTGTCTAGAATGATGTTTTAAGACAGGTGAGAATTTAAGCCTGAAAGTGTAAGACGAGGGCTGGACAACATGGGTTGTTTAGACCCAAAAGTCGTTTCTTTCCAAAATCTTTTCTCATTTGACCTAGTTCTCGAACTTGATATTTTACCAAACTTAGCATAGTTCATTTTTAACTTATAAATATCACTTTCATGAATAAAAACATACACTTGACCCTCAGAAAAGTGATTTTCACAAATGACTTGTATTAATATGGTTTTGACCATATTCATAACTTATAACCCTTATAACTCTTGTAATCCACCAAAACTTGTACAAAACCATTAATCGAAACATGACTAAACCAATTTTATAAACCATGTGACTATTTTAAAACACTTATGTCATATAATCAAACAAATAAAATATCCGTTATACATATTAAGTACTATGATACTAGGGAGCTTCACGAGGGCCTCTTTAGGGTAATATATTGACGAGTTGTTGGATTTACGATTTAAAGTGTCCTAGCTCCTCATACGTTTACTACATGACCTCTGAATTATGATGGCTCAAATAGTAGTACAACATTTAACTAGAAACGTTTTATAATCTAGTAAGCCATTTTCATAAATGACATACACTATTACTAAGTTACAAAGTACAACATCATGATCAATATACTGACTTACATAGTCTCGTTTATATTTTCAAATCATTATTTCCAAAACCTAAGACGCAACATCTTATTCTAGGTTGCACGTAGAGGTTTTCACGACTTATCCAATAACTTCACTATTTACTTAACATCATTAACTAACGGTGAGTTCATAACCCCATTTTCTACCATTTAAATGTTTTATAAATCCTTGGGGGAGATACATGCTATTACTTATTCTTCTATGATCACAATTGCTTAAAAATTGTATACTATACTATTTCATTTCGTACTTGGACATAGGTGCTTGAAACTATGTGCTTTATCAATCTTTATTGGTATTTGGAATTACGTGCTTGAAATTATGTGCTTAAAACTATGTGCTATATCAATCTTTATTGATACATGGAATTACGTACTTGGAATTATGTGCTTGAAACTATGTGTTATATCAATCTTTACTGATACTTGGAATTATGTATGTTAGGTCACCATTTTATCACATAACAAGCATAATATTAGAGAGAGAAAGTAAGAGAGAAAGAGTGGAAGGAACTTATGAAATGATAAGTAATGTTTATTTCTCAAAGAACCAACACCCTCTCCCTTGAAGGGAGGGGTATTTATAGTGTTTACATAATCATGGGTGTTGCCCTAGGTTCTAGAAGAACCTATCATCACGGCCCATGAGCTTACTACATGAGTCGGATATTTAATAACAAATAATTATAAACCATATTAACTAACGACCTATTACAATATAATGACCGGCAATTCATAATTATAATGTGTTCCTAACAATCTCCCCCTAAGGGTTGGTCATCATATATAATCATGCTTAGGTCTTTTGACGTCTTGAACTTCTTTGTCGTTCTATACTTGTGAATCTTTGATTCTTTTCTTCTTTGTTCTTTGTTCTTGTTGTTGTGATCAGATGTTGGTGTTGTCTTACCTTCATCAACATCTTTGTTGCTGGTGCTTTATTTCTTTTCCAAAATACTCATACTTCTTTTGAAGTTTGTGATTCATACATGTGAAGCTCTCATTCTTTAGCATTTATCTTTGTCTTGTAACTTTGCAGATTCTTTGACTTTGAAGTAGAATCTTTCTGAACTTTGCTTTGATTAGATCTTTGATGGGAATATGTTGGAGTCACTCCTAAACTATATTTCAAGTGTTAGTAATTAATATGTAATAGTTAGCTTAATATGGCTTTTATGTTAGTAATCATGCCAAGGCTTATGTAGAAAGCCCATGAGCCTTGGCCCAAGCCCATAATGGAAAGGAAGGGAACTTGCATGTTGCCCTAGTTCCTTCCTCTAAATACTCTTGTAAACCCTCACTTGAGGGTTGGTTGTTCACTTTCATTATTCACCTACGCATAACATTTCTTTCATTCTTATTCGTGTGTTTGTGTTTGTGTTCAACCGATCACTTTCTTCTCTATTTCTTCTATTGATGCTTGTGTTACATAAATGGGAACCTAACAGTGGTATCAATCGCCAAATAGTTGGGTGAAAAGCTTTTGTTTTGGAAGTTATTTGGTTTTACGCGTAACACGGGTTACAAACTTTTCACGCTTAAAAAAAATTGATTTTTACACTTTTCAATCCAAGATTCTTGTACTTTCAAAGTTTTTAGGTGTTAAAATTTCATTTTTAAGCAAAAAGTTTCAAAATTTACGTGTACTTCTTCGCTTTTAAGCTTGGTTTCGACGTGGGTTTATTTCACGCATAAGGTGTTTAGAAGTTTTGATCATCAAGTTTCACACTTTTGTGTTATTTTGGTGATATTGAAGTCGTTTCATCACGTAAACTGGTTTAGAATCACTTTGGGCTACGAATCCGCTTTAGTTACATTTTACGCGTAACAAAACCCTAATATTACGCGTAAGTCATCCTTGGTTCGATCTTCGCCAGAGTTTACTGTTTTCTTGCTTGGATAAGCCCGAAAACACTTCGACTTTGATATCATTTACACCGTGATAGTGTAAAGGATTTTTTTGAGCAAAACCCTAATTTTACGCATAAGCTCAATCTTACGCGTAGAATTCTTTAAGCCTAAGCTTATTCTTACGCCTAAGCCTTGTCTTACGCATAAGCTAATCTTACGCATAAGTTTTCTACGTCTAACTTTCAGTTTACGCCTAATCTTAGTGTTTCTCAATTCTTACGCGTAAGCTAATCCTACGTGTAAATATCACTTTTACGCATAAGTTTGGTATTTTACGTCTAAGCATTACTTTGCCTATAATTGGTTTCTACGCTTAAGGACACTTCATCAACAACGTTTCATTCGACTACAAAGATCCATTTTACAACATAAGTTTTTCAACATGTCTCAACCACCATACTCTAACTACTTTCCTTACACGTATAATCAACAACAACAACAACAACTAAGTCCACAACATCAACAATTCAATCAACAACAACAAATTTATCAACAACAATTTAACCAACAACATTATCCACAACAAGGAGCAATTCCACCTCAAATGGTTCAACCACCACCTAGTCTTCAAGTACAACCTTACACAAACGCTTACAATCAACATCCATCCAGAATACTATGAAGGAACCGTCTTGGTTTGCAAAGATGTGTGAAGCTTTAAGTAGCCAACAATCCATTCATGAGGCAGATCACTGATAGACCTCCAATGCTCACTCCCAAAATTATGATCAATGGGTGATTAGGTTCTTTAGGTTTTGTGATCTAAAGAAGCCACATGGAAAGTTCTTAAAGAAGGTCATCTTGAAGGACCATTTCGTATGCCTCTTGTCGTTACACCGGAGATCCAAATGCTATTCCACCAAGAGATGATCTCACAAACATTGCAACTGCTCTCGACCTTTCGGTGATGAACTTCTACATTTCAAGTCGATGAACTAGCAATGCAATACATCCTTTTAGGATTACCCAATCTAATCCTTCGAAGTGTTGATGCTCAAAAGACTGCTAAGAAAATGTTGGAACATATTCATCTTCTTATGAAAGGCACTGAACTTAATCAAGAAGACATGGAATCCAAAATTTACTTGGCTTATGAACACTTCATGATTGAACCCGAGAGACATTAGAGTCATATCATCATCGATTCTCGACATCATCAATGACTTGGACAAACACAACATCATCATGCCAAGAATTGTCATAACACTAAGTTCCTAAGTAGTCTTGGTCCTGAGTGGGAAAAATATGTCATTTTCATCCGTCAAGTGAAGAATCTTCATCATGCTACTTACGGATTGTTGTACGACTATTTGAAGCCACATAAAAAAGAAGTTGACAAAGAAAGGGTTATCCGTTGACAAACTGTTTCACCATTACTTCCGGACAATCAACAACTTGCTTTGTGGGCTCAAACTAGTTATCCTCCCCAACTCGCTCCTCAACCCACTCCTCAACCAACTGCAACAATTACACCATATGATCCGTCATAGCAACAATCTCAACAAACTCAATTGGTTCCATACAACAACAACAATGATCAAGCACTTTACGGTGAAGCTAATGAGGACTCAAGCTTTCGATGATTGCAACAAGGATTTGTTATGATTGCTAAAGCCTTCGCCGGTATACAAACAAATCCAACAATCGCATTCGATCCTCATCAAACACAAAGAATCAGTCAGTGAACAATGGACGTGTTGAAGTTCGTAATCGTGGTTATGGTCGTCGATGGGAGGTGGTCAAGGTTTAAATGCTATGGGAAGGAATAACATGGGTGCTCCACAACAACAGAGCTCAAGTGGTTGAACAGGGAATGCTCAAAATGGGATGAATGGTTTTGTTGCTACAAGCTCAGAATGAGAAGGGTCACCGGCTAATGCATGCCCTAAGCCGAGAACTAGAGGCGACTTATCACAAGAAAGCTTTACTTTTGGCTCTTAAGGATGAAGCAGTGGAACCCTCACAAACAAAGAACGAGCTTTATGGCGATGCGCACTCGATGATGATGATATGGAGGACTTGCAGCTAATGCAAAGCAGATGATGTTGATGGCACAAATGCAAGCTCTCCACATGAGTAACACAGCTCGCAGTATGACACCGATGGCTTGTCTCGTACAAGAACAAACCATACTCATCATCGATCTAATATCTCACCAACATCTCGATCCGACGAGGCTCGGAATGTTCAACATGAGCCATCCACATCTCATTCGACGGTTCTCAACTAGACCCGTAGTTACATTTAATGATCAAGATGACCTTATGGTTACCTTTGATACTCAAATTGACTCAGTAGTCATACTTGAGGATCTGAATAGTGATCATGTTGTGACTCACGCTGAACACGCCAACCTTTGCCTAATCCGATATTGACCTCTTACTTAAAGATTATCAATCCCAAATGGATGAATGCCGCTCATTAAATCAACAATTACACAAGAAAATGCAATCGCTAACCGTGGATATTGAATGCTTAAAACGAAAACTCAATTTTTTCAAAACTCAAGAAAACGTGAAAAGGTTTTGAAGTCGCTTTGCTAAATCACACCAAAACGAAAAATCTTTAGAACGATGTATTCATGATCTAGCCGCATCGAAGAATGCTTTGTTGTCTCAAATAGAACAACCGAAACATGAACATAAAAACAACTTAACGCTCTTACTTTGGAAACTCAAAAGCCAATGCCGAGTTGTTAACTTGTCAAAAACAGTTCTGATACAAAAGCATTCAACGAAATGAATAGATGACCATCTTGAAGAAATTTTGACTTACAAAACAAACTCAAAGAGTTTCAAATGTTGTTTACAAACATGGTGAGTCAATCACAACTATTGAAAAGTTTACTTTAAAACCAATCCAAATGGATATGGACCGAATCTTGCGATTACAAACCAAAGCTTTCAACCAAGGCATTCAAACCAAATCTCAAGTTTCCAAAGGTAATACAAAATTGATGAATCATATGAGTGTTGTTTAATATCATCGTCAAGAGGAATTAGATGCGTAAACGAGAGTCGATCAAAATTAGAAAATGTTGTTTATAACAAACCATTTAACTATTCAAAAGTCACACTTTCGTCACACCAAAGGATTCTTCTAACACACCTAGGATTATCACAAATACGCATGAGTCTTATAATGTTTCTCCCCAACCAAACTATGCACAAATTTATGGTCCTTTACCTTCACTCTGAAGTAATTAAAACCAAAATCGTCAAATTCTTAGATATTTTGACATTTTCACTCGACATCAAACTTTTAGAACGTGAGATTGAATTTCATTCTCAAATAAAAGTTGAACATTTTCAATCGCCTCAGCGCGAGAACAAAGAGATATTTTTCGAAAAGAATTTTACCCCATGTTAAAAATTTGAAAAAGCGTGCATTGTATTGGGAAAGGGAATTTCATAAGGAACTTGATTAATGAAAATCGTTTTCGAGAAAATGTAAACATCAATTTCAAATAAAAACGAAAAATAAAATGTTTCGAAAAGATGTTGATCGACTCTTGGAAGATGTTATCTTTGCTGATATCCATAATGTTGTGTTATTGCATTCTTTACCATATGCATCCGATTATATCTCTGATGATTCTGTTGATTCTGTTGAAATTGTTGAGAATACTGATAATGTGCATCAGATCGAATCTTTAAAAATTGAAAATGAACGATTGTTAAACGAACTTTCAAATGCAAAACGCCGCCTTCAATGGTGTCAAAATATTGTCAAAATCGTGAACTTTCTACAAAACAAAATCACTCGGTGCGCCAAAATCTTTTGATCCTAAAATTGAGCAACCGGATGATCAAAACGTGTCTTTGAAATGTCAAATCTCAAAATATGAACAAGAACTTGCAAAAGTTAAAAGGAATATGGTGTCATATTTTATTTACTCAAACAGACTCGTGATGAAGCATCAAACGAACTTGATCATTATCTTGCACACACTAAAGAAGTCACAAATGTTTATGGAAACCTTCGTTCTGAAAATCAAGATTTGTTGCACACTATCATTGAGTTAAAGAGAAGTTAGGAAAGTATGAGCAAGTTCAACTTAGCAACATTAAGAAAATTGCACCAAGAACACTTAGAAAAGTGACACTAGAATGCCTCTTGACAAATCACAAGATACTAATGTGCTTCCTTCATCGAAACAGAATAGTTGCCTCTTTTCCCAACGACCGCACTTCACACTAGAGCAATACAAGGAAGAATAGGAAGTTGTGACCTAAGAAAAGAACAATAAAGAATGTCAAGTAGAAGAACACCCTAGGACTTTGAATAAGACCCAAGTTGCACCCACTTTAGATATTGCGTCGACAAATGTAATGAAAAAGTGATGTAACAAATGTCGAACCTTTAAGTACTTTTGATATCAAGTCCAAGCTTCTTGTGTTATATGTCGTGAAAGTATGCTTTCGATTGTCATGATAAATGTCTTGCTAAAGCTATCTTGTCTCGCTTACGGAATCCTAAGAAACGGAATACCTCTAGGCCCACTAATGCTTCTAAGTCCGTGCTTGGTAAACCGCCTCTTTAGATTCTAAGAAACGCATTGATGTCCCCGTAGTTCCAAAGATCACCTCCAAGGAATGTAGTACCACCTAGTACATTCACTAAGACTAAAGCAAAGACTAGTTGGAGATGGCGTAAATGGATACATAATACACTAGGATTTAAATGGATGCCTAAAATCATTGATGTGTGTATTTCGACTATAATCGCTCAAACCTCTAACTCTTCGGGTTCCACATCTACTTCTATTTAAATCAGTGTCGCCTGTATGTGTAATGCGGTGATATGACCATCCTTTGATTGTTGATAGCGGATGTTCCCGACACATGACGTGCAATCTCAAATCATTATCAAACTTTATTGCAAAGTTCATTGGCATCGCCGATTCGGGAATGATCACTTCACATCAATCATGGGCTACGGAGATTACATCAATGGAAACATCGAAATTAGCGGGGTTTATTATGTGGAAGGCCTCGGTCACAATCTTTTCTCAAGAGGTCAATTCTGTGATGGAGATTTGGAAGTTGCTTTTGGGAGAAAACTTGTTTCATTAAGTGATCTATGTGGAAACTATCTTATGTCGGCACTCGTAATTCAAGTCTCTACACTATCTCCATGCAAGACATGATTGCTTCATCTCCCATTTGTCTACTTTCAAAGGCAACATCAACAAAATCTTGGCTATGGCACCGCTGCTCTCACATTTAAACTTTCAAACCACAACCAACCTTGCTCGATACAAACTTGTCAAGGTCTCCCGAGATTCTCGATATTTTAAAGATCACCTATGCTCACCAGAACAAGGGAAAAGCACTCGTGCTCATTTTCCTTCAAAGGTGGAACACAACTCTCAAAGATGTGCTTCATCTTCTTCACATGGATTTGTGTGGCCCGATGCGTGTGTAAACGATTAATGGCAAACGCTACATCCTCGGTAATTGTAGATGACTACTCAAGATGGACTTGGGTCTACTTTCTTCAAAGCAAAGATCAAGCTCCACGATGATCATCACCTTTCTCATGAAAATTCAAGTTCACCCGAAACACAACCGACAAATCGTAATGCATAAAGGAACCAATTTGTAAATCAAACTCTTCGTGCATTTTATGAGAAAGTGGGAATTGAGCATCAAACATCTATTGCACGTACACCATAACAAAACGGTTGTTGAAAGACAAACCGCACGTTAGTGGAAGCCGCCGAACGATGTTAATTAATGCTAAACTTCCGGATTACTTATGGGTCAAGCCGTGTCAACTGCATGCTACACTCGTAATCGCTCAATGATTACCAAGCGCCACAACAAAACACCTTATGAGCTTATCCACAACCATAAACCGAACCTCAAACACTTTCATGTATTTGGATCCCTTTGTTATCCGAATAATGATCGTGATGACTTTGGTAAGCTCAAAGCCAAAGTCGACATTGAGTCTTTATAGGATATTGTGAAAATTCTAAGGGTTTCGGATCCGAATCGTCGTACAAAGCAAGTTATGGAAAAGATTCATGCAAATTTCGATGAGCTTACGTAAATGGCTTCGAGCATAATGACTTGAAACCCGGTCACAACCGCTTAAACTTCCTCAAACCCCATCATCACCGAACCAAGCCCCTAGCTTACTCGTCAATAAATGGAAAAGCTATTTGCTCATTGCTTAGTGATGACATTGATGACCATGCTGTGTGTGTATCCGATGTTTCACGCTCAACCCGATCATATTCCAATACCGATACACCGCCACAACAATTCTCGTTGAAGAAGCACCACCATTGACTCTACAATAACAGTTGAACAAACCGCTTCCAACGACATCAACCAACCGATGATGTTCAACAATGAAGTACCCCACCGCAGATTTTGATCCAAATGCATTTTTCAACCCGCTTGCTAATGACTCGCTGCACGGATGTTACGGAATCATCTACAAACCATTTGAATCCTCAAAATCGCACAATGTATACCAACATCAACCTCTACACATCGTTGGACAAAAGACCACCCCTTGAAAACATTATTGGTAACCCGAATCAACCAACAGAACGAGACAACGACTTCACACGATGGTGAACATTGCATTTATGCACTCACCGTCTGCTAATCAACCTAAAACATTAAAGATGCAATGACACAAGACAACCGGATTGAATCCATGCAAGAAGAACTCAATCAATTCAAACGCCTTGAAGTATGGAATGGTTGAAAGACCAACAGGGGTCTACGCTATTGGTCTCAAATGGATTTGGAAAATAAATTGATGTCAAGGAACGTAATCGTAAATAAGTCACGCCCGTGGCTAAGGGTTATAGACGGGAAGAGGTATTGACTTTGAAGAATCATTGTCTCCGCTGCTCGCCTTGAGGTCGCTCGGATATTTATGGTGTTCGCAATCATATGAATATAACGGTCTTTCGGATGGACGCCAAAACCGCTCGAATGGTCAATCGAAGAAACAGTCTATGTCACCACCGAAGGATTCGTTGATCCAAAGTTCCCGAACCACGCCAACAAACTGAACAAAGCTTTGTACGGACTCAAACAAGCTCCAAGGGCGTGATACGATAAGTTATCATCCTTCCTCATTGCCAATAATTTCACCAAAGGCTCGGTCGACCCTACACTTTTCATACAATATCACGGGGCTCACATATTAATCGTTCAAATCTATGTGGATGACATCATTTTTGGGTCAACACATTTAAAATACTCAAATGCTTTTGCAAAACTAATGATAAAACATTTTGACATGTCAATAATGGGTGAACTCACATTCTTTCTCGAATGAAAGATCATCAATCACCCCGTGGTATTTTCTTGAGTCACCCAAATATGCCCTTGAACTTTAACAAATTTGAATGCAAATCAGGACACCTATGCCACACCAATGGCTCATACCAAGAAGCTAGACACCGATTTACATGGAAATTGGTGGACCCTACAAAATACCATAGTATCATTGGGTCTCTCATGTATCTAACAACTAACAGCCCGATATTGTGTTTGTCAGATATCTTTGCTCCGTTATCGTCGAGACCAATCAAACTCACCTCTCGAGGCTAAAAGAATCCTCCGATACATCAAGGGAACCATGAATTTGGGGATCCGTATCCAAGGATTACGGTTTTGAACTAATAGCTTTTTCAGACGCCGATCACGCAGATGCTTAGACTCACGAAAAGTACTTGGGAGCGTTACAATTTCTTGGTGATAAACCGTGTCATGGCAATTGAAGAAGCGAGGATTGTACATCGTCCTCAACAGTAAGTAATATGTAGCCATGTCGACGTGTTGTGCTCAAGTCATTTGGATGCGAACACAACTCAAAGACTATGGCTACGATTTGATGTAATCCCGATGTATCGCGACAATCGGGTGCTATTGCGATCTCGCAACTCGCTCAACATTCGAAATCAAAGCACATCGATCTTCGATATCATTTCATCAAGGAGCACGTGGAATGTGGCAACGTTGAATTATACTTTGTGGTACCGAATACCAATGGCGGATCTCCTCACCAAAGCCTTAGCTCCTGCTAGGTTTAATGAGTTGGTCCATCGGATTGGTATGCGGTGTTTGACTCGAGGAACCGGATGAACTTTTAAAACATTCTTAAAACCACCAAACACCAAAACCTCTTTTATAAATATTTTTCAAAAACAAAATACAAAAATATAAAATCGATAAAAACAAAAATATTCTTCTATCTATATTTCTTTTAACATTGCAAGTACCAATCTTCCGTCAACACTTTAATCTTTCAAAATTCAGTATTTTCTCGATCAAGTGTTGAGGGGGAGAAAGCAAAATATTTTTCGGTTTCATAAAACCTTGTACTTGCATGTTACCTTATCCCGGTTGTTTCTTTAATAATGGTGGTCACATTTCTGGTTTACTAACACTCCTCGGACTAAAATTTATAAAATTTCTTTATTTCTTAAGTCAAGGGCGAGTGTCGTCATGTTTCTTTCCAAATATCATTCGTTTAGTAACCAAAATGGAAGTTATGGGCATTGGATGTAAATGGTAAAGGTGGAGGGACTAAAAGTGTCAAAAGGTCAAAGTAATTTTAACAAAATACTCTACCTAAACTCATTTACTCACCTCATTTATTTCCCAACTAACTTAATCCTACGCGAAAAATCCATATACAAATCCGTGTTTCGATCATCATTTTGTAAGTGTTTATGTGTTTTAACAAGATTTTAAACAAATGTTTTGAGTCGCTTTAAAACTAACGGTTAAATCTTAACCTATGAATGATTTTGTGTTCTACGATAAGCGTATGAACACCTAATCAAGTGTAAGTGTTTGTGGTTGAAATGGTGGTGTCAAAAGTTTGTATAATCTCTATGATACCATTTTATCCTCAAAACTCACCCGATACACGAATTGAATGAGACTGAAATTTAGGGTTTATGCGCTAGTTTGGGGGTTTTCAAATGTGAATGTTTCTGGTTAAAAAGATAGTTAAGTGATATTGTTTACATGATGAATTAACTAAATCTAGGGCTAGAACTTACCCAGAAACACTAATTGCTTTCAAGTTGAAAGTTAGGGTTTATGTTCTTAGCATTTGGGTATTTTTGATCCATATAGGTTTTGATGTTAAAACTTGCATAAAAAAACTCACTAGCCTTCTTAGACTTACCAGTAAAAGTTTGGTGTGATTCCTATGGTTATAACTCTTACTCATAGGAATTGAACCTAGGGTTTATGTCTACGCCAGAATGATCTTCACGATAATCGCTTTAATGTGTATCCATGTTTAGAACTGCTAATGATTGAATGTATGTGTTAATATTGATGTTATGATGAATCTATTTCGTGTTTCTACGCGTGAATAATTCGTAATCAAGGTTACATGATCATCTACGATAAGGATCACCTTACGCGTAGAATGTTATGCGTAAGAGAAATCTTACGCGTAACCTTTACGCCGTAAGGTTCTACATTGGGGACCACGCGTATCCCATGAAGGATATGCGTAAACAAGAACCCCACGCATAAGGTTCACTCTTACGAGTAAGCCTTACGCCGTAGGTTCCTTATACGCCACGCTGTAAGATTTACGCCTAAGGCCCTCTTTTCCCACGCTGTAATATTTGTTACGCGTAAGTCAAGAACCCACGCATAAGCTTACGCTTACATGTATAATCACTCCTGCTACGCATAAGCTTGCAAAATCTACACCTAAGCCTAGTTTTAACCAAAATTATGAACTCGTTACGCGTGCAAACTTGTAAATAAATAAATCATAACGCCACGAAACCAAAATGTCACTAATAAGCTTAAATGCTTAATAAGTTGTGAAAATAAGTGAAAACTTGGACTTTAAAACTCAAAATTAATCAACTCACTAAACTTATCACGACTATTGGACTAACAAGTGACATTGGACTCAGAATAATCATCGACATATCACATTCAATAAATAGACAATAAAATCAACTGTTGACTAACGTAATGTCTTTCGATATGTTGGTTCTTTTACTAAATATCTTCGTGATCACGACATGGACACTCAAATGCAAAATGTGGAAGCACCAAACGCTCTCACCGTTGAAGATATCTTCCTCATGGTTATCCGATGAAGATCGGAAAGAACAACCTTAGAGTTGATTTTGATAGTTTCACCCGCCGTAGTCTTCTTCTCGATTCTTTGTGGACATTCTCAAGACTCGCCTTATCGTAACATGCTCACCAACTCGCTACAAAGGCTTGGGAGATCTACATCCACCACCTCGCATACAATGCGAAAGATCAAAGGTCAAAATGTTGTGACGGTGACGCCAACCACAAACAAGTCACCATCACACCAGCAGATTTGAGGGCTATTCTTCTTGTTCCCGTCATCAAACCTACTGAATACAATGCCACTCCAAATGAAGATGTTGTTCTCAAGTTCATGGTCGACATCGGCTATGATGAAGCTACCGGGGTTATCACAAAGCACTCATCTGTTGATCTAAAGAACATACCCCAGCCCTAGAGAACCCTCTACATCATGATTGCAAAATCCGTTTCTGGACGTGATAGTGGTCATGAGCATCCCAAGCTCATGAAACTACAGATATTTTAGGCATTGGTCAACATGAAACACATTGAAGTCGAAGCTCTGATATGGGACGACATGATGACTTACCTTAAAAAGCTTGGCACCAAAATCCCGTATATCGGATACACCAAACTGCTGATCCGTAGAGCTCTAGGTATAATCTCGATATTCCTCGAGACTCGATGACCCCAAACAACACTCCGCGTTGTATGAGCCCACACTCACTATCGATTTAAGGACTCGACAACAAAGAAACAAGGAGCGCTTTGCCGATCATCTTCTTTACTCGATGACATCAAACAATTGTATTCGTATAAAAGATATCCGTAGCGAGCTTGATGAAGGCAAAGTAGGTTTCCTTGATGAAAACTCCTGCAATTAAATGGTAGAAAGGAAATCAATAGAGGAATAGTGGTGCTAACCTAGTCAATCCTCCTAACTAGTTATGTCTACGCCTACCTACTTCCAATTACTTGGTGGCAGTCCAAATTGAGAGGACAAGATTTGGTCAATTCGCCTAACCTATCAAAGAAAGATGCCACCACAGAGAAATCAAAGCACCGTCATAAGTCCTGTTGTTCCCGGTCCCCTAAGCCAACTCATTAAGTCCGCTACATGCTAGATTCTAAATAGCTGAGTGCCGACCGTTAGGAACTTAGACACTACACCCCAATTCTTAAGTTCATCCAAACGATAGGTGATCAGTTGGTCAAATTGCACAAGTAGAAAGGGTCATCGCTGGTCATATCTTACCCTTCCGAGTCTCAAAACTACCGAACCAAAGTGACTACCAAAGAACTATGCATGCATACACTTAGAAATAATTGTACGGAAGTAAAGGTAAACGTAAACAAAACAATTAAGGAATCATAACTAGGCTAGCACCAAAGGGTGCTTAGCCGCCTATATTAATCATGCACATCAATTCAATATTCAAAGGTATGAAATACATGAATTGAAAGTAAAAGAAATAATAAACGCTAAAGCTTATCGTAATGGTGTGACTTCTCCTTGAAACAACTCGTATGATTCCCTAGACCTTCCTTGAGTATTTTCCCACATTCTCGGTATTGTGTGTGGAATGGAATGATTAGAAATGCCGGAATTCGGGTATTTATAGGCCAGTGCTCGGGTTATGGCGTAACTAAAAGATGAGTTAACCAGAACCTCCGTAAATGCACTAGATCCGCTATTTACTGCAGAACCTTATAAGTGGTTACGCCCGTAGTCTTCAATAATCCTCGGTTACGCTTAAGTGATGCAAGAGATGCGCGGCGTGAAGTATCCGCGGGCGTGGAACCTCTTTGACCTAATGGAGTTACGCCGTAATCTTTGGAAGGAGTTACTGTGTAACCTCTTGATGAGTTGGACTTGGTCACGTAATAGTTACGGTAGAATGCGAGAGACGAGTTACGCCAGTAACCTCTTCAAAATAGGCATACCGTGATAAATCCTTAGTAATGTTTCCATTGCCTCTTTAGCTCCAATGCTCGCAATTTACCCGAAAGTGTAAAACAATGGAAAACAAGCGTAAATCCATATAAATGATATAAATAACGAGCATTAACGGGGAAATTGACACTTAATAATCGTGACTATTTGATGTTATCAAATATCCCCACTTGAACTCTACTTCTGCCCTCAAGTAGACCTTATTAGATAGATTCCAAAAGATATCTCCCAAAACCTAGAAAATATGAGTTTACAAACCTTATGCCGTAATAAAACAAAGCCGAACACCCCGTGAAAGGGAACACACACTCAAATCTCTCAACTATTCTATGTCAATTTGGGTGATCACTCAATTGCATACCATAGCATATATTCTATCATAAGCTTGGCGGTTTCACAAATCTCCACCATCGGAGTAAAGGGCTAAACAATTCTCGAAGGCAATATGGTAGACACGAAAAGGTTATGGGTGACTCGTCATTACTAACATGTCACGGCGAGGTGGATAAAATCAATGATACATGAACAAATCCATGGCCAAGAGACCAAAGATTGCTCGCTGCATCACCTAGACACGCCTCATGACTAAAGGGTAGGATAAGACATGGGATGTATAATTGGTGTAAATGAAAAACAAGGTGTAGTCTATATCTATAACTAAGTCATCACCACTCACCGTCTCGCTCAAAGTTCAAGTTTAGAAGTCTAGAGACCGGATCATGAAATGCAAGGTAGATGTGTCATTAGAGGACGCCGTGATGGGCACACTACCTTTTTTTCTTCAGCTAGTATTACTCCAACTTCAATCTTCAAATGTGACCGAGGTGGCCTCCTCGATACTAAACAATAAAGCTCATACTATAGTGCTTATAACATTGCACTTTACAAAATCATAACCTAATCAACTATTTTTTTCAAACATTAATCCCGATATTCCTCGAGACTCGATGACCCCAAACAACACTCGCGTTGTATGAGCCCACACTCACTATCGACGAAGGACTCGACAACAAAGAAACAAGGAGCGCTTTTGCCGATCATCTTCTTTCTCGATGACATCAAACAATTGTATTCGCATAAAAGATATCCGTAGCAGCTGATGAAGGCAAAGTAGGTTTCTTGATGAAAACTCCTCCGTACACCTACTAGGAAAACCAGAGAGGCAAGGCAGTGAAGTATTACAAGCAATCGAGAGTCGAGGAAGTTTACTAAGAGATCACATACTCAAAAGGGAAATTCCATCTAAAGAAGCCATCCCAATTACCAAGCTCGAACCTCAACAAAAGCTAATGGATGAAAGCTCGAGGATACTAAATCGTATTTAAGAGGTCATCTACTCAAACTTCAACCGATGACACTCAAACAAGAGCAAAACCTCCCAAATTCAAAAAGCTAATAATAGAAAAGGGAAAACTCCAAAGGCTTGAGCATGAAAAGGAAAGCTCAAGAAGAACCACTTGATAAAGACAAAGAGTATAGGAAACAATTGAAGAACCTCGACTCAAACATCTTGCCAAAGAGTTCGAATCGCAACAAACTCCGGGGCCCCGAGGGTCAAGTGGTGGTGCACAATCTACACTACTTACTCGATGCTTAATCAACCCGAGCAAGTGGAACCGGTACCACCACCCACGAACAACAACAAAGGCGATTGAGGATTCTATCAATTATGACTTTATGATCCGTAAAGAGAGAAGTCCGAGAAGATTTCATGAAGATGTCGCTACTAATGAAGCTCAAGCTAAAGCGTATGAAGAAGCCGTGATTAAGTCAGAGAGGGCTAAGTCCGACAAGATGACGAAATTGATTATGATGATTTTCTTTTTACGACAAATTACCGCCCAAGGAAGAAACTTCGAGCCACCAAAAGACCCTGAGTCTCTTCATGTATCATCATCATCAGACTCAAGACTTCATGCAAGGAGCAAGCTACATGAAGAGACTCAGGGTCTTCATGTAGCTTCTTCAACAATGACCTGGAATTTCTTCTACACGGTAGCGATGGTTCAAAGAAATACGCTACATCACTTACACTTCCGTTCCCGGCAGCCATATACTCCAACTGCATAGTCATCGAGGAAGAGGCTACTCACATGTTTGCCAACGTCGTGGAACAGTATGACATTGATGCAATGTATAGGATTCACCATTGGCCGAACAATCAAGAATCTACTACAAAAGTCGCCAGTTCAAGGTTCAAACATGAAGTGTACAGGATAAAGGGATCATTGTTATACATGTAGCTCTCTCGCCTAAATGGGACTACACTTTCCTCAAGAAAATTGTGGTCAAAAGACAAGACGAAGGGACTATGATTTCGTGAAGCGACTTTCTAATTTGTCTCTCAACGACATTGAAGATCCAGATCTTGCCAAGGTACAGAAGAATGAGACAATTCGACGTAAACCAACGTGAATACATCAAGTCCTTGCTCATCTTCATCGAAGCATAGTGATCCGAACGTGTAGAAGACCCGCAACTTGTCGTGGAATCATATCGACACGTGTCAACCTCACTAGACCTCGCCAGACCTTCCCGACATCAACCACCTTCCTCAATACACTCTCATCAAGAAACCTTTGGTGTAGTCTCATCGCAGTGAACTACACCGCAATCGCTGATGGCGTGTAACGAGCTTCATAAGTTTGGGGATCATAAACCAAGAAAGTCGTGGATGGGTTAGCTTATCGGTTAAAGGAGATACATGAAGGCATAGGGTCAAGAAGAGATGGAATTCAAGGAGAAAAGGATGTTAAGAGGATCATCACTCGCATCGATGAAAGGTTGTATAGAAGGACCAATTCGTAACTTTGGAGAGCTTCGTAGGTGGTCGTCCCAGATTTATCTCACAGCTATCAACACCAGCTCGCATTCCTCGAGTTATCATTGGACTACCAATCTCCGGTACCCTCGAAATGCTTCATTTTCAATATTGACTTGGATGTGTGATTATTTATGACAATGGCTTGTGAACACATAACAGTGTACAACCCGTTCTTGTAATGAAAGGACCATGTGGTACACTTCAGTGCCACAATCCTTATAAAAGGATCGAAAGCTTCTTACTTTTGAGTAAAACTTATCAAAACTTTCACTTTTCAAAGTTTTGCTCAAAAGGACAAGTACTTCCCCTTATGATTTTCAAAACCTCAAAAATTGTTGAGGGGGAGTATTTGATTAAAAACTTTATTCAAAAATTGTTCTTCATGATAATCTTCCCACAGAACTCGAAATGGTCATATTCGATATCAAATTTTCGTCAAAAACAACATTTATATGCCATTTTTGAGGGGAGAAAATTATGTGATAAGAAATATGTTGTGAATTGCTCTCGAATCCTCGTGAATGTACTTCAACCCATGAATTGACGGGATCCGAGCAGGTCATACATTGAAAATATTTGTCTTCCAAGACTTATCCAAGTAAATTGTACCTATTCGAGAAGCTCTTGATAGACATGAACTCTGACGGGTTTGACAACCTTTCGAGGCTTGTCTACACCTTCAAGATAGTTATTAGAACTAGTTGTCACCTAAAAGCTGACAATGTAACTCTTTAACTATGCAACATAACCGTATCTCACGGGATTGTCTATCTTGAGTTGATCAATTCAAAGTGCGCTCCTCCTCACCATGCAAATTTCACAAAACACTTAAGCATGCGTGGAGGGATATTCATAAAATAAAACTTGAAGTGTTTCAAATGTTTCTTATTCATAAACACTTTGAGAATTTTTCAAGAAATCGGTTTTATGGCAATGGAGTTATAAGGTGATTAAGGTTAGGAATAACCGTCCTATGATCCGCCATAGTCGGAGGATCACCCAAGGACACTACTAATAGTTAGAATTAGAAGTCCTTAGGTATGATTATAAATGGAGAAAATGAGAATCGGAGAAAGAAGAGTTGAAGAATTAAAAGAAAAGCAAAGAAAAGGGTGAAAAGAAATAGCCTCCAGATTATTTAACTTAGGGCGCACAACGGTTCAATTCATATACTCTTGGTTGTCACTTGATGATGCCGGTATTGAAGATTAAAGTCGCCATGGACCCGATGGCGCATGCACTAAACCTTCTTAGCCACTCAAGTTTCTCTCAATGAAGCTTGTTTCATTCTCACGTGTAACCCTACATAAACTATCGGCTTTCTTAGAGATTGGTTATTGAAGAAGGAGACCCTCTCCCTAGTCTTTGCTCGTGATAACCAAAGCGCATTATTGAGTCTAGAGCCACGAGATTCATCAAAGATCTCTTGGTACACTTGACATTTTATCACTTGTCGCTCAACAATAAGGAACCAAGTGATACATTATCGTGTCCTTCACGCATCTTAGCAACTGTCGAGAACATTTATGAGAGGTTCACACATGTGATCCTCGATGATTGAAGGAAACTCCTTCCAGGCCAACATCAAACAAATTTCGATTGCGAGTCACTTCGGTAACTCCCCGGATTACGCTTAGTGTGTCTCAAACGGTCTCAACATGAGGTGATGCTTGGTGTACCTCGACTCATCTCGAATCAGAGGTGTACTTGCACATCGCGTTATCTCACTTGTGGGACTCAGGTTCAGAACGACCTTTGAGAGAATTAGAGTTGTGTTTTCATACTATGTCATAACACTCTCGAAGTTCAAACTTGTAAGTCTTGGATTCCGTTTATCACTAACCATTCTTATGTTTTCTTCTTATGGAAGCTCGAGCGGATGATCATGCAAATTCTCCACATGCTCATACCAACAACATCACTAATGGAAGTTCTCTCAAAAGGCAACACAAAGTCGAATGATTCTTGACTAAGTCAAAGAATCTACAAAGTTTAAAGACTAAGAGAACTACATCATTGCTGAAATCCAACGTCAAAGAGCGTGTGAGCATGTTGGAGAAAGACGTAGAGACACTTGAGCAACGAAGCAGACCTGCTGCAGACAACAACAACATACTATCACTACCATCACAAAGAACAAAGATCAAAGAACAAAGAAAATGATGACGTCAAAGTAGAACATTTCAAAGGAAACGATTTCTCTACACTAGGGAGATTGTCCGAATTAAGGCACTTCTTCTCACAAGAAGGAAGAATGTCAGAAGACGTCAAAGCTACTATTACATCTTCACCTTCAACGTTTATATTATCAATCACTAACACTTAGGGGGAGATTGTTGGAATCACTCCTAAACTATATTTCAAGTGTTAGTAATTAATATGTAATAGTTAGCTTGATATGGCTTTTATGTTAGTAATCATGCCAAGGCTTATGTAGAAAGCCCATGAGCCTTGGCCCAAGCCCATAATGGAAAGGAAGGGAACTTGCATGCTGCCCTAGTTCCTTCCTATAAATACTCTTGTAAACCCTCACTTGAGGGTTGGTTGTTCACTTTCATTATTCACCTACGCATAACATTTCTTTCAATCTTATTCATGTGTTTGTGTTTGTGTTCAACCGATCACTTTCTTCTCTATTTCTTCTATTGATGCTTGTGTTACATAAATGGGAACCTAACAGAATATCTTTATGATGTGGGTATGAGCATGTGGAAATGAGATGTTGATGGTAATGATGATGTTAATGGGATTTGATGGAACTCCTGGCCTTCATAAGTACCTGCATGAAAACAGTTTGCAATAAAGTTCCCGACGTAAGTTTTTGGATATTTTGTACAGTTACATCCCAGATCATTGGGGAGTTCTTTGAATAATCTTAGATCGGATGGTCACTGGCATGTCCCCGTAATCAATATCTTCACACAACCGTTGTGAGCCCCTAGAGTATACCAAGGTATCACTCCATGACTGTATACCATTTGAAACCACCACGAATACTAAGCGTAACCCGTAAAGAATTACCGAAATGACCTGCTGTCAAGGTTGTTTGATGTTGACCCTGGCAGGAATTTCCATTCAATCACTGGGGAACATGTGTGTGAATCCTCTCATAAATGTTCTGGTAGATTGCTAGGATCTAAGTAGGACTCTAAAATTTACATATTGTGTTCTTAATGTTAAACAACAAGTATAGAAATCTTAAGTGTTCCTAAGAGATCTTTTGATGAATCTCGTGGCTCTAGACTCGATTTGTACGTTTTGTTTTAGTAGTCAGAGACTGGAGTGGTGCCTCCTATTTTAATATTAACACATCTCGGAGTGAGAGGTCGATAGATTATGCTAGGTTCCCCGTGAGAATGACACAAATCATTTTAAGAGGACTTGAGTGGCTAGAAGGTTAGGTGCATTGCGTCACTTGGTCCATGAAGACTTGTCTTAAATACCGGCATCATCTTTGTAACAAGCAGTAGCATATGAATTGAACTCAGTTTCTGCCCTAAGTTGATTATTGGAGGGCTATTTATTTTCACCCTTTTCTTAACTTTTATTTTTAATTCTTCAACCCCTTCTTTCTCCTTTCTCACATTATTACTTTTTTCAATCATGCATAAGGACTTTCTAGCTCTAACTATTAGTGTTGTCCTTGGGTAGATCCCTCCGGCTCTGGCAGATCATAGGACGAATTTCCTATCCTAAGTCGCCTTATAACTCCATGACTATCCTATGTTTCCATAAAACCTTTTCTTGAAAATCTCTCAAAGTGTTTATGATTATAAAACATATTTTGTTAACACATTGAGAGTTTTGGATTTTCAGAAATACTCCCCCTCTACATGTGCTTATATTGTTTTAACTTAAATCTGCACATTGAGGGAAGAGATCACACTTTTGAATCGATTGGCTCTTGATGGACAATTCCTCGCGAGACACGTTTACGTTGTTTAGTTAAAGGGATCAATTATCAGCTTTTAGGTGATAACTACCCCTAGTAACTAACTTGAAGGTGTAAGAATTACTCGAGTAAGAAGGGTAGACCCGTCAAAGTTCATGTCTACTATTAGATTCTCAAACGGTACATTCTACTAGGACAAGTCCTTTGCAAGACACGTTTACATCACTGGTGAAAGCAACTTGAAATTATTACCCGTCCCGGACAAGTCTTTTCAATTACTAACGGTTTATGTTTCTTCAATTCGTTGGTAATTTCTGAGTCGTGCTGGTATGAGATTCCATATCTTTCTGATCAACAAATTTTAATCACATTTTCCCCCTCAAAAATAGCATATGAGTGTTGTTTTTAAAAAAAGGGTGATTAAAATATGCTTTTGAGGTTTTATAATTCGTTTGGGAAGAAACGGATTTCAAGAACGTTTGATTTTGAAAAAAGATTTTATTTTTCAAATATTAAGAAGTTTTCGCTTCTTGATTTAGGATTATTGCACTGAAACGTACAATAGGGTCCTTTCTTTAAAAATCGGGTTATGCACTGTGATGTGTGCATAAGCCATGTAGTTGAACAAAATTTGTTTTCTTTTGACAAAATTACTCCCCCCCCCTCAAATACGGAAATGTATTCGAGAGATAGTCTAGTTGAGCCTAATTTTGATATGTACTAGAAAATACTTTTGAAGATTTATGTTATAATTCTGCTCAAGGTTTTAAAAAAACATAATCAAATGTTATATTTTAATGAATGTAAACAGTTAGATTTATTACAAAAAATGTTTAAATGTTCTAGCTAGACCAAGTAATGTACCAAAAACTATCTAGACTCTAACTTCAACGCTCATTCGAGATGACAAAACGTGAGAATATTAGGCTCCCTTTCTCTTCCTCCAACATAGCCTTCCAGTCGTCACATTTGCACTCTGAATTTGAGTCTTGAGTCAATTCGGTTTACGAGCTTTTCAGCTTGCTTAACATCATTTCTTCTCCACTTCATATGTCGCAACCATCCTTGCTCACACCGCTTTGTGATCACGAAGAATATTTTCAAGCTCAATCTTGACTTTCATCAATGTTTCATCGCTGAACTTGTGAATGTCTTCCTATACCATGAATTTATTGACCTTGTTTCTTACATATACTAGTCCAAATGGTGTGCGGATGAAGGTGTACAGTTTCCTTTCTGTGATTCCTGGTGGTCTAAAGTCTAGTTTGATGAGATTAAGGCGTTTCTGGTAGCTTTCAACACCTAGATGAACATCTTCGACTCTTAATTTGATCACAAGGTTTTTGATGTAGAGGAGTACAGAGTTGATGATGTCATATTGTAAGCTTCTAGGGAGATGCATGCGTTTTCCTTGAATTTTTAGAAGATACATGTCTTCAATATCATTGAGATTCAAGTTTTTGTAATCAGCTTCACTAAACGTGTAGGATCGTAAATATTATGTGTTTGATGATTCGGGTGGTCTTGGATGATGGAAATACAAGTATGCCATGTTTAGAGAGAGAAAGTAGAGAGATGGGTGTTCTAGTTAGAGACTTGCTTTGTAAATTATCAAATGTTAGATTGAGAAGCACCACCCCTTCCATAGATGGAAGGGGTATTTATAGTTACAAACATAACGACCTCCTATCGGCCTGTGGATCATGTATACAGTGGGTAAAGACCCGTCCTTCCTCCACGGTGTTACACTACGCAAAACTAAACTAATAACTAACTAATAAACTGATAAATAACGTAACTAACAACATGTCTACGAGCTAACATATGCTAGACCATAATTGGGGTGACCGACTCTTCAACATGGAATTTCCAATTCCTAACAATCTCCCCCTAAAGGAGGTCACCCCATGAAATACATTTTGCATCCTAGCATTATTTCTATGTCTTTAGTTTTTAAGCTCGTAGACTTTAATTCTTCAAGTTCCGCAATCTTGTGCTTTAGCAGTGATACTTCAAAGTCCGCATAGTTTTGTACTTACAGTGGAGGCCTTTAACTGATCCACATCTTTGATGATCTTCGAGCTTTCATTGAGATCATCAGCCACAGTAAATCTCTGGATCACCCTTCGTAGTGTTGCCATCATGTGATGTTGTGACTTTTGGACCGACATGCTCACACTTTTGAATCATGACAACTTTCCATCGAGTAGCGGAAGCTTTCTTTGGTTCATGATATTTGCGATGGCGTAGCGAAACATAGTATAAAAATATCGTAACCGGGTTATGTAGATATGCACCAGTCATGATTTCTTAAATTAAGTGTGGATCTTTGTGAGCATGCGGCTTTGGATTGACTCTCAATTACGATCACCGCAACCGTCCAAATGTACCGCAAACAACAGTTAGCAATAAAACACACGAAAGTGTCTTTGATCACTTTCGTTGAATTAAGGTACACGCCCACGGTTCCCGTTGATCGGTACAAATCTTGCTCGTGATCGTAGGATTCCTAAGAACCTCCTTGATAGGGTTTTGCAAATTGTTCTAGTTGTTCTCAAACCGGAATGTCTCAAAGAAGACAACACGGGTTAGTGAACCAAATAATTGAGATTCACTGATTGATGAAAAATTGATTTGAAAACAATCGCGTATTGCTTAGAAGAAAGAGTTTTGAAATACGAAGAAGGTTTTATGAGAAAGATCAATTTTCAATCAAAAATACTTTTTGTATTTGAAAAGAGTACACATTCGATGTGCTAGATAAAAGAAGAGATTCGCACATCGAATGGTTTTTCCAAAAGCAATTTTTTCAATCAGAGATACTTTTTGAATTTGAAATATGAATACACATTCGATGTGCTAGAGAAAAGAAGATTTGCACATCGAACGGTTTTTCCAAAAGTATTCGTCAATTCATTTCTGGACCAAGGTTGATTCACAGTGAATCACCCCATTGTTTCTATCCGGTTGTCACAAGCTTGATCTTACGAAAGATCTCACATGTCACCCACCAAGAGCTTGTTTGATGTTGGCTCTAGAAGGATTTCCATCTTCATCGTGAATATTTTACATATCACTTTCGGATGTTATGGCAATACCACAAGGATAATCGTGGGACTCTTAATATATTCTTACTTTCTACATTGTGTGAAACATCAAGTCTTCAAGAATAGTGTCCTAATGAGATATTGTGGATGATCTCTTGGCTCTAGACTTAATTGTGCACATTTGGTTTCCTATGCTGGAGACTAGGAGAGGGTCTCCTCCTTCAATATCAACAATCTCTAAGAGAAAGTCGATAGATAATGTCGGTTCCTGTGAGAATGAAACAAGCCCTTTTAAGAGGAACTTGAGTGGTTTGGGAAGTTGTATTGCGAGTCGTCACTTTGGGTCCATGATGTCTTGTCTTCAATACCGATGTTACCTTAGTAAACACCAAGAGCATATGTATTGAACCCGTTCTTGCCCTAAGGTTGAATTATTGGAGGGCTATTTCTTTTCACCCCTTTTCACATTCAATTCTTTTCATTCTTCAACCTCTTGATTACCGAGATTTCATAACTAGAACCTTGTTGGGTTTATTCCGGTTCTAGCTCTATCTCGGTCCGCACTCTTCCCATATCTCACTTTTCTCCTTTTTCATCGTACCTAAGGACTTCTACACTATCTAGTGGATTGTCACAGGTAGATCCCTCCCGATCAAGCGGGATCTTGGGAACGAATACCTAACCTAACCATCCTTATAACTCCATGCATAAAGTAAAATGGTCGGTCTTTTGGTACAGTTCATTCTTCCGTGAAACCAATTGAAAAATCATTTGGAAAAACAATCAAGGTACTTGTGATACGAGATCAAAGCATTTTGTACCTTAATAGTTTTGATCATTTAGAAAACCTCCCCCTCAACATGTGCATGTGATTTAGAAATAGTTTAGCACATGGAGGCAAAAGGACTTTGAAATATTTTCTTTGATCACAATTTTCATAGAAAAAGCCATTTGATTTTCTTGGTAAATTCTACCCCTCAATATATGAAATCATTTTATCACATAGAGGCAAGAGGCTTATTGAAGTACTTTTCATGATTGCCAATAGAAACCATTCGCTCTCTCAATATGTGCATCGAGATTCAAAGCGTTTAGCACATATAGAAGCGACCGCACAATTGAATCAAAAGCGATCACCTTTTATCAAATTTCATTATTAAATCACAAATTCTCCCCGATCAAAATATCAAACCCTTTGAGATTTTGGATCCCAAGTGATTTAATAAGGTTTAGAAAACATGGGAGAATATGTGCTGGTTTAAATACTCATCCGGTTTATGGTTAATTGCTCCTCCACAATCATGTGCATTATGTATTAGAAATCGTTTGGCACATGAAGGAAGGAGTGCTTTTGAAACAATCACCTTTTAAAAGCGATTTGAGATTTAAATCACGATCTCTCCCCGATCAAAATTTCAAACCAATTGAGATTTTGGATCGATTGATTTAAATCATTTAGAAATTTTAGGAAAGGCGTGGCAAAATTTAATTTTGAAAAATGATTAATAAGGAAAGCTTTTTCGACATTAAAGATTGTTAGTGTCGGTATGATAGTTTTTAAGAGATCTTTTAAGTAAAATAAAACAATTTCACAATCATACAAGAACATAAAAAATTTCATTTTGAAAGACCTTTGACCTTTGAAGAAAATCATACCATGACATAACATTAAATCTTTAGATCACCACATTATAACGTACAAACGGACTTTTTGAAGGAATATCGTTTGAAAATATTTAATTTGAAATCACTTAAGATTTGACAAAAAAAAAGTCCGGTTGATTTCAAAACTTTTGAATCCGATTTATTTTCAAAACAATATTTTCCATTTTCAAAACAATTTTATTTTAAAAATTATTTTAAAACAATGGTATTATTCACTACTTGTCTGCACAAAGATCGTTAGGTGGTTGAGAAGCTTATGTTGTTGCTGTAGGGCTTGGAAGAAAACCGTCTGGCGATGCGGTGAGACTTCTTACGTTGCATTTTAATGCCAACCGAGGTCAAATTAAGCTCCGTTTCTTCAAGCATTTAGATGAAAACCATCTGGCGATGCGGTGAGACCTCTTACGTTGCATTTTCCATGCCAACACTCCATAGAAGTCCAATTAAGCTCCGTTTCTTCATTTGTCAACCCAAGATATAGTTACCCTTTCCTTCGGCATCCAATCATCTTCAATTGTGGGATCCGGATCGAACATTCTTATATACCAAAATACCGCATACGTTAGTGAACACACATACGAGATATATGGTGGTCGACATCACCCAAACAACAATCGACTAATAAAAGTCAATTCAACATATCAATCATAGCATAAAAGGTATGGGAATAATGTGTATATCAAACTCTAATCATCTAATCCTAACATTCATATCCCGGGCACCTAGTCCTTCAACGTAGGTTAACATCATTTTAATTAAGCATATAGGATAATTAAGAAAGCTGTTAGATGATGTAAATTTGAAAACATTCTCCCCTCAATCAATGACTTATTTCTTGAAAAGTTTAAAAGCATCAAGTCATTGATTGAGTTTTCAATTATTATAAAAGCTATGAATCGATTGTATTTAAAGCAACTCATTTACCACCATTTTGTTAAAAACAAATATTTTTCTGAAGAATTTTTGAAGGAAAAATATTTGAGTAGGAACATATCCTTGACATACTTTCCTCTTATTGTTTTAGGATAAGTGCACGAAATATTTGAAAATTTGTTTAGCGTGACACTTTCCTTCTTTGAAGAGCGGGTTGCTATCTCAAGTAATAGCAAACCATAGCTTTAAGCACGGTTACAATCGAAATGACCGCAAGCCATTTTTTTGAGGAGCGGTCTGATCTGAAATAACTGTAAGCCATGTTTTGAGACATGTTAAGAAAGAAATATTTACACCTCTGCTTGAACTTCATCTAAAGTCCCGTGCCATTATTGAATGACATTTCTAAGACCGCAGATGTTATCGATACGGAAGACATGTCTTTGAAAAACAATATTTTTGGTATTTTCGATTTTTCAAATTTTTATGGATTTTGTTGATTTTATATTTTTCTATTTTCTTTTCTTTGGTTTTATATTTACGTATTTGGTTTTTGATAAATATTTACAAAGATAGTTTAGATGATATAGTTAAAGAAGATGATGATATTTAGTACCGAGATAAGGATATCGAGCACCCGTTGTAGAAGATAGAAGTCATCATCTCTTAAACATTAACCACCAAAGCTTCCAAGGCTCTTGAATCGAAGAGAGAAATTGAGCCACTTGAAAGTGAGACTTTGGTAGCTTCCCCCAAACCGTATATCTTCTTATTGAGCAGATTCTAAGCTTTCTTTCAAGCTTGCCTTAGCCAGATGCACAAAGACGCACACCATATCATCGATCTTGTTGCTCCATATAAGAAGGATCATTGTAAGTCTCCGTTTGGGGTTATATCATCAAGAAGAACAACAACGTATCATCCCACTCATAAACAATCTTGTCAAATTTCATAACCATCAAGTCTCGTTATGCATCCCAAACGAGTTGTCAAGAGACCACTTCCCCAAGTAGATGAATAGATGCGGTCGGTCTCTTAGACTAGAGCGGCGAACCCGAATACACATACTCGAAGACAAAGAAACTTATACCATCAAGTAGCAGATTAAGTCCAATAGCCAAAGAATAACCCGGATGTATACTTTTCTCCCCACAAGAAAGTGTATGAAGCTCAAGAACCCGAAGTACCCGAATGCCCAAAGAGATAATAACCGATAACATTGAAGAAGCATTCGAATCATCGATTATCTCTGCGGGTGACAATCTGCGGATGTCAACACGGAATAAGTGATTATATCTACGAATCAACGATTAAGCCCTCAGTGAAAGCAAATTGGCGCCCCAATGTACACAATTCTCTCGCCACGATGATTGTGATAACATCGAAATCATTACACACTTGTGTACATCTTTCATCTTGAAACTAACTCTTCCATCTCTTCCCCACATAGTTGGATTAAGAACACTAAGCGCATGAGTCAAACCTTGAGTTTCTCTACTGTAATGACATATTAGTCTTCCGGGATATCTTGATCACTTAGAAGTATTAAGCTCATCAATGTTTACTCGCATTTAGATGTGTGTCTCCTTCCCCTTCTGCTGGTTTTGATACTTGTAATCGACAACATATTATCGACCCAAATACTTGAAATTTGTTGAGAAGATCGCTTGAAGTCTTTGTGAGAATCAACTTGCGAAGAACAGAATGAGCAAGTCTAATTGGGGATTAAATATGGCATTTCACTCTCCCCAATTAGTGCTCTCCCTAAACCGACAATCTTTTTGATACCAGATTAAGAAGAAGTCTTTAGATTGTTAAATGCAACTGCCTTTAGTCTTATAACACGTAGCGAGAAAATGTAGATGATCAGAGACTCGACCTTCTTCAAGATTGTCCATTGGGAATGGAAAGTCAACATCTTCAACTTACCAAATGGATTCCGTTAACTTTGAAAGTAGCAAATCCCTTAACTCAAATCCTCCCAATCAAACAAGAACGAAAGATGTTCATTAAGAAAATCACCAAAGAACTAGAAGCACTTTGTCATTAATCAAATCAGCCCGTGTGAAGATATTAACCAACGACTCTTAGTAGAAAACTCCATGTGAAGATGACCCGATAAGAAGAAGCTCGGTTCTTACATGAGTTTGGAGCCGTTTGACCATTTATTCTCGAAAATCAATCAACCATGCGATAAGTTCACACTTTTCTCCCCTCAAGAATTGCATACGGAGTTGCCATTCTTGATTGAATAATGAATATCTTCACCAAATGTAGTCTATTCACACTTCTCCCAAAATTAGCACATGATGTCCCCATCGACATTATAGTTGAGCAAGTGGAATAAGAAAACAATCAACAAGAGTCCGGTTCACTTGATGGTCAAGCGCATGGAAAAAGTATGAAGCATGTTGATGAGAATGGTCATAATAATAAGATTTCTTCTTGAGAAGATAAAGCGCCTAAGCGTACACTTTTCTTTTATTAAGAGTACGAGGCATGAACTGCTGTGTTCATACGTCATAATGATGAAGCACGAGGCTGAATCGATGTGAGCAGACGTCATAATCTCTCTTGGCAAAACATGGAATCAACCACCATTATCATTCAAGAGGCTCTTTGTAGTGACGGTGATGGAGATAACCCAATATGATGAATTTGACCTCAAGTAAACTAACCCGAACTCGTGACTTAAACTTGCACATATGTAACAAAGAGCGGTGCGAGACTTCATTCTTCATTGAATCTCTAAGTACTCTATACTCTTCATCCAACCAACCATCAAGTATAAGACGTACTTTACCTCTTGAAAATCCACAATTGAATGTGACATCGAGCACTACAACTTAACTCCTTAAAGTGATAGTTATTTTGTGGCAAAAGAGCCCAATTCCCCGTAAAAATAGACTCTAAAAATAACTAGATTTCAAGTCTTCGTTTTTGGAAAAAGCTCGAACAAGGATCATGAAGAATCTTCATCCAACCATCCCCGATACCTTCAGATACTAAGTACACTTGCCCGTGATATTTCACTTCAACCTCAAATAAATAATAGTGAATTGACGCCGTTGTCACATCTTCTGGTTAAAAGCTCAAATATAGCCTCCTTTGACCTTAAAAGTGAACTTTGATAATGGTTTTATCCCGACCATGGTTAAAAGCACATAACCCCATAAAACCACGTAATAACCAGACTGCCATGACGATATCCAATCACACATCCAATTCATGAAGTACACCCTTTTATCTCTTCTTTGAAACAGAAACCGTAGCACCAGCATCAAATAAGATCCCGAAATACATTTTCCTTTCTCCAAGATGGTTCCATAATTACGGGATTTTACAACCCTATGGTTTAAACCGAGAAATAGTTTCTTTCGCGGGATTTTACAAAACCAAGAATAAACCGTAAAATAGATCCGAAATGCACTTTACAATTACCGGGATGTTTCCATTGTCACGGATTTTACAAGTCTATAATTTAAACCGAGAAATAGATTCTTTGTGGATTTTACAAAATCAAGACAAAGCGTAAACAATGTAAGCTTGAATGTGTTATGACAACTTTGGTTTCGTGAATATCTGCTTTTGGGAACATGCGGTTCATTAATGGTTCATTATCCAACATCGAAAAATCATCAACCATCCAATAAGCACTTTGGTAAATAAATCATTCACGCATTCTCGTGGCTATTGCGGTGACAACATAGAAAGTAAACCCGATATGCCAAACTTGATCATGAAGTAAAATTCCCCAGTTTGTTACTTAAACTTGTACTAATCCTCGTGAAAAGAAATGGTGTACCCAATGTACAAAACCTCTTGACATATCCTCAATCGCGTAAGACACCGAAGTGATAATTATGTTGTGGGTTAAGCGAGAAAGAGTCACAACCGTAATTAAATAGCCAAGTCTTTATCACCCTCTATAAACGCCCAAACAAGTCATTTTGCGAAGGGTAGAAAGAAAGAAGATGAAATATGTAAACGTGCTTGAAAAACCTCACTTCTAATCCCAAATAGAAATATCATATAAACAATCCGTGGTCAACTTTGTTCAACCATGAATTTAAGCCGAGACATTATATTCTCCGTGAAAATGTATAAACCATTGTACCCAACAACTCACCACACTAAATCTCATACACCATCAAATCTCTTCAACAAGCCTCATTATATCCAAATCTCATAGATCAACTAATCTCATATTCAACTCGCATAGTCGGATATCCATTCAAGTCCTTATCCGGTCTTAGCCATTGTCACTCCATTTGGTCCAATTTCAAAATCCAAACACATCAACTCATAACAACATCACCCGGTTCATTAAAAATCATTAAATCCGATCCAAAGCTAAATAACTCACATCTAATCTATTACCAAGTCTCACATAGTCACAAAAATGCATATACTCCATTAAAATTCAATTCAAACGAAAATAAACTTTCAAGTCTCATGACATCTCCTAATATCAACTCTCTCGTATGAGGTCCATTAGTCCAATATCCATTGTATTTCAGCCCACAACCAATTATAACACAAAACCATAACTTATCTTGGCCACGTCCATTATTTGATCCATGAAAAGTTTCAAAGGCCCACGAAATTAAGACCGATCAAATTAAATCCTTACCCTAATACTTGGTATATAATACTCCTTATCACTCCACTTAACCCTAATCCTTACATAAATGAATCGCCTTTCATATGCGACTTAACAAACACATCACACTACAAACCCTAATAACTCACAAGAAAGAACGCACACACTTACTTCATACCCAACACCAAAACATATTCGTCCCTTTATCTCATTGATGTTCACAATGACCTTGCCACGGGGATGGCTCGAGGCTTTGATTCGCCACGGGGTTGGCTCGAAATATCTCATAGACTTCACGCATTTAATCAAAGGTAGGTTTCATCTTGAAGATCTTGTAGAGTTATCATTTTGTTTGATACCATATATGAACGAACCATTTGTTGTATGATTTTCTTTTAATATGAACGAACTGTCAAAAGGGGATAACATAATTGTTATAACCCTTTTTTCTTGATGTTCGGATAAAACACAAAAGATCGATGATGATTAGTTTCTCGTTTGATAGACTTTAAAAGTCTTGTTGGTTCTTTGAATCATCACTAGAGAAAGAGGTGAGATCTTTATCCTTTTGTTATTATTATTTATTTTCAATTTTGATTTGGATCGTGATGTATGATTTTTTCGTGACTTAGACTCTCGTTAGTCTTGTTGTTACCTTTGAGAACCACGAAAAAAGAAGTTGAGATCTATTAACTTTTCATTTTGTTATGAGATAATAAGTAGAGATCAGTGATGAGTTGAGGGTTTAAGAGAAATCTATTGAAATATTGAAATAAAACCCGTTTATGAGATCTCATGAGTTTACTTTCGTGAGTATTCTTGTACCGAACCAAAAGAAGGAATGAAATGGTATGCTTTTGTTCCTTCTTTAAATCGTTCGAATATAGTAGGAAGTTATGCTTAGACCATGATCAATGATGGATTAAATAGTGTGTACAATCTTTGTTGATCGGATATTCATTGAGATACACACACAAAAATCGAGATCAATTAATATGAATTAGGTTCATTGTTGAGTCTTGATAGTTTGTGAGTTGAGAAGTTGATGCAGGGTTGTGATGTTGAAAATTCACGATGATGATGTTGAATTTTGAAACCAAGTCATGATAATGGTATATGGTTTTGTTTTGTGGTCTTGGTCTTCTTACATTCTTCTTCATCATTTCTTTCGATCAAGTCGCTAGCCTTGCTAAACACAATCAAGTCGCTAAATCTTTAGAGTCAAGTCGCTAGCATCTTTAGAGTCAAGTCGCTAGATTTTGAAAGCCAAGTCGCTACTTGTTAAATAACAAGTCGCTAGGTCTAAGTTGCTACTTTTGTAAGTCACTACATCAACAAGTCGCTACCAAGATTTGTGAGTCAAAACACTAACATTTTCAAAGCAACTCGCCAACTTGTAAAGACAAGTCACTAAAAATTTTCAAAACAACTCGCTATATAGAAGGTACACTTGAATCGGACACGACCAACTCGCTATGAAGAAAAACGTTGACAAACAAGTCGCTAGGATTTTCCGGCGAGTTTTCCGACTACATTTTCCGTCAATCTTCATACAAACCCAGAAAAATACATTAAAATATGCTTGTTTGCCCAGTTTGTCCATATGAAGATGACCAGTTAACCCATTTAGACCTCATAAATCTGACCTATTGATCACAAAATATGCATAACAAGACTGATATGACCAAATTCATAACAAGACTGATTGAAACAAGATTCTAAGAGTACCAAAACAGATTGAAACAAGATTGAAACTGATATGACCATAAGACCTTTTTGACCAAACAAAATACACATAAAGCTTGTTTGTAAAAACAGTTTACCCATAAAAATGTTCCGACCACACAAATACACAAAAAAGGTTTCAACCAAGTATCAAAACCACAAGAAAAATCATCAAAACACACCAACCTTGGCTCTGGTACCATTTGTAGGATCGTAAATATTATGTGTTTGATGATTCGGGTGGTCTTGGATGATGGAAATACAAGTATGCCATGTTTAGAGAGAAAGTAGAGATGGGTGTTCTAGTTAGAGACTTGCTTTGTAAATTATCAAATGTTAGATTGAGAGCACCACCCTTCCATAGATGGAAGGGGTATTTATAATTCTGAGACATAACGACCTCTATCGGCTGTGGATCGGTGTCTGGTTGGTAAAGACCCGTCCTTCTTCCACGGTTGTTACACTACGCTAAACTAAACTAATAACTAACTAATAAACCGATAAATAACGTAACTAATGACATGTCTACGAGCTAACATATGCTAGACCATAATTGGGGTGACCGACTCTTTAACATGGAATTTCCAATTCCTAACAAAGCGTGTACTCTTTGTCGTTTTATCATCGTGCCTTAATTTCATCAAAAAGTTATAGTCGTACTTTGAGTCGGTTTTGCACTTCGATGGATAGAATCCTTTGCTTGTAGAATACTTTGTGTTGTGAGGGGAACGTGAGTTTCCATTTGTAGAACCATTTTCGCAGATCAGGCCAATAGAAGATTCCTAAAGCTGCTTCATTGTTATACTTAGCAACTGAAGAGCTGAACATTTATTTGATTTCTTCCTCCATTCCTCTTGTGCGTAAACAACAGCTGGAAACTTGGACAATGATGTGGCATACCTCTTCTCGGGATCTGTATTACCATATATCAAGTATTCTAAATCGTGGATGAAAAGGTATCGCGTCGGTACCTTGAGATTATGATCATGGCCCATGAGTGGTAATGGTTTGGAGTAGTCACGATATTTAAATGTTTTTGGCACATGTGGAGACAATGAGGCATCCCAAGTGACGTCTTGAGATAAATCTCGTGAAACTTCCTCGAGATTGTATTCAAATTGTAACCGATGTGAGAGAAGTATTTAATGGAGTGAAACATCCTTTCTGATGTTAACAATGTCTGATAGCTGCAATTTTTGAATCTTCATGACTTTCTTTAGGGTCTTTGTGAAGTCTACAACTGAACCTTCATTAGGTATCTCATCTTCTGGAGCATCTGGATGTGCATCGACCATCTCTTCAAACCAATCGAACTTCTTTGAAGATGGGATCAACCCATTCAAGTACTGGCTTGTGTGGTATATCAGATGGAGGCTCCGGTATGACTTCAGTTTCATTAGGTTGATCCTCATCTTGTGGTTGTTCAGTAGATTGAGGATGAATTTCTTCGTCTTGAGGTGTGTCGAATGTTGCAATGTAAAATCCAGAAGAAGAGGGTCCAATTTTCTTTGAACGTTTTTCTCTTGGTTGTGCATCATCATCTTTGTCAGAGTCATCTTGATGACGTTTGCGAGACTTGGGCATCTTGCATATTTCACCTTTATTTTTTGCCTTTTTCATTGAGCTAAACAAAGATTTTCGAAGATCTTGCTCTTCTGGATCATTAATTATTAGACCAAGTAGCTGACTTTTGAGGTCTGTTGTAGAAGGTTTTGATGGTTTGGTTTAAATAGTGATGGGTATTAATTGAAAGTGATGTGCAACGATACCATTAAGCTTGGTCTTGACATAATGTTTCATTACGTGAGAAGTGCTTCATCAAGTATTTGTTGACCTCGGTGAGTAAGTTTTGTCTAAACAATTCTTCCATTGCATCTGAAACTTTGAAGTCTTTGAAATCATTTATGTCCTTTTGTTTTGCCTCGAACTTGAGCTTGTAATGTGTTGATTTGTTCATGAATAGATTGTAGTTGATCCTTTTCAAAGACTTTTGAAGTTTGTCTAGAGGGATTTTGATTGTGAACTTTGTTGGTGGAAGGAACTCGGTCTTGAATGTTGATCCGATGATCTTTGGAGGTGAGGTTGTTTTAGAGGTATGGATGTGCGGTTATCTCCTCCGAGTGTTGTTGATCATAGTCATCTCGGTCATCATCATCTTGATCATCATCGTTGTTGTCATCACGCCTTTCATTATTCTCATCATATTCATCATTGTCATCATGTCTTTCTGATTCTTCTTCATTTCCTGAGTCAGTGTGGATAAATGCATCTGATTCTTCTGTTCATCTTTGGTGGTTGATAGTGTGACAGATGTGTCATGTTCAGGTTCAGAATGATGTTGTTCATCATCATCAGCTCGTTCATCATGAATGTTTTCATCATCATTCTTCATCCCGAATCCTTCACCTTTCTTGCTGAGCTTAGCTAAGTCGATGATATATTTCCTTTTGTTCTCCAACATAGCTTTTCTCAATTATGACATTTCACCTTTCTTAGGCGTTGGGGCTCTGAGGTATATCTTGATCCATGACATCTTTCCTTTGTGTATACTATCTTTCTCTGTTTGACTTGAACCGGTCTTTTTTCTTTCGGTAGCAAGTTAACCTCTTCTTCTTTTGTCAACTCTTCATCCTGCAGCAGAGTTTTCTTCTTGAAAGCTTCGTGTGACTTTCCTTGGAGCACTTGTCTTGACCTCGACCTCTTCCTCTACCGAACATGTGCCCTTTGTTTGAGTAATTCCAACCATCCCAGCTTTCCCGGCCTCATCATAAGCTAGATATGTGTTGGTGTTTTTGACACTCTCTGTTAATAGGAGGTCCGGAATTCTAAGACTTCTGTTGGTAGTGTTTGTGCTATGAATTCTTACTCTTGAGAGTATGTGATCCATCTTATCAGAATGATATTTGTCACCATCCAGTCTTCTATCAATCTTTGGATCTTGTTCCATGAAGTAGGAGATGAGAATCTTGGTGTATCGAACAAATGGGATCTTGTAACCTTTCCTAGCAACAAACTGATGTTCCTAATAAACCATGTCATCCCATATTAACTTTGCAAAGTCAAGTTTCATGGAGTTCATGGTGTACAAGGTCAATCATGGTTGAGGAAGATATCTTATGTAAACTTTGAAATGAGGGGTGATAGGTTTTGTAGAGTCATCATACGTCAGATGTTTGAGAGATTTGACGATGGTGGTGAAAGATGGAGATGGTGCAAATTGTTTATTATTCCTAGATACTTCTTTAGGAATACCAAGAACAATGCGAAGGAGATGGACATCAAACTTGATTGTTTTTCGGTCAAGTTTAATGGCCATAGTTTTCGTGTCTCTGCTGATTATAAGAGAATGCCAGAATTGATTGATGTAGATTTTAGGAATACTAGCAGAGTGAATCAGAATGTGTCTGCAGAAATGTCTCTTGGGAATTTCCACAATGACTTGACAAGTAGGATGGCACGAGAGTGAATCGAAATCTATCTGGTAGTTAGATTATCCAATCTTTCTTTCATCCTCTGTCAGAATCATTTCTTTCCTTGTGAGTGAACCTTGAGACATTTTGAGGCCTGAAATGCACTGACACCAAAAAATACAGAGAATGTTGCATATACATGTTAGTGTTAGAAAAACAAGCCATAGTAATGTATGCATCAGTTAAGTACAAGTCCATGTGTAGCAAGGTATCACATTTTGAAATTTTCTTTGTCTGAAAAAAATTCTCAAGTCTGGAAATATTTTCTTACTCGAAGAAAAATTGGTTACTCGAAGAAGATTTTGAAAAAGTTGCTTACTCGAAGGATTTTGAAGAAAATTTGAAAAGGACATCTCTTATTCGGAGATTTCCAATTTCCTAAACTTGGAAAACTTTTGATACACTCCTAACTCGGAGAAAATTGGTGCCAATATCCTTACTCGAAGAATAAATCAAGTTACTCGGAGAAATCTGTAATAAATTTCTAATCTGAAGAATTTTCTTACTCGGAGAATTTTATAATAGATTCTAAGTAGGAGAATAGTTCTGTTACTCGAAGATAATTATAAAATTTTCTAAGTAGGAGAAAAAAATCTCTTACTCGGAGAAATTCATACAAACAACCGTAAGTAGAAAAAATTCATAATGTAACTCAAAGGAATTCATATTTATGTCCTTACTCGAAGAAGTTCATAAAATTTTGAAAGAGCATTTGAGCACAGATAATGAACCATACATGCATCCTTAAGCATCCTAAAAAATTTCTTATTATCACACAACACCCATAAATCTCAAATAACAATTCTATGGCCTAGATATTATTATTTTTCATACGAAAATCTTTCAACTAAGCGCATTCTATGGGCCGAGATATGAGACTTTAAGTGCATGATCAATGGACCTATTTAAGCATATATAAACACTCAAAACACTTACACAAATGCTCTAGTACTAGCAATGATTATACGACTACTTAAACCTAAAAACTTTAAATCTTAACTAATAGTGTTCCTATTAATTTATAAGTTTCGATCGAGCAATCCTTATCATGTTTAAATGCTTTCTTAACAGTTTAATTTGACTATAACGCTCAATCAAAGAAATGCCCTTCTAAAACCCCAACTTTCGACTTAATACTAAAGCGTAAATTAAGCTTTAAAACATTTGGCGGTGATAATCGACACGAGATAAAGCAAATAATCGACTTACAATTGAAAAAATGCTTGGTCGGAATCTTAGTGAATTTTGGCGAGTTTGTTGTAAGATATTGGTTTCATAAACACACAAATAAGCTCAACAATGGATCGAATGACATAGAGTTTAGAGAGAGAAAGTGGGATCCTTTCTAGAGAGAAAGTGAAAGAAAACATAGAAGGTTAGATTAAGAATGAGAAAGGTCAAACCCTCACCTTGGGAGGTGAGGTATTTATAATTACACAATAAACGTCCTCCTTGATTGTGGATCGTGCATACAAGTGGTAAAGACCGTCCTTCCTCCACGGTGTTGCACTAAACTAAATAACTAACTAAATAACAAGTAAATAACGTAATGTCTACGAGCTAACTTATGCTAGATTATAATTGGGGTGACCGACACTTTAACATGGAATTTCTAATTCTAACAATCTCCCCAAGGAGGTCACCCCATGATATACATTATGAATCCTAGCATTCTATTCTTGACTTTGTTCTTGAGCTCGTGAGACTTCAATTCTTCAATTCCAGATCTTTGTGCATTAGTAGCGATTCTTCAAAGTCCGTGACCGATTTGTACTTTTAGTGGAGGCCTTTAACCGATCCACATCTTTAATGATCTTGAGCTTTCATTGAGATCATCGACCACAAAGAAATCTCTGCGATCATCCATAGTTGTGTTACCTACATGTGATGTTGTGACTTTTGGACCGACATGCTCACACTTTTAAGTCATGACATCTTTCCATCGAGTAGCGGAGGCTTTACGGGTTCATGATATTTGCGGTCAGATAGCGTACATAGTATAAAATATCGAGCCGTGTTATGTAGATGATAGGTCACTAGTTTTACAACACAAGTATCAATGAAAGAAATAGAGAAGAAAGATTGGTTGAACATGTTAAACATACACACGTAAAGCTTATTAAACCGGTTATGCGTAAGGTGTAAAGGGTGAATAAAATGAACAACCAACCCTCAGTGAGGGTTATTACATAGTATTTATAGGAGGAAGCTAGGGCAACACTCCTAGTCCCTTCCTTTCTCCTATGGGCTTGGGCTAGCTCATGGGCCTTCTACATAAGCTTAAGGCTAATAACAAACATAAAGGCCATAATGAAGCTAACTATTACATATGAATCACTAACACTTGATTAAGGTTTAGGAGTGATTCCAACAATCTCCCAAGTGTTGGTGATGAATGAATATGAGCGGTTAAGGTGCGAGATGTAATAGTAGCTTTGGCGTCTTCGACATTCTTCTTTCTTGTGAGAAGAATTGCCTTGATTAGAACAATCTCCCGGTGTAGAAATTGTTTTCTTTAAAGCAGTTTTGCTTTGATGTCATCTTTGTTCTTTGATCATTGTTCTTTGTGATGGTAGTGATAGTATGTTGTTGTAGTCGCATCAAGTCTGCGCCTCAAGTGCCTTGCATTGCTCCAACGTCTCCACGTCATTCTTCAACATGCTCATCGCTCTTTGACGTTGGATTTGATCGATGAAGTTCTTTAAGTCTTTAACTTTGTAGATTCTTTGATTTGACGAAGAATCATTCGACTTTGTGTTGCTTTAAGATAGAACTTCCATTAGTGATGATGTTGGCGTGAGCATGAAAAGAATCACGATCATTCCGCTCGGAGCTTCCATAAGAAGAAAACATTAAAGCGGTTAGTAATAGCGGATTCCGCACTTACAAGTTTGAACTTGAGGCGTTAACGGCATAGTGTGAAAACACAACTCTAATTCTCACAAAGGCCGTTCTGAACGAGTCCCACAGTGAGATAACACGATGTATCAAGTACACCTCTGATTCGGATGAGTCGAGAGGTACAAAAGCATCACCACCTGATCGTAGACCGTTTCGAACACTGGCGTAATCCGGGGAGTTACCGAGTGACTGCCGTGGTGATTGATGTTGACCACGGGGAGTTTCCATTCAATCACCGAGGATCACGGTTGTGAACCTCTCATAAATGTTCTCGACAGTTGCTAAGATCCGTGAAGGACTCGATAACGTACCATCGATGTTCTTATTGTTGAATGTTCTTATTGTTGAACATCAGTGATGAAATGTCAAGTGTACCTAAAAGATCTTTTGATGAATCTCGGCTCTAGACTCAATAGTGCGTTTTGGTTTTTGAGCGGAGACTAGGGAGAGGGTCTCCTTCTTCATACCGGTGATCTCTAAGAAAGCCAATAGTTTACGTAGGGTTCCTCGTGAGAATGAAACAAGCTTACGTGAGAGAAACATCCTTCCCATTGAAGAATTACTCAAAATGATCCATCATCCCTAGTCTTATTCCCGACTCTTCCATCCCTTCTCTCACTCGATGAGGAAGATGACAACTTTGGAATGAATTGATGCATTTCTTAGTGATGAGTCAATTCCAACGGGAATTGATAACACTTACTTTGATCCAGGAGGAGACATCCTTTTACGGAAAGTTTGTTGATTGAAGAACCATTTCCCACCCTCCTCCCGGACATCTTCTTGACAATCACCATCTAAGCTTCAAGTTTAAGCTTAAAATGTCAAAGCGGTGATTTGCTTCTCTGCTAAGGAATGGACTTGCATTCTCATGTACGTCTTTATTCCATTCTTCACAGATGGTGTGGTTGCTCTTTCCCTTTTCTCTTTCGGGAATGAGGACACCATCTTTGACCCCGGTATCATCCTTTATAGATCCTTCTATTAACAATACCGTGGTTATATCTCGTCGGTGTGGAACTTTCTGATGTTCATATGTTTATTAACATTGTGAACAAAAGTCCGATCGAGATTGGTTTTCCACGTAACTTTCCCCATGAACCAATGAATACGGTCGAGTCAAGCTAGCGACTCGGAATCAAAACAGTAGCACACTATATGGGTTTTCACCCGTATTTCTTCTTCTTTCTATCTTTCTACCACCCTAGTGTGGGGGGTTGCCCCACATGTTTTGTATATAAGTCTTCTAAAAAAAAAAAAAAAAAAAAAAACCTTTCAAATAATGGTAGTAGTATTTCCTTTTACGTTCTTTGTTTCGGCATAACAGTAGGTACTTTGAATATTGAGGGCAATATTCATTTCTAAGTGTGGGGAATTCTCACGAATTTTATCATGTATTATACCAATTCCCCGTTTTGGCCAAAATTTTTTTTTTGGAGTAAGTGTTTAGACTTACTCGGATTCTGATTATCGATCACTTGTCTATAAACAAAAGGATTGGCTAATCCAGAGCAAACGGCTCTTGGTAAAGATATCTCAAATCCGTTGACGACTTGCAATTTGCCCAAAATTGTATGGTGTTGACCACCATATCTTTAATTAGTAAAGAGTTGGCTAGCCCGGCAGTTTATGGCTTGTGGTAAAGGCGGTTGAAATCCATAATTGGTAATCGACTCACCAAAGATAATATTGATAATTTATCTAAGAGTTGGCTAGTCCGTAGCAAACGGCTTCGGTAAAGACAAATCAAAACCGTTGGAAGTCGGTGGTTTGCTCAAAATCACATGGTTATCGAGTGTACCATAGTTCTTACTTGAATCGAAACATTTGGCTACTCCGAAGTAATGGCTTTTGGTAAAGAGACTCAAATCCATTAAGTTTTCTCAAAAGATTGCTAGGGACTAGCAATGTTTTAGTGTGGGATTTGATGAGTGCGTATTCACTCATCATTTTAGGTCAATCGAAATGAAAACATTTAAAAACACTCCAAAATGCATCAAAATACCGAAAATATCTCAAAATTGTGTTTTATATGTTTTAGATGCAAAACAAATGAAAAAGCGAACAAAGTTTGCATAATTGGCGCTTCAGGTCCCCAACTTTTAAAATGACAACTTTAGTCCTGGAATTTCAAAGAATGACGAAATTCACCTGGACATTTTAAATTAGAAAATAAACATTTTTAGTCCTTTGGTAATTCTTACTTATCAAAATTGGTCATTTTGAGAATTTTTGGAAAATTACAATTTTAGTCCTTGGAATTTCACAATTGGCAAAAATAATCCTCAACTTATTTGAAATTCACAAGATTGGTCCTTGGATAGCATTTTCAGAAGTTACATGAGTAGTCCTTGGAATTTCGAATTGTACACCTATGGTCCCTAGATGTTAAATGGGTTTCATATTATATCCTAAGTCTATACCACTTAGGCCCAAAATAAAACACTAAGCCCAACCCAATCCAATCCACTACCCATACCGGTCAACCCCTACCCACCGGTCAAAGAATAAATAAAACCACCCTTTCCTCTGTCTTCCCAATTTCCGCCCAAGGAGACCCTCGCTCCAAGAACCCTAGCTTTTCCCAAGACCCAAACCTCTTCTTTCTCTCCTCCCCAAACACTCCATCCCCACCTCTCTTTTACCCAAATCTCACCACACCCTAAATCACCTTCAACCCTTTACCGGATTTTCCCAAAACCCAAACCCACTATCACTTTTTCCACTCATTCCTTTGGCCATGTCACCAATCCTAGCTTCATAAGACCTCAATGGATAGCTTGGATTCATTTTCATTGGTACCTAAGCGATCAATGGCACGGATTGGTCCAAGAAAGCACAAGGATGGATTTCTCTCACAAAGCAAGCACAAGATGAAGACCGATGGTTTTAGTATAAATAAGACATGATGTAGCCAGTTATAAGGCACCCCTAGTTTAAGTAGAAAATTTTAAGTTTAAGCTTTACTTTTGTAATCTTTAATTTTATTTGAATGGAAAAGTTGGTTTGAGTTATCCTTGTTCTCTTTTATTTCTAGCTATTATCAATCTTTGTTATTAGTTAATGCACTTGGTTTTCAGAAAAGAAAAAATAGGGGTCATAAAAACTTTTTTTTTAAAAGAAGTGTTTGGATCAGTCTTTCAAGTGAGTCAAAAATCATTTTTTTTACCCGTTTGACCTTCAAGGTCAAACTGCATTTAGAAAGGTTAGTACCCTTTCAAGCTTAAAATTACATCAACAAAGTTTTTGGACAAGTTTGGTTTTAGAAAATGTTTTCTTTTCTGTCTTGCTAAACTGCTCAGGAAAGTAGCTTAGGGTGCTGATCTTGGGTTTATTTCTCAGTTTAGTTGTTGGTCTAAATAAGCAAATCTTGCTTTTCTCAACTCAACATGTTCCCAACTCACTTTGGTTTCAATCTCATGCATCAAAGATTCTCTCAACTAAGTTTAAATTGAAGTCAAAATCTGTCCCTCACTCAATTTTTGTTCAGCATCAGTATAAGAAAAGGGTGTCCTAAGGCATCTCTGTACAGCTTATTTATAAGGTGTGCATTGCTTTTCTTGCCTACCATTTAGCTTATTTTGATACCCCACTATGCTAACTATGTTTTTGCAGCTTGTCCTTGGTTTGGAGATCCATGTTTTAGCTTATAAATAAGCTCAAACAGACACCCTGACTGTTGTTGCAGTCGCAGATTATCTGACGAGTTTCCATTGCTTTTATTTTGGCTTATCAAGTGTTGTGAACTGCTTATTAGATACACTTTAGTTAGTTTAGCTTAGTGTAGTTAGGATTTGGATTATTAGTCTTCCCTTAGTGCTTATTAAAATAACTTTAGTGATTAATCCCCATTCATTAGCTTTAGCATAGCTTATTCCTTAGCCAACTGTTTTCCCATTTATCTTAGCTTATTTGCAGCTTACCTGTGCATCTCTCAGCTTACTTGTCACTACCTTTTTCTTAACTACTTTTTTTTCCAAGTGTTCTTTGCCAATTTGTTGCCAACAGTGGCTAAAGGAGTGTTTGTTTGTATACTTAAAAAGGGTGTTTGGTTTTTAACTTAAAAAGGTGTTTGTTTGTGTTCTGTCTAAAATAGTGAGCAAAAAGCAGTTTAAACTGCTTATTGACTAAGTTTCATAAACAAAGTTTTCACAAAAAAGTGCTTATCTCATCACCCTTTACTAGTTCCAAAAGAAAAGTTGAAAAAAAATTTGATTTTCAAAAAGGGTACCAAGGGATTCGAACCACGGTCCCTAAGCTCAACACACTAACACTCCATGAAACCATACGCCCTTGGGACTTTATCATTGTACTTTACCTTTGTTAAATATTTAAGTGTCACTTAGGGGTTTGCTTATAAGCCAACTTTGGCTTATTTGAGCTTATTTCAAAGCAACTTCAGTTTTTAAATTTTCTAGAATTCGATTGCATTAAGAAGTAGTTTACGTGATTTTTCCATATTTTTCTAAATTAGTTTAATATTTTAATCATTTAATTAGTATTTCATAGATTTTAATTCATAGAAATTAATTTAAAAGTCAAAAAATATTCCGCTTTTCCTAAAATTATTTTTAGCCAAATAGCTCGTGGGAAAATTGATTTCGCTTGTGTAGCCTAAATTGCTAACTTTTACGTTTATGGCTCGGGTTGTTTTCCGTTTTTCGTTTTCGTTTTGCACCCTAGGACTTAGTGTAGCTTAGTTTTATAATTTCTTAGGCTTAGTAGTAGTTAGTTTTTAGTTTAATAGGGTTCCGCCTTAATTACTTTCCGTTAATTAATTTGTAGAATTAGTAATCAAATCCAATCATTAAAATCCAATTCAAGTTCGAATCACGAAACTCAACGAATCCTTCCATTCACACCTCGTTGGGACACGACCGGAAATCACTTTTCGGTATCACTTTTATCACACCAGTGAGGTTTGGCACGTTGACCTTTTTCCTAAAGGGTTAATTTGTCGAATTTCGGATAATTTGATATATTGATATTGTGTTTTCACCACTCACTTCTAACGAATCAAATTTTGGCGCTTGCGGGAGGTGTGTTGCGACAATATCGTGAAGTTTTTACGATTAGTGACTTGAAGAACCTTCCTCGTGAAGTTATTGTTTTATAAAAATACAAAATACAAAATATTTTTCTTTTCTTTGTATATATATGTAAAGATTAAAAATACAAAAGATTTTCCTTGTTGTTTTAAATAAATAGAAGACACAATCAATATAACATTCTCAATGAGGTGTTATCATTATAAGTTCGAACAAAGATTTAAAACTTGCCTTTGTGTCGCTCGTGTTTTGGTTTACTTTTATCGGTTTAACAAAGCGTGTGAGGGTATAAGGACGGCGACATTAAATTGCGGTTGAAAAGAGACGGGTTTTAATAAGCTTGTGACCTACAAAGTCTCTCCGCTCCTTTGTGCGTTTTACTTGTAAAGTGATCATTTCACGTGGGATTATTGGTTTAAGTTCACTTTGTTGTTTTGCCTCGGTCTTGTTTTAATTGAAAGTGTTGTTTTGGAAGTGCATGCTTTTCGCTTCATAGCTCGTGAGCGTAACAGTAACCAAGCAAGCGTATAACCCAAAAGATTCTTCGTTCCTCATTTTCATAATTCTCTTGTTTCCTCGAGTTTCGTCTAGTGCATGCTTTTCGTTCTTCTAGATCATTGAGCCCTTTTCGTGATCTAGTAGAAATTCCTAGAAGACGTTCTCATAGGCGTCTTTGCCGAATAGTCGAACCGAGATTCGTACTATTCCAAACAACAATATGGCGAGACGAGCGAACTATGGCGAAATGCTCCGGGCACCCACCGGGGTTATGGAGATGCCATCGTTTACCACCAATCAATTCGATCACTTTGAATTGAAGGCGCATTTGATCGAACTTGTGTCTGAATCAATTCCACGGGTTTGATCGAGAAGACCCGTATGCACACATCCGTTGGTTTAACAAGTTGACCTCAACTATCAATTACAAGGATGTGCCACAAAGGTGATCAAATTGATGCTCTTTCCGTTCTCACTTGAGGCGGCCGGTTGGGTGGAAAAAGAACCCCTCGATCCATCGAAACTTGGGAGGATCTTGTTCAAAAGTTTGTCAATTATTTCTTCCTCCATCAAAGGCGACTAATCTTAAAATGAAATTTCGGATTTCGTCAAAACTTGATGAAAACTTTGGAGAGGCATGGGAGATTCAAAGATCTCCTCGGAAATGCCCCATCATGAATTCACGGAGCTTCAACAAGTTAATATCTTTTATAATGGGTTGAGCAGTAGCGATCAAGATTCTTTGAGCAGTACGCGCGGTGGCAATATCTTGAATCGTAAGCCTAAAGATGTGATTGAGATTTGCGAAATAAAATCAAAAGTTCCTATTTCTGCAACAAAGAAAATATTCGAACACTCACTTCTTCATCCGGTAACTCTTCCGAGTTAGCCGCTCCGTTAACCGCTCTAACGGACGTCATCCGTTGTATGATGAAAGAGGTAAAGGAAATCAAAGCGAAATTCATAAACGGAACCAATCAAAGCCGTGAACAAGGTGTGTGAAACTTGTAGTGGTCCACAGCGTATTATGATTGTCCGACAACCGATGCTTCTTTTACCAAGCTCCGTAGCTTACGTAAATCACAATCAATACCGACCACAAGCGGATCCTCAATCACAGTGCACCTAGCGGTATGACACCACAGGTTTTCCCCTGTGCAAAACCATGGCAATCGAATCGTTTGTTCCAAATCAAGGACAAAATTTCAATAACTCTCAAAATTTCAATCGAACCGGAACAATTTCAACCAACCATATCAAGCTCCAATCGGCAAAGTTATCAACAACCTTCTCAAGCTCCATACCAAATGACTTCATGAAAGTTCTTGAGTCAAGCATCGTTCAATGCAAACTCGGATCAATAACATGAGGTTGAGCTAAAAAGGAAATTGATACCACAATGTCTCGGCGAGACAAATGAGTTGAAGAATATGATGAGCGGTTTCATGAACATGAATATGAACAAAGCTTCATCATCTTACGGAGGACTCCCAACAATACAATTCCTAATCCCAATGCCGAGTTGAAAGCCGTCACCACTCGTAGTGGTAAGGCGCTGTGGACCTTCGACTCCTATGCCCCTCCTCCTGTGGCATTGAGTCAAGTTACCAAGGAGACAACGGACAAGGTGCATTATTGAGCCCACGTATCAAGACGTCCCACCTTCGGTGGTCAAGCTTTAAGTCCGGAACCCGAGTTCGAAGACAAGTTCGAGCCGAAATGACTTCCATCCGGCTCAAAAGTCTAGTCGACTTCCTTACCCATCAAGAATGAATGATGATAAGCTCAAAGACAAAAACAAAGAGCAAATGGAAAAAATTTTCCAAATCTTCAATGAGCTTCACTTTGATATAAGCCGTTGATGCTCTCGTTCTAATGCCTAAATTTGCATCCACGCAAAGGCTTACTCACCAACAAAGATAAGTTATGCGAGATGGCGAAAACCCTCTAAATGAGCAATGCTCGTGACCATTCTTAATAAGCTTCGAAAAGCTTGAAGATCTGGCGGTTTTAATCCGTGTGATTTCTTGGGATGTTTCAATGCTCCGCCTTGGCGATCTTGGCGCTAGCATTAACCTCATGCCACTCTCGGTATGGAAGAAAGCTCTCTTCTAAACTTACATCCACTTGTATGACACTCGAGCTAGCGGACCGTACCCAAACTCGTCCACTGGGATGGCAGGGGATGTAGTGGTGAAAGTAGGAAAGTTTCACTTTCCTACGACTTTGTTGTAGTAGACTTTGATGCGAGATCCTAAGTTCCCCTCATCTTGGGAGAGCTTTCTTGAGAGCAGTGGTGCTACGATTGATGTGTTCTTTGAAGAGTTGACCATACGAGTTGACAGCGAAGAGCTCGCATTGAATATCGGCGAACTCCAAACCTCTGTACAAGCAGTGTTGCCACATTGATCAAAAATGCGAAGAATCAATGCAACACTCTCAAATTTCATGGTTAAAGGAGTCACCAAAAACATCTTGAGCTAAAAGCTTTGAAAATCAACCTTGGTTCAAACAAATGGTTTGAAAATTGTACCAAGGAAATCCAGTGTTCTTGATGATGATGATATAGAATCGGAGACTTCATCGAAGTGGTGGAAATTGCTAGCTCTAGAGCACACCACTTGTCCCACCTCGGAATCGGTTTATCGCATCGAGTTTGTTAACTACGTGAATGAAACCAAACTTCGCCCGGTTTCGATGATGATGTTTGTGATCGATGGGAGACATCCTTCCATTGAAGAATTACTCAAAATGATCCATCATCCCTAGTCTTATTCCGACTCTTCCATCCTTCTCTCACTCGATGAGGAAGATGACAACTTTTGGAATGAAGTCGATGCATTTCTTAGTGATGAGTCAATTCCAGCGGAATTGATAACACTACTTTGATCAGGAGGAGACATCCGTTTTACGGAAAGTTTGTTGATTGAAGAACCATTTCCGCCCTCCTCCGGGACATCTTCTTGACAATCACCATCTAAGCTTCAAGTTTAAGCTTAAAATGTCAAAGCGGTGATTTGCTTCTCTCGCTAAGGAATGGACTTGCATTCTCATGTCGTCTTTATTCCATTCTTCACGGATGGTGTGGTTGCTCTTTCCTTTTCTCTTTCGGGAATGAGGACACCATCTTTGACCCGTATCATCCTTTATAGATCCTTATTATTAACAATACATGGTTATATCTCGTCGGTGTGGAACTTTCGATGTTCATATGTTTATTAACATTGTGAGCGAAAGTCCGATCGAGATTGGTTTTCCGCGTAACTTTCCCCGTGAACCAATGAATACGGTCGAGTCAAGCTAGCGACTCGGGAATCAAAAACAGTAGCACACTATATGGGTTTCACCGTATTTCTTCTTCTTTCTATCTTTCTACCACCTAGTGTGGGGGGTTGCCCACATGTTTTGTATATAAGTCTTCTAAAAAAAAAAAAAAAAAAAAAAAAACCTTTCAAATAATGGCCGTAGTATTTCCCTTTTCGTTCTTTGTTTGGCATAACGGTAGGTACTTTGAATATTGAGGGCAATATTCATTTCTAAGTGTGGGGAATTCTCATGAATTTTATCATGTATTATACCAATTCCCGTTTTGGCCAAAATTTTTTTTGGAGTAAGTGTTTGCACTTACTCGGATTCGATTATCGATCCGCCTTGTCTATAAACAAAAGGATTGGCTAATCCGAGGAGCAAAGCGGCTCTTGGTAAAGATATCTCAAATCCGTTGACGACTTGCAATTTGCCCAAAATTGTATGGTGTTCACTCACCATATCTTTAATTAGTAAAGAGTTGGCTAGCCCGCAAGTTTATGGCTTGTGGTAAAGGCGGTTGAAATCCATAATTGGTGTCGACTCACCAAAGATAATATTGATAATTTATCTAAGAGTTGGCTAGTCCGAAGCAAGCGGCACGGTAAAGACAAATCAAAACCGTTGGGCGGTGGTTTGCTCAAAATCACATGGTTATCGATGTACCATAGTTCTTACTTGAGCTGAAACATTTGGCTACTCCAAAGTAATGGCTTTTGGTAAAGAGACTCAAATCCATTAAGTTTTCTCAAAAGATTGCTAGGGACTAGCAATGTTTTAGTGTGGGGATTTGATGAGTGCGTGATTCGCTCATCGTTTAGGTCAATCATTGTAAAACATTTAAAACACTCAAAATGCATCAAAATCTTGAAAATATCTCAAAATTGTGTTTTATATGTTTTAGATGCAAAACAAATGAAAAAAGCGAACAAAGTTTGCATAATTGGCGGTTTAGGTCCCCAACTTTTAAAATGACAACTTTAGTCCACGGAATTTCAAAGAATGATGAATTCACCTGGACATTTTAAATTAGAAAATAAACATTTTTAGTCCTTTGGTAATTCTTACTTATCAAAATTGGTCATTTGAGAATTTTGGAAAATTACAATTTTAGTCCTTGGAATTTCACAATTGGCAAAATAATCCTCAACTTATTTGAAATTCACAAGATTGGTCCTTGGATAGCATTTTCGAAGTTACATGAGTAGTCCTTGGAATTTCGAATTGTACACCTATGGTCCTAGATGTTAAATGGGTTTCATATTATATCTAAGTCTATACCACTTAGGCCCAAAATAAAACACTAAGCGCTTGACCCAATCCAATCCACTACCCATACCCGGTCAACCCTACCCACCGGTCAAAGAATAAATAAAACCACCCTTTCCTCTGTCTTCCCCAATTTCCCTTGAGGACCCCTGCTCCCAAGAACCTAGCTTTTCCGGTACCCAAACCTCTTCTTTCTCTCCTCCCCAAACACTCCATCCCCCTCTCTCTTTACCCAAATCTCACCACACCTAAATCACCTTCAACCCTTTACCGGATTTTCCCAAACCCAAACCAGCTATCCTTTTTCCGGCTCATTCCTTTGGCCATGTCACGATCCTAGCTTCATAAGACCTCGATGGATGGCTTGGATTCATTTTCATTGGTACCTAAGCGATCAATGGCACGGATTGGTCCAAGAAAGCACAAGGATGGATTTCTCTCACAAAGCAAGCACAAGATGAAGACCGATGGTTTTAGTATAAATAAGACATGATGTAGCCGGTTATAAGGCACCCTAGTTTAAGTAGAAAATTTTAAGTTTAAGCTTTACTTTTGTAATCTTTAATTTTATTTGAATGGAAAAGTTGGTTTGAGTTATCCTTGTTCTCTTTTATTTCTAGCTATTATCAATCTTTGTTATTAGTTAATGCACTTGGTTTCGGAAAAAGAAAAAATAGGGTCGTAAAACTTTTTTTAAAAAGTGTTTGGATCGATCTTTCAAGTGAGTCAAAAATCATTTTTTACCGTTTGACCTTCAGGTCAAGCGCATTTAGAAAGGTTAGTACCCTTTCAAGCTTAAAATTACCTCAACAAAGTTTTTGGACAAGTTTGGTTTTAGAAAATGTTTTCTTTTCTGTCTTGCTAAACTGCTCAGGAAAGTAGCTTAGGGTGCTGATCTTGGGTTTATTTCTCAGTTTAGTTGTTGGTCTAAATAAGCAAATCTTGCTTTTCTCAACTCAACATGTTCCCAACTCACTTTGGTTTCAATCTCATGCATCAAAGATTCTCTCAACTAAGTTTAAATTGAAGTCAAAATCTGTCCCTCACTCAATTTTTGTTCAGCATCAGTATAAGAAAAGGGTGTCCTAAGGCATCTCTGTACAGCTTATTTATAAGCTGTGCATTGCTTTTCTTGCCTACCATTTAGCTTATTTTGATACCCCACTATGCTAACTATGTTTTTGCAGCTTGTCCTTGGTTTGGAGATCCATGTTTTAGCTTATAAATAAGCTCAAACAGACACCCAGGTCATTGCATTTGCGATTATCTGTGACGAGTTTCCATTGCTTTTATTTTGGCTTATCAAGTGTTGTGAACTGCTTATTAGATACACTTTAGTTAGGTTAGCTTAGTGTAGTTAGGATTTGGATTATTAGTCTTCCCTTAGTGCTTATTAAAATAACTTTAGTGATTAATCCCCATTCATTAGCTTTAGCATAGCTTATTCCTTAGCCAACTGTTTTCCCATTTATCTTAGCTTATTTGCAGCTTACCTGTGCATCTCTCAGCTTACTTGTCACCACCTTTTTCTTAACTACTTTTTTTCCAAGTGTTCTTTGCCAATTTGTTTATAGCGATGGCTAAAGGAGTGTTTGTTTGTATACTTAAAAGGGTGTTTGGTTTTAACTTAAAGGTGTTTGTTTGTGTTCTGTCCAAGCAGTGAGCAAAAAGCGGTTTAAGCGCTTATTGACTAAGTTTCATAAACAAAGTTTTCACAAAAAGTGCTTATCTCATCACCCTTTACTAGTTCCAAAGAAAAGTTGAAAAAAATTTGATTTTCAAAAAGGGTACCAAGGGATTCGAACCACGGTCCTAAGCTCAACACACTAACACTCCACGCCAAACCATACGCCCTTGGGACTTTATCGGTTGTACTTTGCCTTTGTTAAATATTTAAGTGTCAACTTAGGCGGTTTTGCTTATAAGCCAACTTTGGCTTATTTGAGCTTATTTCAAAGCAACTTCTAGATTTTTAAATTTTCCTAGGGTCAGTGCATTAAGAAGTAGTTTCTGTGATTTTTCCATATTTTTCTAAATTAGTTTAATATTTTTAATCATTTAATTAGTATTTCATAGATTTTAATTCATAGAAATTAATTTAAAAGTCAAAAAAATATTCCGCTTTTTCCTAAAATTATTTTTAGTCAAATAGCTCGTAGGAAAATTGATTTCACGCCCGTAGCCCTTAAATTACTAAATTTTTACGTTTATGGCTCGGGTTGTTTTCCCGTTTTTACGTTTTTACGTTTTTGCACCCTAGGACTTAGTGTAGCTTCGTTTTATAATTTCTTAGGCTTAGTAGTAGTTAGTTTTTAGTTTAATAGGGTTCCCTTGCCTTAATTACTTTCCCGTTAATTAATTTGTAGAATTCGTAATCAAATCCAAATCATTAAAATCCAATTCAAGTTCGAATCACGAAACTCAACGAATCCTTCCATTCACACCTCGTTGGGACACGACCGGAAATCACTTTTCGGTATCACTTTATCACACCGTGAGGTTTGGCGCGTTGACCTTTTTCTAAAGGGTTAATTTGTCGAATTTTACGGATAATTTGATATATTGATATTGTGTTTTCACCACTCACTTCACAACGAATCACCTATGTTGCCATAAAACCAATTTTCAAGAAAATCTCTCACAGCGGTTATGATTGTAAAACATTTTGTACCCTTTGTAAGAGTTTGATCTTTTGAAAATACTCCCCTCACATGTGCTTAAGAGTTTTACGGAAATCGCACGGTGAGGAAAAAGCGCGCTTTATGAATTGATCAACTCAAGATAGACAATCCCTGCGAGACACGATTACGTTGCATAGTTAAAGAGTTACATTGTCGACTTTTGGGTGACAACTAGCTCTAACAACTACCTTGAAGATGTAGATAAACCTCGAAAGGTTGTCGAACCCGTCGAGTTCATGTCTACCAAGAGTTTCTCGAATGGTACATTCTATTCGGACAAGTCCTTTGCGAGATCGTTTACATCACTAGCGAACTAGCTTGAAGTTATTACCCGTCCGGACAAGTCTTTTCGAGTTACTAACGATTAAGTATCGTCAATTCGTTGGTTAAGTCTATAGCGCAAAGATTCATTTGCATTTACACAACATATTTCTTATCACATAATTTTCTCCCCTCAAAATGGCATATAAAATGTTATTTTTGAAAAGTTGAAATAAATATGACCATTTCGAGTGTTGGGAAGATGACCACTTGTGAACAATTTGTGAACAAAGTTTTAATTCAAATACTTCCCTCAACAAGTGATATAAAGGTTGAGGTTTTGAAAATCATAAGGGAAGTACTTGTTCTTTTGAGCAAAACCTTTAAAAGTGAAAGGTTTGATAGGTTTTACTCAAAAGTAAGAAGCTTTCGCTCCTTTTATAAGGATTGTGCAATGAAGCGTACCACGGGGTCCTTTCTTGACAAGAACGGGTTGTACACTAAAATCGTGCACAAGCCATTAGCATAATTAAATCACACATCAAAATATTATGAAATAGAAGCGGTTCAAGGGTACCGAAGTCCATCAATGTTTCGGGGAATGCGAATCGGGCGTTGATAGCCGCGAGAGCAATCACGGGATGACCGCCTACAAAGCTCTCGAGTTCGAGCTGGTCCGTCGATACAACCTTTCATCAATCTTTCGATGATCCTCCACATCCGTCTTTCCTTGGAATTCCATCGCTTTTGTGACCCAATGCCTTTATGAATATCCTTCAACCTATAATCCAATCCGTCCTAACCTTCTTCAATGTGTGATCCCCAAACTTGGGAAGATCTCTACACGCCATCAAGTAATTGCGATGTTTTCACTAATGTAAACCACTCCGAATGGTTGGTGATGAGTGTGTGTTGTGAAAGTGGTTAATGTCGGGAAGCTCTAGGCGAGGTGGAGTGAAGTTGACACGGTGCGATATGATTCAACTGCAAGCTGGAAATCTTCTACGTTCTTTGATGACTATGCTTCTAATGAAGATAGCGAGGACTTGATGAATTCGGGTTGAACTTGATTGAAAATTGTCTCATGCGACCACTGTACTTTGGCAAGGTACATGTCTTCAATGTCGTTGATAGACAAATTCTCAAAGTCCGCTTGAGAGAATGCATAATCCCTTCGTCTTGCCTTTTGACCATAATATTCTTGAGAAAGTGTAGTCCCATTTAGACGAAAGATCAACATGTTTGATGGCGCGATTACTTTAGTCTTGAACACTTCATGTTGAGACTTTTGAACTGGCGACTTTTGTAGTAGATTCTTGACGTTCGGCCAATGGTGAATCCTATACAATGCATCACGGTCATATACTTCCACATTGTTGGAGAACATGTGGTTAGCCCTTTCCTCGATGGCTATGCGGTTAGAGTATATGGGCTGCTGGGAGCGGAAGTGTCGGGGATGTAGCGTATTTCCTTGAACCATCGCCACCGTGTAGAAGAAATTCCAAGTCTTTGTTGAAGAAATATCGGAATGGAATCCTAAGTCGATCTGGTTGGCCAATTGTAGGTAGAGGTTTAGACAAGTGGTGTAATATGGAGGGTTGTCCGTTTGGTGAAGTCGATGTTTGATTACGGGTTGAGCGAATCCATGTTGTTAGACATGGCTCGTGCTATATTATCGGTGATACTCAACTTCAATAGCACTTTCCGAATTGTCTTTGAGAAGTTGAAATGCTTCATTCTTGATTCGCTTCAACTCGGTTTCGTCATCTTCTTCACGAATTTTTCTTGTAGTATTTTCGCATGCTCTTGACCTTGATAGGTGATGATGAATATAAAAACATAAATATAATATATAAGCGCGGCGGAATCATCACCAACAACGGATCCATATTGCCATATGATCAATCAAATAAAACATAGATAAGGTTTATACCTTTGTGGCGTGATTCGATAGCGAGACCACGACCACCACGAATGGAATCAAGAAACCAAAAGACCAATTAGGTTGGCCTTTCCCGATGTGTGAAACACACTACCGTCAACAATCACCCTTTGATGCTAGTCTAACCTTTTCACCAATCCTTGCAAAAACTACACTAGTATTATCAAGGAGAAAAGACCAAAAACACAAACCCTAAAGTGAGGTGTGTGTTTGGGCGTCAAAGAGAGAGAGGTGGGAGGATAATAAAGTCCTAATGTAACCTTGATCAACATCAATGATCATAAATAATAATCAATTAGCATTAATGCTAATTGATGTCAAATCTTAAGTTACACTTTAAGCCCTTCAAAGTCCAAATACTCCACTTAACTCCCTTATGTAACAAAGGTTATACATAATGTAAATACGATAAATACATTATGATAATGGTGTCTAAGTGTATATGTGTGTGACCCATAGGCTCACATATGACTAGCCATATAATTATTTATTATGACACGAGCATACTCCAACGACTCCCACTTGCGGCGTCATAATAGACAAGTAATTATACAAGCAATGGTTAGCGTCTAGCAACACGCCAATGCCCCTAGTGATATGTGAGTCGGTTTCTCAAACATTTCATTAAATGGTTTATATGTCTTATATCCCTTTGTTTGAGATACCATGTTGAATATTAGACATGTATCAAAAGTCATTCTAAATGTTCAACCATTATGTTCTCGATCTAGATATTGAACAAGATTACCAAGTGAATTAAGATTCATCTTAATCTCATTTGGGTACGGCCATACAAACATCTGTTCAAATCATCGAAGGGCCCAATAGTATCTAACTCCAATCCATGTGGAGGAACAAATCTGTTTTGATTGCGTGTCATTCATGTGCTTCAAATCATTCACGATAGTGGCCTTTATAACTACCTTGTTAGGAATGACGTTTAACCATATCAAGGAATGAAACTCCACACATGCAAAACACGCTTGCATCTCAAGTCTAAGGATAATAGACATAACCATTTTCGAGATTCACTATTTGGCGCCGATCCATGCGGTGAATACTCGTAGGTTGGGTCGATCAATGATCATCACCATGAACAACATGTGAGTTTGGCAAAATGGTCACTAACACACTCACAATTGTCTTAATTTGATGGTACTCCGTCATGGTCAACCGACAATGGACAAGTTTTGAATGAAGAAAATCATTCATGGATTTAAACATGCAAATATAGAATCTGGTTGATATAAATGAAAGCGATAATAACCATTAAATCAATTCATTATAAAATATAAAGCGCTTAGCATTCCATTATCCAAATACTATAAGCAGATATGCATAAGACTACATATAGATCGGAAACCGTGTTCCCATCATGATCAAATTATGTTGTTCAAGACAACAAGTAGTCATCACGAGTAAACCTTGAGAATACTTGTTTCAATATCCATGAAAGGTATGATGATTGTGCATTCAAGTACAATACGAGTATTGCGACAATGCATTCCATAGGGTGTTTGTCACTAGCAAAACACCTACTATAGACATTCATCTAAGCAGTTTCTCAAGCGTAAAGTATTCTTATTCTTTTATGGTATAATACATTAATGCTCTCAGTCGAGCACATCTAGTCAACAATGTCATCATTCATGATGATATGCTACCATGACTAGGTTTGAGCATCATTTCAGTTAAATAAGCATCAATGTATGCAAACAGAACAGAGATCCTCAAATATCCGTAAATGTTGAACATATATTTGGTCCTTTGAAGGTCCATTAGAATGTTCGTTTAACAATTATCTAATGACATTCACTTAGTTATTTGTTGTTATCAATCATCTTGCATTCATGCAAATGATATAATTAGTCCAATGCCCAATATGATATACATAATGAATCCTTTAGTTAAACTTAAGGTTTCTATTCATGCTTTCAATCTCATCGGTAAGATTGATTATTGAGACTCCTCGATAATGTTTCATATTATGTCGACTTAATAACCGCTTATGTTTATTCAAACAAACATATGTAACAAGGTTGCATGTTTTATGTTCTAAAACTCTCAAGAGAAACTTCATTCAAACTAAGGAAAAAATTCTAGCTTAGATGGAATAATGTTTCTAATCGTTATCAACATATGAGATTTAAGAAAATAAATACGATTACTCCCACTTGCTCTTAGTGTACTTAGTCTTGATCTTATTTTAATCAAAATCAAATTAATGATTTTATGGTAAACTAAAGATCTTAGCTCGGAGATGCATTATCTAATCCACACTTGGATTCTTGTATCTTGTAGACATAATTAAGATTATATATATTCACAAACCCTTTTAAATACACATCGTCCTCGCAAATGTATTCAATAAGAAAAGAGTTTTGAAATCCTATTGTCACATTTCATGAAGATAAGTATGACAATTCACCATCTTTATACATTTAATATTTACAGGTAGGTAGATATAATCATAGTCAATTTCTTGAGTATGAGTAACCCATTTCACTACTCGTGAATTAAATGTGTATACAAGTTTGTCCTTTTGAGTCTTCTCATTGAGAAACTCATATTTAACCTCACAGTCTAACTGATTGGTAAGAGATCAATCAATCTTCATGAGTGATTGTCTTCCACGGACTGCATCTTATCATTCATAGCTTTGAGCCATTCATCAGATTCAAAATCTGATAATGCAGCTCTTAGTTAGCAGGTTCACAATGACCCTCTAACTTATATCCCTTAGCATTGATATAAGACTATATCATTCAGGTGCAAGAAGTTTCCTTCCGGATCTATGAATGAGAGATATCATACTATGATTTAACATATGCATGTTTACCTTAGTGTGACATCGACAAGTGTACCTAGAAGGTTGTGTATATTAGTTCTTGAACAACCTCAAGATCTAAAGGTGCTCCCACTTGCTTTGTACATAGAGACTAATCTCTAGATACACAGCATCTTGAGAAACAATAAATTGTTTTCAATTAGGACATCCAAAATACATTAGTAGTTCTTGACTCCGGTTTGTTAATTACTTACTCTAAGGTATTTGACAAATTAAGAACTTCAATCAAGACATAATGGAATTCATCCCATTCCATAACACAATGGCGTCTTAAATACCTTCCAGATTGGAACCATATTGAGTGTACCCATGGCACATTCAATTTTCTAACCTTAATTCTTTGGAGGTAAGAGAGTTTAAGTCATCAAAGATCAAACAATATCAATAGAGTTTGATTTTCCATGATGGACATACCATAATAATGTGGTATTCCATGAGGATTGATGTTGTGAGACTATCCCACAACTCATTAGATGAACTTATACTCTTTGGCTTACGTATCTGCCAACCAAGTCAAACTAGATGGCATCAATAGTGTTATCAGCCTATTGCATATTTAATTTATAAGTTGTTGACCAAGTCAATGACTTCATGTGCATGTTTTGACTAGAAAACATAAACATTTAATATTTTACTATCGTCATCGTCATTAACAATTTAATGACTTCATGTACATGTATTTAACAAGAATACATAACAAGTTAACGTCTTACTTTCGTTATAAGTCTTTCAACAATTAACGAGACTTGATGTTTAAGTCTTTACAAGAGACCTAAACATATTCAAGTAAAGCAATTTAGAGTGCTTAGTCTCTTGGCCTCAATAGTAATTTCAAGTTAATTTCATACTTCAAGATTATGACTTTACAATAATACATAATCATATTCTTGAACAATTCGGTGAATATGTTGAAGTAGCTTTTCATATTATCTTGACATTTGTTCTAATTAGGGCAACTTACATTTTATGTGTAGAAGTCCTAGTAGAATATTAGTTTTCTTACCTTGCGTCAAGAAAAACTATTAGTCATATTGTTATATGTTGTATCTTGCACACAATGAAGATTTCTCCCACTTGTGCATGGCACAACATCATGCGTAATATGACGATGTCACGATATGATATACAAAATGAAAATATAGATATGTAGAACTTTATTGTTTTAATAATGAATCATGCATAACAATTTATTGATAACATTTCAGGAAGCAACATCAGGAACGCGACAAGTTATCTAATAAAATTCATGCAATGGTTCTTATATAAACTATGATGCTTCACGTGTGAAAAGTAGTGTATTATTTCAAGACAATCAAGAAATAATATGGGCAACCTTCAAGGTAATAAAGATTACGGCTCCCACTGGATTAGACAACATTACATGTGTTTCGTCACCAGTATTAAAGTCACATAGCTCGCATTGGATTATACAACATCATAAATGTTATGTCACCAATGGTGGGCGAGTGTCAATTGGATACTTTCCTTCTTTCTTTGAATATCTACACATTATTGCTAATGTGAGTCACTTGGACTAGTAAACATGTACTTAGATATTCAATGAAGTGCATCAAGTTCTAACATATAGATGACGGGCTAGCCATCATTGATATTTTAACTTGAAAATATGCATGCAATTCCTCCATAAGGTCTATTTTACCACAAGGGTGTGTAGTACCTTATTAGGTTTATTGGGTTAAGATAATTGCTAGGTAATCATGCTAGTAATTGTCTTTACCATTTTTGATTTATTGATATTTCCATCTTCTAATTAAAACTCATATTATTTTGGTAGCTATAGAAAACGTGTTCTCTAGTTATCCAAATATCTCATCTTACTTCAATGTTTCAGAACCGAAACTAGGGTTATAAAACAAACATGAAAGAATAAGATGTGCAACCATACTTAACCGTTTTGACTTTTGCAAGACATTACGATTTCTAGAGTAGGTGTGCTTTGAGTTTGATTAGAATTAGGACAATTCAAATATTCCTATTATTGTATTTCCTCTTAAAGAAAACAGATAGGAACAAGTCTCTTTCTTACAAGAAAGAAGTACTTAGTTTGTCTTTTTAACAAGAAAAGAACAAACTTTTGTTTACGGATGTGATGCATTATATCATTAAATATGAATTTACAAAGTTCAATTTTAGTATTTTCGATAATTATCCTTTTACAAATTAATTACCCCATGATTAAAACAATTAATTTACGAAAAAGGCTAAGATCCACATTGTGCTTCTACTATCACATCGGTTGATCGCTAGCAATAGTAGATTCAATTGGTGGCGACGATCACCAATTGCATTACATGTGCAACTCTTAGATCCTTATGGGACTCATGGCACTAGTGAATAGCGACTAGTGTCAAGTAGGCATGTTTAGTCCCATCCTTGCCTCGGGTCAAGGTCTCACCGCTTAACTCGATTAAGTCATCCAATTTGAGCGTGCGAAAATATATCTAGGTCCCACGCAGACAATAATCACCTTGGGTTACAATTCAACCTAGGTCCCACGCATAGGCAAAAAGTAATTGCAAGTGTTCTCGGCGATTGGATGGCATGACTTAAATTTGTGACGGGTAAAATATTTTGATGTGAATCAAAAAGGTGTCTGAAAAAGCATGCATTCATTCTTCGTAGCACAAGTTAAAAACTCTTTTAACTTAAGTCTAAACATTGTTTTAATTTATGTGTGTCAAGTTGTCCATTTCAAGTCTAATATACAACCTATGTGGATTATAATAGAGATTGGACAATACATAAATCGAATAACATACATAACAAGTTAAGTGTTATTTTTAAAACAATGATTTTAAGTTAAATCCATATTTAAACTTAGTTAAACTAAATCATAAGATTTAGTTTGAAAATGGTTTGTGTTGCGTTTAAAGTTTTAGAAAACGATTTGCAAGTTATATACATTCACAACATACATAATATGCAAACAACCAACACACAACCACAATATGCAAAGCCTTAACCGATGAAAGAACCTATGCTTGGTCTCGTGAGCCATCACGAGAACCAAGAGTCATCTAGGGACATAAACCACAACCACACGGAGGACTCCCACTTGCTCCAAGACCAATCAAGGACAAGTAGAAGCCCGTAATGCACATGAAAAGTGAATCTGCCAGCCCAAATTTCTGCATTCGGAGGCCCAAATGGCCTAGAAGGAGTCATCCCGAGCTTAGCACCAAACTACAAAGTTGTGGGCCCATGAGTTGTCTACCTGCAGCAAAAATTTGGTTAAAAATACGCCACCAATCATCGGAAACGCCGTTTACTGCAGCTTGTACGAGCAGCCATTTTATGTCTTTATGTCTTTTATGCTTCGCCATTCCATTCAAGCATCGGTTACAATATATAGAATGTAAAATACAACTAATCTACTATCTATCTATTGTAAAATGCCCAAACAATGGCAAAAACCAAATTAAAATTCATACATATAAGCCGAAACAATGGCAAACCCCAAATAACAAGAAATTAACGACAATCACAATCATTCATAGCACAAGTGGTCTAGGTTTTCATCGGCTTTGCATATACACATAATAATACCATAAAATTATGAACATAACAAGGAGTTGGCTAATCCCATGAGCAAACATGCATGTATTTGCCATGGGAACAATTTAAATGACAAGAAATAAAAGAATTAGCCAACGAATCGAAGAAATAATCAACAAAATTAAAACCCGATTGGTACGCTGAGTAAAATGGATTTAGGTTCTCAAACCTACAGAAATTAGACCTTCTAAAATCATTTTACCACAGAAAATTAAGCCTTAGGGGCTGTTTTCAAATCGTTTCAAGAATCGATTAAAACAACGCGATTAAAGCCATTTTAGCGTGCATCGAACACATTGTTTAATTAACGATGCGAAACCAATGGCCATAGGACCAAAAATCACAGATGTTTATATTACTAATAACATTCTTAATCCATGAAAAATGGAGCCCTCGGGGCTGTTTTGAAAGTGGTTACAAAAAACACTTAAAAACACGCGTTTTGACCATTTTTTCGCATACCCGATAATCATATGGCACATATGATGGCTCGTGATACCACTATAGGTGATGATGAATATAAAAACATAAATATAATATATAAGCATGGCGGAATCATCACCAAAAACGGATCCATATTGCCATATGATCAATCAAATAAAACATAGATAAGGTTTATACCTTTGTGGCGTGATTCGCGTAACACCAGACCAGCGACCACCACGAATGGAATCAAGAAACCAAAAGACCAATTAGGTTGGCCTTTCCCAATGTGTGAAACACACTACACGTCAAGCAATCACCCTTTGATGCTAGTCTAACCTTTTCACCAATCCTTGCAAAGACTACACCTAGTATTATCAAGGAGAGAAAAACCTAAAACACAAACCCTAAAGTGTGTGTGTTTTGGGCGATCAAGAGAGAGAGAGGTGGGGAGGGGATAATAAAGTCCTAATGTAACCTTCAATCAACATCAATGATCATAAATAATAATCAATTAGCATTAATGCTAATTGATGTCAAATCTTAAGTTACACTTTAAGCCCTTCCAAAGTCGAATACTCCAGTTAACTCCCTTATGTAACAAAGGTTATACATAATGTAAATCGATAAATACATTATGATAATGGTGTCTAAGTGTATATGTGTGTGACCCATAGGCTCACATATGACTAGCCATATAATTATTTATTATGACACGAGCATACTCCAATGGCTCAATGTACTACATTACGGAACCTCTTGACCTTCAATTTGGGTAGGAGTGGAATCAACAAGCTTCGAGAACCATTCAAATTTAGTATCATCCTCGTCTAGCCATGATAAGGCGTCGGTCATAGCGCCTTCTTCTTCTTCTTCTGGCCTAGAGGAGGATTTTGGTTTCTTGGCCGTGTCGGGAGAGATGGGTTGTTGTTGGGGCTCATGGAATTCTTCATCGTCACCACCCGTATACTCAAAGTGATCACCGGTTTTACGAGTCTCGGTGGTAACTCGAAAGAATCTGAGGTTTTCGGTAGAAGAGCGAGGAGGAGACCTTTGTTGAGTTGTAGTCCTTTGGGGTGGAGGTTGCATAGAAGATGATGATTCACCGAGACTTCTTCGTATGTTTGGGCTCGTTATCCTTATCCCGATCTTTGTCTTCGTCGTCTCTTGAACATTCGGGCCTTACAACTTCTTCTCGTATCTTGACTGAGTTGGTATTCTAGCAATGCTTCAAACAATTTAGCTTAAGTGGGAGGCAAACGTTGCATAGCGTTTCGACATTTGAGCTACTAGCCGGTTCACCAATTCATCATCCGAAAAGATTGTGGGTTCAATGGATTGATGTTCACATTCATTGGACTTGATTTCATGGTTTGCTTGGCGGATGTAAGAGATTCGGATAAAGTTATGCGGTATACATCTCCTTTGTCGGTTTAGGAATGACGTCAAAAGGAACTTGTGAGTGTATCCTTTGATCATCTCGTCCATTTTCCTTGAAGATCATCTTTCATGGGCTTCGGACATATTCCTTTCAACTTTCATCTCGTCGTTCTCATCATGAAGATATTGTATCGATCGTGAATAAATTCATTTTCTTGTAGAAGACGTCCTTCTTTACGACTGTTTGATGACTTTAACGATTCGTGTCTTAGCATGAGAGATCCAAGATGCAATTGGCTTCTTCTTGATTTGGATGTTGATTTGGTTGATCTTTTTGATGGTGGTGGTGAGGGTGAGAAGATGAATCCGATGATGATGAGATGTGAGGAGACTCGGGTCCTTTGGTGGTTGAAGTTTTCTCCTTGGACCGTGCGGAAGAAATTGTCAGAGAAACTTTTCATAATCAATATCTTCATCATTTCGGACTTAGCTTCTTCATCGACTTTATCTTTCTCGACTTCTCGATGTCTGGTTCCTCAATGTCAAACTTAATAGACTCCTCCTGTGGCGTTTGTTGTTGCTCAAGAGTGGTGGCACCAGTTCCTTATCGGGTCGATTAACCGCATCGAAATTGGTGTGGAATGAACATCACCACTTGACCCTCAAGGGCTACCCATTTGACCTTTAGCAAATTCCTCCATAATGTGTTGGAGTCTAACAAATTTGAACTTGGTCCTATGTCGGTTTCAGATGGCTCTTCTTACGAGCTTTCATCTTCATAAGGCACAAATCTTGAGTCTTCCTTTTCCTTGGATAGGTGGTGGTGGGAGGTTTTGCTCTTGAAGGATTAATGTTGGTTGCGGTTTGAGTGGAAGATCTCTTAGATACGATTGTGTGTCTTGAGCTTTAGTCATAAGCTCTCTTTCTTGGTTCAGATTGGGAATGGGAATAGATCTGACTTCCTTAGCGGGAACAATCTTTTTACTTGGAGGATTCCTCTTGGGTACTTCCTCGACTCTCCCTTGCGGCACTTCCCTACCTTACTTTACGGTTCTCAGTGTAGGTGTTCGAAGACTTCTCATCGAGATGACCAACTTTGCCTACTTTAACGCTTCGGATACCTTTTGTATGTGTAGAGCTTTTCATTTCGTCGAGACAAAGGTGATCGGGTAACACACACCACTGTTTCTTTGTTGTCGATTCCTTGATTACATTTGTTAGAATAGGCTCGAGACAACATGTCATGATTGTTGAGGTCATTGAGCCTCTTGGGAATATCGAGGATGAAGCCCAGTGCTCTGGATCAACAGTTTGGTGTATCGACATAGGAATCTTTGAGCCAAGTTTTTGAGAAATGACATCGTGTCATCCCATATCGAGCTTCTAGTTCGATGTGCTTCATGTTGATTAATGACCAAAAGATTTGCGGTTCCATGAGCTTGGGATGCTCATAGCCACTATCACGACCGAGAGAGATTTGGTGATGATGATGTAGAGTTCTCCACGGTTGAGGAATGTTCTTAAGCTCCATAAGAATGCTTAGAGATAGTTCTGAAGCTTCATCATAGCCAATATCAATCACGAATTGCAAACTGTCTCTTCAACAGTGTGGCATAGAAATCGGTTGGCTCGATGTCGGGGATGAGAAGAACGACCCGTAAGTCTGCATGTGTGATGGTGACTGTTTGTGATTGGCGTCACTGTCACCGCACTTTGACCTTTGATCCTTTGCATTGAATTCAGGCGGTGAATGTAGATCTACGATGTGCATAGCGAAATGTGAGCATGTTACGGTAAGGATGATTCTTAAGAATATCCATAGCAATCAAGCGGGAAGATTACGGCGGTGATGGTTTCAAAGTCGACCGAAGGTTGTTCTTTCCAATCTTCCTCGGATAGCCATTAGGAAGATATCGGCCATTGTGAGAACATCGGGTGCATCCACATTCATTTCGAGCAACCATGTCGTGATGCGAAATAACATTAGCCAAAAGAACCAACATATCGAAAGACATAATGTTAGTCAACAGAAGGTTTTATTTTCTTATTATTGAATGTGCAATGTCAATGATTGTTACGAGTCCAAAGTCACTTATTTGTTCAATAGTCCAATGATGTCGTGATAACTTTCGTGAGTTAGTTAACTTTAAGTTTTAAAGTTTATGTTATCACTTATTTAACACAACATATTAAACGTTTAAGCTTATTAGTGACATTATTGGTTTCGTGACGTTATGATTTATTTATTTACAAGTTTGCATGTAACAATTCATAATGAAGGTTTGATCAAGGCTTATGCGTGAAATGGTAGCTTATGCGTAAGCAGAGAAGTATCACGCGTGAGCGCAAGCTTTGTCGTGGGATCCTTACTTACAGCGTAAGAAATGTTACAGCGTGGGAAAAGGGACCTTATGCGTAAAGCTTACGGCGTGGCGTATATAAAACCTTACGCGTAAGGCTTACTCGTGAGAGTAGACCTTATGCGTGAGGTCATTGTTTACGCATATCCTTCACGGGATCGCGTAGTCCTTTGTAGAACCTTCGGCGTGCAGCTTACGCCGCAAGATTTCTCTTCGCGCATAACTTTCTGCGTGGTGATCCTATGCGTAGATTTTCAATAACCTTGATTACGAGTTTCACGAGTAGCAAGCACGAAATAACATCATCATAACATCAATATTAACATTAACATTTATTATAAAATGATCATGGCATGAAACTCATCAAACAATTTACGGCGTAAGACTAAACCCTAAAGTTTATGAATTACGCATATGAAATCTAGCCATAGGATTTGCACCAAAGTTTTTACGTAAGTCTAGAGGCCTATAGAGTTGTTATATCCAAGTTTTAACATCAAACAAGTCATGAATCAAAAATACCCAACCGTATGAACATAAACCCTAAATTTCAATTTCTTCACTTTTTATGTGTCTCGGGCGAGTTTCGGGCTTTAATATGATCAATTCAACTTTAAAACAACCTATTATAACAATCTTTATTACAAAAACGTTCACATATGAAAACACCCAAACCAGCATAAACCCTAGTTTTTGAAAGTCAATCAATTCGTGTATCCGGTGTGTTTTAGTGATGAAAGTATAATCATTGATGTTATATAAGCGTTTTGACACAATCTTTTCACCACAAACACCCATTCTTGATTAGGTGTTCTTATGCTTATCGTAGAACACCAAATTGGTCATCTTGAAAATCTAACCGTTAGTTTTAGATTTAAACCAAAACCTTTGTTTGAAAACACGTTTAGATTAAGAAGTCACTTACAAATGATGATCGAACACGGTTTGAAGATCGATTTATATCGTAGGATATGGTTTGGTATGTGTAATAAATGTGAAGATAAGAAGTTAGGTGGAGTGTTTTATTAAAAGTAACTTTAAGATTTTGGCGGTTTAGTCCTCCACCTTTTCCATTTTCATCCAAAGCCTTTTAACTTCTATTTTGGTTACCAAACGAAGATTTTAAGAAAGAACATTCGACACTCCCCTCGACTTAAGAAATAAAGAAAGGTTATAATTTTTAGTCTGAGGAGTGTCAGTGAACCGAAAAGTGACCACCATTTTAAAGAAACAACAGGGATAAGGTAACATGCAAGTACAGTGTTATTTGAAGCAGCTTAAGTATTTATTTTCTCCCCTCAACACTTGATCGGAAAATATCTTGAATTTTGAAAGATTTGAGTGTTGAAGGAAGAGATGTACTTGCCATGTTGAAAGAAAAAATAGATTGAAGAATATTTTTGTTGTTTTATCGATTTTATATTTTTATATTTTGTTTTGAAAAATATTTACAAAAGAGATTTTGGTGTTTGACGGGTTTTAAGGCATTTTAAGAGATCATCTAGGTCCTCTTGAGTCAAACACCTCATACCAATCGGTGGACCAACTCATTAAACCTAGCGGGAGGCAAGGCTTTGGTGAGTAGATCCGCCAATTGGTGATCTGTACTCATGAAGTATAGTTCAAGCGTACCACATTCTACATGGTCCTTGATGAAATGATAGCGAAGATCGATGTGCTTTGATTTCGAGTGCTCAAACGGAGTTGCGAGATCGCAATAACACTCCGTTGTCGCAAAGACATTGGGATTCTATCAAATCGTAACCATAGTCTTTGAGTTGTGTTCTCATCCGATGACTTGAGCACAACACGCATGACATATTACGCTTTGGTTGATGATGGCGATGTACAATCTGCTTCTTGATTGCCAAGACACGGTTTATCACCAAGAAATTGTAGTGCTCTGAAGTACTTTTTCGTGAATCTAAACATCTGCGTGATCGACATCGAAAAAGGGATTATTTCAAACCGAATCCTTCGGATACCATATCCCCAAGTTAATGGTTCCTTGATGTATCGGAGGTTTCTTTTAGCCTCGAGAGGGTGGGTTTCGATTGGTCTCGACCGATAGCGGGAGCAAAGATATCCGGAAAATACAATGTCGTGTCTGCTGGTATTAGATACATGAGACCCAATAATACTTGGGTATTTGGTAGGGTCCACCAATTTCCATGTAAATCGGCGTCTAGCTTCTTGGTATGAGTCATAGGTGTGGCATAAGTGTCACGGGTTTTCATTCAAATTTGTTTAACAATTCAAGGGCATATTTGGGTGACTCAAGAAAATACCACGGGGTGATTGATGAACTTGCGGTCCTAGAAAGAGCGTAAGTTCACCCATCATGGACATTTCAAAATTTTTCTTCATTAGTTTTGCAAAAGCGATTGAGTACTTTTATGTGTAGACCCAAAATGATGTCATCCACGTAAATTTGAACAATTAAGATATGTGCCCGTGATATTGTATAAAAAGAGTAGGTCGACCGAACCTTTGGTGAAATTATTGGCAATGAGGAAAGATGATAGCTTGTCGTACCATGCCCGAGGAGCTTGTTTGAGACCATCTGAGCTTTGTTCGGTTTGTAGACATGGTTCGGGAACTCGGGATCAACGAATCCATCCGGTTGGTGACATAAAGCATTTCTTTAAGTTGTCCATTGAGAAGCGCAGTTTTGACATCCATCGATAGACCGTCATTTTCATATGAGCCGTGAGCGAGAAATATCCGAGCGACCTCAAGGCGAGCAACCGAGCAAAAGATTCTTCAAAGTCTATACCTCTTCCCGACGATAACCCTTAGCAACTAGGCGTGACTTGTTTCGGATTACGTTCCTTGACATCAATTTGTTCTTCCAAATCCACTTGAGACCAATGGCGTGACCCTGTTGGTCTTTCAACCAGTTCCATACTTCAAGATGTTTGAATTGGTTGAGTTCTTCTGCATGGATTCAATCCATTGTCTTTTGTCATTGCGTCTTTAATGTTTTTAGGCTCAGTTGGCGGACGGTGAGTGCATAAATGCAATGTTCACCATCTGTGTGAAGACGTTGTCTCGTAACGGCGGTTGATTCGGGTTGCCAATAATATTTGCCCGAGATGGTCTTTTGTCCATCGATGTGTAGAGGTTGATGTTGGTATACATTGTGCGGATTCGAGGATTCAAATGGTTTGTTGATGATTCCGCGACATCGGTGCGGCGATGTCATTAGCAAACGGGTTAAAGAATGCATTTGGATCATAATTTGCGGTGGGGTACTTCATTAAGAACATCATCGGCCGTTTCATCATTGTTGGAAGCGGTTTGTTCAATGTTGTGGTGGAGTCAACTGGTGGTGCTTCTTCAACAGATTGTTGTTGTAGCGATGTATCGGTATAAGAGTAATATCGGGTTGAGCGGTGAAGCAATGGATACACACGAGCACGTTCATCAATATCGTCACCGAGCGATTGGAGCAAATAACCTTTCCATTTGTTGTGGTGGTGGGGGCTTTGTTCGGTGATGATGGGGTTTGAGGAAGTTTAAGCGGTTGTGACGGGTTCCAGTTGTTATACTCGAAGCCATTTCGTAAGTTTATCAAAATGAGCATGAATCGTTTCCATAACCTCCTTTGTTCGGCGATTCAGTTAAAACCTTTAGAATTATCGCAATATCCAATAAAGACTCAATGTCGACTTTGGCTTTGAGTTTTCCAAAGTCATCACGATCATTATTCGGATAGAAAAGAGATCCAAATACATGAAAGTGTTTGAGATTCGGTTTTCTGTTGTGGACAAGCTCGAAGGTGTTTTGTTGTGGCGTTTTGTAATCATAGAACGGTTTTGAGTATAGCATGCGATGATCGACCGCCCACAAGTAATCTGGAGCTAGCATTGATTAACATTGTTCTTGCGACTTCCACTAACGTTCGGTTTCGTCTTTCAACAACTCCGTTTTGTTCGGTGTTCGTGCAATAGATGTCGATGCTCAATTCCCACTTTCTCATAAAATTCACGAAGAGTTTTGTTAACAAATTTAGTTCCTTTGTCATTTGGATTTGTCGGCGGTGTTTGGATCGAACTTGAATTTTCGTGAGAAAGGTGATGATCATCTGTGGAGCTTGGTCTTTGTTTGAAGAAAGTAGACCCAAGTCCATCGTGAATAGTCATCAACAATTACTAAAATGTAGCGTTTGCCATTGATTGTTTGCACGCACGGGGCCACACAAATCCATGTGAAGAAGATGAAGCATGCCGAGAAGCGTGTTCCACCTTTGAAGGAAAATGAGCATGAGTGCTTTTCCTTGTTCACAGCGAGCAAAGATGATCTTTCGAATACCGAATCGTGGGAGTCCTTCAACTAGTTTGTGTCGAGCAAGATTGGTTATAGTTTGAAAGTTTAAATGTGAGAGACGATGGTGCCATAGCGAGATTTTGTTGATGTTGCCTTTGAAAGTAAGCAGATGGGAGATGAAGCGACCATGACATAAGGTCGTTTCCTTGTAGATCACGAATGAAACAAGATTTCTCCACGAAGCAACCTCCAAATCTCCATCACAATCGACCTCTTGAAAGCAGTTGTGACCGGGCCTTCCACATAATAAACCACCGCTAATTTCGATGTTCCCATTGATATAGTCTCCGTAGCCCATGATAGGCTGCGAGTGATCATTCCGAATCGACAATGCCAATGAACTTTGCAATAAAGTTTGATAACAGTTTAAGATTGCTCGTCATGTGTCGGGAACATCCGCTATCAACAATCCAGAATGATCTCAGATCACCGCATTGCACACAGATTTACACGGATGGAAAAGAAGTAGATGTGGAACCCAAATGTTAGAGGTTCGAGCGATTATAGTGAACATACACACATCAATAACTTTAGGAATCCATTTAAATCCTAGTGTGTTATATATCCATTTCGCCATCTCCAACTAGTATTTGCTTTAGTCTTAGTGAATGCACTAGGTGGTACTACATTCTTAGGAGGTGAAACTAGAGCTACAAGGGACATCAATGCGGTTCTTAGAATCTAAAGAGGCGGTCTACCAAGCACAAACTTAGAATGATTAGTGGGCCTAGAGGTATTCCGATTCTTAGAATTCCTTAAGCGAGATGATAGCTTTAGCAACACATTTGTCATGACAATCGAATTCATACTTTTGTGACAAATAACACAAGGTGCATCGATGAATATCAAAAGTACTTAAGGTTTAGCATTCGTTACATCACTATTTCTATTACATTTGCGGATTTAATATCTATAGTGGAAGCAACGTGAGTCTTATTCATAGTCCTAGGGTGTTCTTCTACTTTAGCATTCCTTATTGATCTTTTCTTAGGTCGCAACTTCCTATTCTTCGATGTAGTGCTCCTAGGTCGTGAAGTGCGGACGTTTGGAAAAGAGACAACTATTCTGTTTCGATGAGAGGAAGCACGTTAGCAACTTGTGTTTTGGTAGTAGGCATTCTAGGTTCACGATTACTAAGTGTTACAAGTGCTATTCTCTTAATCACGGTGGCGGAAGTTGTTCATACTTTCCTAACATTTCTCTTAACTTAAAGATAGTGTGAATCAAATCTTGATTTTCGAGCGAATATTACCAAAAAATTCATTACCTCTCTAGTGTGTGCAAGATAGTGATCAAGTTCGTTTGATGCTTCATGACGAGTCTTATTGAGTAAATCAAATATGACACCATATTCTGTTTAACTTTACAAGTTCTTGTTCATATTTTGAGATTTGACTTTTCAAAGACACGTTTGATCATCCAGTTGCTCAAATTTTAGATTAAAGTTGTTTGAGTGCAAGCGGTGGATTTTGTTTTGCAAAGCAAGTTCACGATTTTGACAATCTTTTGACACCATTGAAGGCGTCGTTTTGCATTTGAAAGCTCTTTTAAGAGACGTTCGTTTTCAACTTTAAAGACTCGATCTGAAGCACATTATCGGTGTTCTCAGCAGTTACAACATTATCAACAAGATCGCAGAGATATAATCGGATGCATATGACAAAGAATTCAATAACACGGCATTATGGACATCAAGACGGATGACATCTTCCAAGAGTCGATCAACATCTTTTCTCAACATTTTCTTTTTAAGTTTAGTATTAGAAATAGATGTTTCGCTTTTCTCAAACGACCTTCATCAATCAAGTTCCTTATGAAAGTTCCGTTCCCAAGACAATGCACAATTTTTCAAATTTTAACATTTGGTAAAGATTTTTCTAAAAATGTCTCTTTGTTCTCGCGCGGGTGATTGAAAATGTTGAACTTTGATTTCGTAATGATATTGTATCTCATGTTGTAAAGTTTTAAGGTCGACCATGAAAATGTCAAAATATCTAAAATTTTGCGATTTTCGGTATTGAGTTACTTCATGGAAGGTAAAGGACCATAAATTTGTGCATAATCGGTTGGGGATTAACATTAGAAGACTCGAGACGTTTTATGATAATCCTTGGTGTGTTAGAAGAATCCGTTGGTGTGTGAAAGTGACCGGTTTTGAATAGTTAAAGGTTTGTTGTAAACAACGGTTTCTAATTTTGATCGACTCGTCTTACGCATCTAATTCCTCTTGACGATGATATTCAACAACACTCATAATGAATTATCAATTTGATATTCTCTTTGGAAACTTCAGATTTTGTTTGAATGCTTTGGTTGAAAGCTTAGGTTTGTAATCGGCAAGATTTGGTCCATATCCATTTGGATTGGGTTTTAAAGTAAACTTTTCAATAGCGATTCTTGACTCACCATGTTTGTAAACAACAGTTTTAAAATCTTTAAGTTTGTTTTGCAAGTCGATAATTTCTTCAAGATGATCATCTATTCGTTTCGTTGAATGCTTTTTGTATCAGAGAATGTTTTTGACAAGTTAACAACTTCGATTTTAGCTTTTGATTTTCCAAGGTGAGAGTGTTAATTTTCTTTTTATGTTCATGTTTGATTGTTCTATTTCGACAACAAAGCATTCTTCGAGCGGCTAGATCACGCATCTGTCTCTAAATATTTTCGTTTTGATGAGATTTAGCAAAGCGACTTCAAAACCTTTTTCACGTTTTCTTGAGTTTTGAAAAAGTTGAGTTGCTTTTGTAAACATTCAAAGTCCTTGGTTAACATGCATTTTTACTTTTCAAGTCCCGATTTCTTGCGACATTCTTCCACTATGGTTTGTTGGTCTTGTATTAAACGAGCAAAATGGATGAGGCAAAGTTCGGCGTGTTCAGCGTGAGTCACAACATGATCATAACTTAGATCCTCAAGTATAACCAAGAGTCAAATTGATTATCAATGGAAACCATAAGGTCATCTTGATCGTCAAATGTAACTACGGGTCTAAGTGAAAACCGACGGAATGAGATGTGGATGACTCATTTGAACATTCGAGCCTTGCGGATTCGGATGTTGGCGGAGATATTAGATCGAGATAAATATGGTTTGTTTGGGTACACGAGACAAGCCATCGATGTCATACTGTTGGGCTGTGTCACTCATGTATAACTCATGCATATTAGCCATCAACATAATAATGCATTGGCTGCAAGTCCTCCATATCATCATCTCGAGTGCGCATCGCCATAAAGCTCATTCTTGTCCGCGTGAGAGTTCCACCACTTCATCCTTAAGAGCTAAAAGAAGAGCCTCTTTGTGATAAGCACCGCCCCTAGTCCTCGGCTTTGGGCATGCATTAGCCAGTGTCCCTTCTCATTGCGGTTGTAGCATCGAAGACAATTCAACCCATTCGAGCATTTCTGTTCCACCACTTGGTGTGTTGTTATTCCTACCCATAGCATTCCCTTGACCACCGCCCATCCGACGACCATAACCACAATTACGAACTTCAACTCGTCCATTGTTCACAACAACTTGATTCCTTGTGTTAGATGAGGAACGAATGCGATTGTTGGATTTGTTTGAATAACGGCCAAAAGCATTAGCAATCATAACAAATCCTTGTTGCAATGCTTGAACGGATCGGATTCCTCATTAGCTTGACTATAATGTGCACGATCATTGTTGTTGTTGTAAGGAACCAATTGATTATGTTGAGATTGCCGTGATTGATCATTTGGTGTGATATTGGCGCTTGGTTGAGTTCTTTGGTTGAGGAGGATAACTGCTTTGAGCATACAAGGCAAGTTGTTGATTTTCCGGATGTGAAGTTGAAGCAATTTGAGTGCGGAGAATCCTTTCCTTATCAACTTCCTTTTGATGAGGCTTCAAGTAATCGTATAACAATCCGTATGTAGAATGATGTATGTTCTTCGCTTGACGGAGAAAAATGACATACTTCTCCATTCGGGACCAAGACTACTAAGAACTTAGTATTAGCGCAATTCTTGGCATGATGATGTTGCGTTTATCCAAATCATTTATGATGTCCGAGAATCGATGATGATAAGACTCTAGTGTCTCTCGTGTTCAATAAAGAAGTGTTCATAAGCCAAGTAAATTTTGGATTCCATATCCTCCCGATTGAGTGCAAATCCTTCCATAAGTAGATGAATGTGTTCTGCATTGCCTTTGCGTTTTGAGCATCAACACTTGCAAAGAATTGGGTTTGGTAATCCTAAAGGATATATTGCATTGCAAGCTCATCGACTTCATGGTGTAGAAGTTCTTCGGATTCAGTGCTGCAGAGCAATGTTTGATTGTTCATCTCTTGGTGGATTAGCATTTGGATCTCCGGTACAATGACGGTGAGGCATCCGAAATGGACCTTCCAAGATAACCTTCTTTAAGAACTTTCCATGTGGCTTCTTCAGATCACAAAACCTAAAGAACCTAATCACCCATTGATCGTAGTTTCCTGGAGTGAGCATTGGAGGTCTGTCAAGTGATCCAGCCTCATAAATTGATTGTTGGCTGCTTAAAGCTTCACACATCTTTGCAAACCAAGTGGGTTCCTTCATAGTGTTCCTTGATGGATGTTGATTGAATTCATTTGTGTAGGGTTGAACTTGAAGACTTGGTGGTGGTTGAACCATTTGAGGTGGAATTGCTCCAATTTGTGGAGTATGTTGTTGATTAAATTGTTGTTGATAAATTGCTTGTTGTTGATTCCATTGTTGATGTTGTGGACTTAATTGTTGTTGACGTTGAGTATAAGTGTAAGGGAAATAGTTAGAGTATGGTGGTTGTGACATGTTGAAAAACTTGTGTTATAAAATGGATCTTTGTAGTCGAATGAACCTTAGTTGATGAAGTGTCCTTAGGCGTAGAAATCACAATAAACCAAGTAGCACTTATGCGTAAAAACACCAAAGTTACGCGTAATGAAAAGAGTTACGTGTGGGTTTAGCTTACGCGTAAGCAAGGAAAAAGCACTAAAGTTATGCGTAAAACAAGAAGTTAGGCGTGAAAACTTAGGCGTATGATTACCTTATGCGTAAGACTAAGCTTAGGCGTAAGATAAATCTTATGCGTGGGATTTTCTCGCGTAAGCTTTATGCTTATGCGTAATTTTGGGTTTTATCCCAAGTGATCTTTTACACTATCACGGGCAAAAGATATCCAAAGTCGACGTATTTTCAGGCTTATCCAAGCAAGAAAACACGGAGTAAACCACTGGCGAAGATCAAACCAAGGATAAAGTTACGCGTAAGATTAGGGTATTGATACGCGTAGTTGTACTCGTAAAATGATTTTACCCAACGATGTTTCTAAACCGGTTTTGTGTGATGAAATAGCTTGAATATCACCAAAAGAACACAAGAGTGTGAAATTTGATGATCCAAAGCATAAAAAAGCGATTCTGCGTAGGATGAAACCCTCGACAAAAACAAGCTTAAAACTATGATCCACGCATAAAGTTTGAAACTTTTGCCAAAACGATTATTTTAACACCTTAAAACATTGAAAGTACAAGAATCTTGGATTAAAAAGTGTAAAAACGTGTTTTTAAGCGAACCAAAGTATCTCGTTAGCTTTACGCGTAGGACCAAAAAAAACCCACTTCAAAAGCAATAACGATTCACCCAACTAGTAGGCGATTGATACCACTGATAGGTCACTAGTTTTACAACACAAGTATCAATGAAAGAAATAGAGAAGAGAAAGATTGGTTGAACACGTTAAACATACACACACGTAAAGCTTATTAAACCGGTTATGCGTAAAGGTGTAAAGGAGTGAATAAAATGAACAACCAACCCTCAAGTGAGGGTTATTACATAGTATTTATAGGAGGGAAGCTAGGGCAACACTCCTAGTCCCTTCCTTTCTCCTATGGGATTGGGCCTAAGCTCATGGGCCTTCTACATAAGCTTAAGGCTAATAACAAACATAAAGGCCATAATGAAGCTAACTATTACATATGAATCACTAACACTTGATTAAGGTTTAGGAGTGATTCCAACAGTAGATATGCACCAGTCATGATTTCTTCAATTAAGTGTGGATCTTGTGAGCATGCGGCTTTGGATTGACTTCTCAATTACGATCACCGCAATCCGTCCAAATGTACCGCAAACAACAGCTTAGCAATAAACACACGAAGTGTCTTTGATCACTTCGTTGAATTGAGGTACACGACCCACGGTTCCCGCTGATCGATTACAAGTCTTGCTGTGATCGTGTAGGATTCCTAAGAATCTCCTTGACGGGGTTTCACAATGTTCTAAATTGTTCTCAAACCGAACGTCTCAAAGAAGACAACACGAGTGAGTGAACTAATTGAGATTCACCGATTGATGAAAATGATTTGAAAAACAATCGCGTATTGCTTGAAGAAAGAGTTTTGCAACACGAAGGTTTTATGAGAAAGATCAATTTTCAATCAAAAATACTTTTTGTATTTGAAACGAATACACATTCGATGTGCTAGAGAAAAGAAGATATTTGCACATCGAACGGTTATTCCAAAAGTATTTTTCAATCGAGATACTTTTGAGTTTGAAATATGAATACACATTCGACGTGCTAGAGAAAAGAAGTTTTGCACATCGTGCGGTTTTTTCAAAAGTATTCACAATTCATTTCTGGACCAAGGTTGATTCAAGAATGAATCGCCCCATCGCTTTCTATCCAGTTGTCACAAGCTTGATTTTTGCAAGATCTCACATGTCACCCACCAAGAGCTTGTTTGATGTTGGCTCTAGAAGGATTTCCATCTTCATCGTGAATACTTTACATATCACTTTCGGATGTTACGGCAATACCATAAGGATAAAGCGTGGGACTCATAATATATTCTTACTTTCCACATTGTGTGAAATGCAAAGTCTTCATTAATTTTGTGTCCTAATGAGATATTGTGGATGATCTCTTGGCTCTAGACTCAATAGTGCACATTTGGTTCCTATGTCGGACACTAGGAGATGGTCTCCTTCTTCAATATCAACAATCTCATGAGAAAGTCGATAGATTATGTAGGTTCCCGTGAGAATGAAACAAGTCCTTTTAAGAGGAACTTGAGTAGCTTGGGAAGTTGTAGTGTGGTCGTCCTTTGGGTCCATGACGTCTTGTCTTCAATACTAGTGTTACCTTAGTAAACACCAAGAGTATATGTAATGAACCCGTTCATCGCCCTAAGGTTGAATTATAGGAGGCTATATCTTTTCACCCTTTTACATTCCAATTCTTTTCATTCTTCAACCCTTCAAGGCTTTACCGAGACTTCATTACTAGAACCTTGTTGGGTTTATTCAAGACTAGCTCGGTCTAGTCCGCACTCTTCCCATTTCTCATTTTTCTCCTTTTTTCGTCATACGTAAGGACTCTACACTATCTAGTGGATTGTCCCTGGGAAGATCCCTCCGGTTCTGGCGGATCGTGGGAACGAATACCTAACCTAACTATCCTTATAAAACCATGCATAAAGTAAATTGGTCGGTCTTTTGGTATTGTTCATTCCTTCTCGAAACCAATTGAAAAATCATTTGGAAAATCAATCAAGGTACTTGTGATATAAAATCAAAGTATTTTGTACCTTAATTGTTTTGATCATTTTAGAAATTCTCCCCCTCAACATGTGCATATGATATTGAAATTGTTTAGCACATGGAGGCAATAGTTCTTTGAAATAATTTCTTTGAAATAATTTCTTGATCACAATTTCCTTAGAAAAAGCCATTTGAATTTCTTTGGTAAATTCTCCCCCTCAATATGTACGTAGGATATTTGAAATCATTTTATCACATAGAGGAAAGAGTTCTTTTGAAGCACTTCCACGATCACAAAAGCCATTAAGAAACCATTTAGAAAATCAATCAATGTACTTTATGTTAAAACATAAAAGCTTTTGTACCTTGAAAGTTTGTTTTCTTTTTGAAATGCTCCCCACAATATGTGCTTCGAGATACGAAATCGTTTAGCACATATGGGAGAGCAGTGCACATTTGAATCAAACGATCATCTTTTATCAGATTTCATTATTAAATCACAAATTCTCCTCCGATCAAAAATATCAAACCCTTTGAGATTTTGGATCCCAATTGATTTAATACGGTTTAGAAAACATGGTAGAATATGTGGCTTGGTTTAAATACTCATCATGTTTTTGGATAAATCCTCCTCCTCAACATGTGCATTGTGTACTTTAAATCGTTTGGCACATGGAGGCAGGAGCGCCAAGGACTAAAACCAATTCCATTAAAAGCAGTTTGAGATTTAAATCACGATCTCTCCCGATCAAAAATATCAAACCATTTGAGATTTGTGATCCCATCTTATTAAATCATTTAGAAAATTTTGGGGAAAGACGCGTGGCAAGATTTAATTTTGCAAAATGATTAATACGGATCAATTTTAGACATTAAAGATTGTTAGTGTCGGTATGATAGTTTTTAAGAGACCTTTAGGTAAAATAAAATAATTTCACAATCAAACAAGAATGAAAAATTTCATTTTGAAAGATCTTGATTCTAAAGAAAAATCATACCATGACATAACCTTAAATCTTTAGATCACCACTTTATATTGTACAAAACGGAACTTTTGTGAAGAAATATCGTTTGAAAATATTTTATTATAAATCACTCTCCCTCAATCCATGACGGTGTCGATGATTGAGTGACTTAAGTTTTGATAAAATAAAGTCCGGCGATTTTCAAAATTTAGTCCAATTAATTTTCAAAACAATATTTTCCATTTTCAAAACAATTTATTCAAATTTTTCAAAATTGTTTAAAATGGTATCCTGCACAAAGATACGTTAGGTGGTTGAGAAGCTTATGTTGTTCTTGTGAGGGCTTGGAAGAAAACCGTCACGATGCAAGGAGACTTCTTACGTTGCATTTTAATACCAACTTAGGTCAAATTTAAGCTCCGTTTCTTCAATCACTTAGAAGAAAACCATCTGGCGATGCGGTGAGACCTCTTACGTTGCATTTATGCCAACTCTTCATAGAAGTCCAATTAAGCTTCGTTTCTTCATTTGTCAACCCAAGATATAGTTACCCTTTCCTTCGGCATCCAATCATCTTCATTTGTGGGATCCGGATCGGGAACATTCTTATATACCAATATACGCATACGTTAGTGAACACACATACAGATATATGGTGGTCGACATCACCCAAACAAACAATCGACTAATAACGTACCAATTCAACATATCAATCAGATCATGTAAAGGCATGGGAATAATGTGTTTATCAAACTCTAATCATCTAATCCTAACAATCATATCCTAGGCACCTAGTCCTTCAACGTAGGTTAACATGATTTTTAATTAAGCATATAGGATAGTTAAGAAAGCCCGTTAGATGATGTAAATTTGAAAACATTCTCCCCCTCAATCAATGACTTATTTTCTGAAAAGTTTAAAAGCACAGAAGTCATTGATTGAGTTTTCAATTATTACGAAAAACTCTGAATCTGATTGATTTTCAAGCAACTCATTTACCACCACTTTTGAATACAACAAATATTTCTCGGAGAATTTTAGACGGAAAAAAATTTGTGTAGGAGCAATGATCCTTGACATACTTTCCTCATTTTGTTTTTAGGATAAGTGCACAAATTTTGTGAAAATCGTTTAAGCGTAGCACTTTCCTTCTTTGAAAAAGGTTTCTATCGGAAATAATAGCAAGCCATGGTTTAAGCACGGGTTCTGATCGAAGTAGCGCAAGCCATAGTTTGAGACATGTTTTGGAAAGAATATTTACACCTCCTCGTCGAACTTCATCTATGGTCTCGTGCCATTATTGAATGACATTTCTAAGACCGTAGATGTTATCGATACCGAAGACATGTCTAGAGAAAACATATTTTGGTATTTTTGAATTTTTTATTTTTTATGTATTTTTGAAGATTTTATAATTTTCTGTTTTGTTTTGTTGATTTTATATTTTTGTATTTTGATTTTAGAAAATATATACAAAGATAGAATAGATGATATAGTATAAGAAGATGATGATACGATGCAAGAGATAAGGATATCGAGCGACGTTGTAGAAGATAGAAGTCATCAACTCTTAAACATTCACCACCAAAGCTTCCAGGGCTCTTGAATCGAAGAAAGAAATTGAACCATCGAAAGTGAGACTTTGGCGACTTCCCCCAAACCGAAAATCCTTTAGTGAAAGGATTCTAAGCTTTCTTTCAAGCTTTCCTTGGCCGGATGCACGAGAAGCACACCATTATCATAAATCCGGATCCTTTTAAGAATAATCACCGTGATTATTAGATTCGAGGTTATATCATCCATAAGAAGAACAGCAACGCATCATCCCACTCTTTAAATTTCTTCTCATATTTTAGTACCACTGAAGTCTGAAGCAATCCATTCCAAAAAGTTGTCAAGAGACCACTTCCCCCGTCTATTTGAAATGATGCAGTCCGTCTCTTAGTATAATGCTCAAGAATTCTCCCGAATACACTTCATGAGGGGAATGAAGAACACCTTCCCATGTTCACATTTTTCTTCCCTGATGAACGTGTATGAAGCTCAAGAACCGAAGTACACCAATATCCAAGAACTCTCCGAATACACATCATGAGGGTAATGAAGAACACCTCCCCAATGTTCACATATTTCATCCACGATGAATGTGTATGAAGCTCAAGAACCAAGTACACACATTCCACCGAAAGAATAGCGATAACACTCCCTCATGTTATACATTTATCTCCCACGAATATGTCATACTTGTGTTCCTCTTATATCTTGAAACTTTCTAACATCACTTCCCCACATAGTTGGAATAATAACACTAAACGCATTGATGAGTAAAACCTTGAGTTTCTGCGGTCATGACATTTGTTTTCCGGGATATATTCAATCACTTAGAAGTATTAAGTTCATCAAGTTTACTCGCCATGAGTCAAACCTTGAGTTTCTCTGATAATAACATTTGTCTTCCGGGATATCTTCAATTACTTAGAAGTATTAAGTTCATCAAGTTTACTCGCGTTTGATCGTGTCTCCTTCCCCTTCTTTGGTTTTGACACTTGAATCGACAACATATTTTAAGCCCATTACTTGAAATCTTTTGAGAAGAACATCATTAGCTCGGATGTATCGGTGAGAATCAACTTCTTTGAAGAATGTGAGCAAGTCTAATCAGGGATTAACTTTGTCTTTTAACTCTCCCCGATTAGTGCTCTCCCTAAACCGACAATCTTTAAGATGAATGCTTGAATTAAGAAGAAGTCTTTAGATAATCAAATACAACTCGTCTTTAGTCTTCTAACATATAGCGAAAATGTAGAATCGATCAAGACTCGACCTTCTTCAAGATTGTCGGTTGGGAATAGATAGTTAACCTCTTCAACTCGCACCAAAAGCATCCCACCAAAAGCATCCCAATTAACTTACATCTTGCAAATCCCTTAACTAAAATCCTCCCAATCAAACAAAAATGAAAAGATGTTCATCAAGGAAATCGACAATCGGGCATAGCGAAAACACAAGATGGTAACACCAAACTACCAATTACATCAAACAAGAATAGAGATTGTTGGAATCATCATGTTGATGTATCGTGAAGCATTAACCGGAAGCACTTTGTCGATAAACTCATCAATCGAGTGAAGATGTTAACCAACGGCTCTTTAGAAGAAAACTCCATGTGAAGATGACCCGATAAGAAGAATCTCGGTTCTTACATGAGTTTGGAGCAGCTTGACCATTTATTCTCATATAATATCAACCATGCGGTAATTTCACACTTCTTCTCCCTTTAAGAATTGCATACGGAGTTGCCATTCTTGATTGAATAAGTGAATATCATCCAAATGTTCTCTTCACACTTCTCCCCAGCAAAATTAGCACAGGATGTCGCCATCGTCATTATAGTTGAGCAAGTGGAATAAGACAACAATCAACGAGGCTTGGTTCACTTGATAATCGAAAGCACATGGAAAAAGTATGAAGCATGTTGATGAGAATGGTCATAATAGAGAATATTTCTCTTCTTGGAAGATAAAGCGCCTTGACACGTACACTTTTCTTTTCTTTGAGGAACAGGCTTGAGCGATGTGTTCAACCATCATAGCCGAATGAATATCAAGATTGAGTTACTTGAACCCGTGAGTTATGAGATATCAATCCATTTGTAATCCATACTTTAAGCCATCCATGTAGTGAAGGATCAAGTATCTCGCAGGCGATTAAGGACTACCGCACTAATATTACAAACTTGATTGCATATATTTTGGTTAGTGACATTAGTATCCAAACCCTTTGGGGTTTCACGGTCAACCTTGATAATGTCATCGATGTGACTTTCCGGTAGGTATCTACTTAAGTCGGTATTCTTAAGAATTCTACCGGATGGTAACCACTTATGGCAAGATCTATGATCGTTAGGCTTCTTGTGCATAGTGGAAGACTTATCGCTATTCCTAGTTTCCAAAGATTTAGCAGTTGGTAACCATCTAGGCAAAGTTTTCGGTTTGTTTTGCTTCATATGCACCGACAATGACTTAGTGTAAATCCTAGACTTAACATGTTGAACCTTTGCATGAGCATTTACTTTATTAAAGGATTTTGTGAAACAATTATCATGTTTTGCATTAAAGATACATTTGGACACTTGAGCAAACGACTTGTTTGGATTAGAAATAGATCTAGATTTCTTAGAGTGATCTGCTATGGGAATAGCTTTAATCGAAACGCAACTAATCTCGGATCCAAGCCAATTCCTAGTCTTAAGAATAGTGTTCCTAGGTAGTGGTTTAGAACTACTAGCGTTCCTTGAAATCTCGAAGAGTTCATCACCCTAGGTCTTGCACCTAAAATTCGTCTGTTGAATCGTGCCTTCTTTCTAGCCATTTCTAGATAAGAGTTCTTATACAAGTCATTCATAGCATGTTTCCTAGGCAAGTAAGGTGAAGTGGTGGTTTTGTCAAAACTTGTTTCGTATCAACTTGGGAGGCAAACCGCGTTTTTGAAAATTTTGGTCGTTCGGATCTAAGCGCATTCGGTTGTCTAATAACGGTTTCCCAAGATTGATAGTTTTGCAAACTTAGTGTTCACACTATTCCTGTTGTTTTTCTCGCTCATTCTTTAAGGCAACTATTGTGAAACTCTTATCCGAAGTTGAGCTTTGAGTTCCTCAATATTGGCAATCAAAGAGTTTGTTTGTTCCAATGACTTAATTCTAGCTTCTTTGATGAATCACTTAGTTATATGTGATGCTTTTCAAAGACTCATTTTCATTTAGTAATTTGGCTACACAAATTGCTAATTCATCATTCTCATTTAATATCATTAGTAGCATTAGCATCGAATTACTTGTAACCAAATTGCTTTTCACATGCATATCGAAATATGTTTCTTCAAATTGCAGTTATCGAGTTTTTGTCCCGAGTGAGCTTTTAAATCATTTATTTCAAAAATTCATGAAATTCGAGGAATTCGGATCGTTGCAAGGTTTCACAGTTTGAAAACTTTCTTCTTTTCTTTGGTTGCAATTTCAAGTGAAATGAAATGTTTTTCAAGTTACGAGAATTTATTAGAAAGTTCATCAAAAGTTATCCTATCAACCATATCATTAGTTTTGAAACACTTTATCTCGGACTCGACTTGATTCTGAGAACATGTATCAAGAACATGTTACGTGATGTGATCGATTGCACAAGATTAATTTCATATGCATTATGTTGAGCAGTTAAGGGTACCTCATCTCTTGACACATGTTCATTTATTGGTTTGACATCCGCATCTTCATCATGTGTAGCAAGAATCAACGAACTCTTGGTCGTGTCAAACTTATCTCATATCTGAACCTCGTGTTTAGCTCCAACCGATCCATCATGTGATGCTTTACCGACTCAACACTACAATCTTTTGATTGTGCACGACATTCATCCCCTTTACGATTAATGCATCCACTTCTTGTGTGATAGGAGTTCTTGAGCAGTGGTTACATCATTCTTTGTTGTCTCTATTATTCTACATTCAAGAACATCCGATCTTTCAAGCGAAACATTACCCTACTCATCACAACAATCATCATTGAACGAGACTCTCCTCTATTTTTCTTCTTTCGAGTAACTTCCTCAATATACTTATCCATTATCCATGAGATGGATAAGTGTCTCTATGAACACGCTTAATTTCCATTCAGTGTGTCTCTTGAAAGACATCTCGATCATGTCTTGATCATAATCGATGTAAATTCTCCATGGATGAATGAGTGAAATTGGTTGTGGATCACTTGAAGTGCGGCGTTGGAACTATCCTTTTGAACCTTTCTTTATCAAGTTGTTGTTCCAATTGTTCTAAGTTCAACAATAATGTACAGATTAATGTGGATAAATCTTGACGGAAAAGGGCAATACATGTTAGTTCCGTTGTTGTGGGTAGAAGTAACATGAGGTGAGTGAAGTTGTTGATAGGGTATAATTGACTTTCCTTTTGCATGGCATTACGTACCATTAGCGGTGCAATTCATTCTCATTGTACTCGAACATGAAGATCTCGCATCCTCATTGATTAATTCAAACATCTTTAACCGTTCGATTATGTAACATACATTATCATTGTTGTCCACAAAGATCATACAATTTAAGTACTTCCGAAATCACTTTGGGTCGAGAGTGAAAGACATGATGTTGTAGTATGCATGGGATTTTACAAGTCTATGATTTAAGCAGAAATAGATTCTTTCGGCGATTTTACAAAATCAAGAAGAAACCGTGATATAATGACCAATAGAGCGTGTTAAGATAGCGATGGACCCAGCACAATGATAGAGGATTATGTGTTAGGAGTGATGATTGTTTGAAGGATTAGTTGAAGTATTATTTGGTTGTGAATTGGTTTTGTTAATGCACGTTTTACGGTGAAATTTAGGTCTAAAACTAAAAGCTCAATAACTTTCTTTCGTAGAGGATTTGGGCCTCGAAAAATTCGTTTCACGACATCGTGGTGAAACCTCACAATATTCGACTGTTAGGTCATTTTGATGGTATTTATTTGAAAACAGATTCTGGTTCAAAAGTTATGGCCGTTTGAAGTTTTGACGTAAAAGTCAACATTTGGTCAAACCGCTTCAATCAACTCGCATCCAGGACAACTCGCTTCCAAGACAACTCGCTTAAGGTACAACTCGCATAAGATGACAACTCGCTTCCAAAGCAACTCGCTTAAATGACAACTCGCTTAATTTACAACTCGCTTAATAGTCAAGTCGCTTTAGAACTCAAGTCGCTTAAAGAAACAACTCGCTTAGAACCCAAGTCGCATAAAGAGTCAACTCGCTAAATAGCTAAGTCGCATATACCAACTCGCTTCCAATAACAAAGCAACTCGCCGAAGAAACACAACTCAGAGGCTCGACTAAGCCAGTACAACTTTCAAAAATAACTACTTTATCAATCAAAACAACCAAACCACAATGATTTAAGCCTTCCAATTCAAAACCTAAACACATATGATGATCCTAAACACAAAAGTACAAACAAAATTCAAACTTTAACAATAGAGATGATCCAAATGATGCAAAGTACTCTAAACATCTTAGCCTTAATAGTTTTATTAGAAGTGATGGTCATTCACGTTTAGGAACTTTGTAACGTGTGTTAGATATCGTGCTAGAATAGTCAACGGGCTCGTGGATTGGACTAAGCTAAATGGGTATTAGTTTAATTAAGCTTGCCTTAATATCCAATCGAACCCATGTCCAAGCCCACGAAGCCCATAGAAAGCCTTTTAGGTTTTATGTTACTTGTACTATAAATACCCCTCAAATGGTCATTTGAGGGGTGTGCTTGAAAGTGTGTGTGTGTGTGTTTTCCTTTGAAATAAACATCTCATTGTTTTCATCTTTATCTTCTCACATACACGGTTCATATAACATATCTTATATTCAAGTCACCATCTCATCTTTCTTTCTTTCTTATTTACGCATATTGTGTTTGTGGTTTCACGTGTTCATCTTGTGGTATAAGTGTTGGGTTTGTGATAAGGTTGATAAAAGTAAGGTCCTACAATTGGTATCAGATCTTCTTGAAAATGATTTTCCAAAAAGCTTCGCTGTAAATATTTTTGAAAAACAAAATACAAAATTTGAAAAACCAACAAAAGCAAAATATAAAAATATAAAACTTTCTAAAATACAAAAACAATAGAAAATAAAAAATCCAAAAATATTCTTCTCACGACATGTCTCTTGTATAATCGATATTCCGTACGTTTCTAGAAATGTCATTCAACAATGATACGGGCATGTACAGATGCTTGAGCGAGAGTTCTTTATATGTTTTCTAAAACATGTCATTTCTCAAAATTTCTTAATAAAATGGCTTTCGTATACTTGAAGACAAAACCCGACTAAAATGATGACTTTTGATTATTTCAAACCAAAACTCGTAATTTTAAAGAAAAATCAAGTGTACGCTTCAGTGCACTACATTTAAAAATGGTGAGAAATCATCATCATCTTGAGCACCTTTTCAAGATTGTTCAAAAAGATTTTTCAAAATCTTTCAACTATTTTGTGCTCTATCAAATATTTTGTGCTCAAGATAACTCCCTCTAAAACCCTTTAATTGATTATGCTTTATTAAAGGGGAGTATAAAACTAAAATGTTCCAAATTCATGCTTAAATCAAATCGATTGACTCCCAAAAGATTCTAAAATGTTGTTTAATCGTTGATATCAAAAATATCACGAATATGCTATTTTTAGGGAGGAGGCGTGATTAAAATGTGATCAAAATGTTTAATGATCGGTGTTTGAATCTCAAAAGAGCTCGACTCATTTGTAACCAATGAATTGACGAGGAATCATGTACCATCTCGAAACTTTCTATGGACTTGACCGGGACGGGTAATAATTTCAAGCTAGTTCTCTAGTGATGTAAGCGTGTCTCGAATCGGTCTAGCTCATTTAAAGTCGATCAATTCAAAAGTGCGAACTCTACCCTCTATGTGCAGATTACGTCCAAAACATATAAGCACATATGAAGGGGAGTGTTTCTAAAATATAAAACTCTCGGAATGTTTCAAACATGTTTTCTATCATAAACATTACAGTGATTTTCAAGAAAATGGTTTTATGGCAACAATGGGACGATCATGGGTTATAAGGTGACTAAGGATAGAAATTAGTCCTATGATCCGCGAGCCGTCGAGGGATCTACCAAGGACAATACCCATAGTTTAGAACTAGAAGTCCTTAGGTATGATTGAAAAAAGGAGTAATGTGAGAAAGGAGAAAGAAGGGTTGAAGAATTAAAAGAAATGTAATGAAAAGGGTGAAAAGAAATAGCCCTCCATATTCAACCTTAGGCGGCGACCGGGTTCAATTCATACGCTACTAGTTGTCACTAGATGACACCGTATTGAAGACCAAGGCGTCATGGACCCGGTGGACGCATCGCACTAAACCTTCTAGCCACTCAATTCCTCTCAAAAGGTTTGTTTCATTCTCACTGGGAACCCTACATAATCTATCGACTTTCTCTTAGAGATCGTTGGTATTGAAGAAGGAGACCTCTCCCTAGTCTCCGCTCGGAAAACCAAAATGCACTATTGAGTCTAGAGCCACGAGATTCATCAAAAGATATCATAGAACACTTGACATGACATCGCTTGTTGTTCATCAATAAGGACACAAGTGATATATTATAGAGTCCTCGCAGATCTTAGCAATCGCGTAACATTTATGAGATGTTTCACATCCGTGATCCTCGATGATTGAATGGAAACTCTGCCGGGGTCAACATCAAGCGACCGACGGCGGTCGCTTCGGTAACTCCCGTGGATTACGCTTAGTGTGTCTCAAACGGTCTACGATCGGTGGGGTAATGCTTGGTGTACCTCGGCGACTCATCCGAATCAGTAGGTGTATTTCGGTACATCGTGTTATCTCACTTGTGGGACTCGGTTCGAGAACGGTCTTTGTGAGAATTAGAGACGTGTTTTCACACTATCTTTGTTAACACCTCAAAATTCAAACTTATAAGTCTGGGAATCCGCTTATTACTAACTTTGTTTTATGTTTTCTTCTTATGGAAGCTCGGAGCGGATTGATCGTGCGATTCTACACATGCTCATACCAACAACACATGAAAGTTCTCATCATAATCAAAGGCTACACAAAGTTAAAAATGATTCTTCGTCAAAGTCAAAGAATCTACAAAGTATAAAGACTAGAACTACATCATTGGTAACCAAAAGACAAATAGAAGTGTGAGCATGGTGGAGAAAGACGTGGAGACACCTAACCAACGAAGTTGACAACGGCAGACAACCACTTTAACCGATCACAAAGCATGAAGGAACAATGAATCAATACTATTCTATATCTACACACAAAGTTCAAGCTCGAGAAAAGTAAAGACCTAATCAAGTGGAGCATCATTTGAATGACCACCCCTTAGGGGGAGATTGTTAGCCTTAATAGTTTTATTAGAAGTGACGGTCATTCACGTTTATGAACTTTGTAACGTGTGTTAGATATCGTGCTAGAATAGTCAACGGGCTCGTGGATTGGACTAAGCTAAATGGGTATTAGTTTAGTTAAGTTTGCCTTAATATCCAATCCAACCCATGTCCAAGCCCACGAAGCCCATAGAAAGCCTTTTAGGTTTTATGTTACTTGTACTATAAATACCCTCAAATGGTCATTTGAGGGTGTGTAAAAGTGTGTGTGTGTGTGTTTCCTTTGAAATAAACATCTCATTGTTTTCATCTTTATCTTCTCACATACGGTTCATATAACATATCTTATATTCAAGTCACCATCTCATCTTTCTTTCTTTCTTATTTACGCATATTGTCTTTGTGGTTTCACGTGTTCATCTTGTGGTATAAGTGTTGGGTTTGTGATAAGGTTGATAAAAGTAAGGTCCTACAAAACACATTCAAACCCAAAAATCTTATGAAAACCACTAGAAATCCAAGAACATGAAAGATGAGTGATCAAACCATGGGTCTTGATACCAATTGTAAGATATTGGATTTCATAAACACACAAATAAGCTCAACAATGGATCGAATGACATAGAGTTTAGAGAGAGAAAGTGGGATCCTTTCTAGAGAGAGCAAGTGAAAGAAAACATAGAAGGTTAGATTAAGAATGAGAAAGGTCCAACCCTCTACCTTGGGAGGTAGAGGGTATTTATAGTTACACAATAAACGTCCTCCTTCGGATTGTGGATCACGCATACAGTGGGTAAAGACCCGTCCTTCCTCCACGGTGTTGCACTAAACTAAATAACTAACTAAATAACAAGTAAATAACGTAATGTCTACGAGCTAACTTATGCTAGATTATAATTGGGGTGACCGACACTTTAACATGGAATTTCTAATTCCTAACATTTGTGAGTGTGTGTGTGTGAGTAAGTGATTAAGTGGAAGAGTTAAGACTATTTATAGGTGCATGTTTGATCTTTTGGCAAGATAAGTCCCTGAGCCGGTTTTTGCTTCTATATCAGTCCTTATGTTACTACCTTTTTATTATTAACAATATAAGTCCCTAAGGTTGGATGTTGTTTCATTATTAGTCCAAAAAGATGATTACTTTTGAGATTTTCCAATTTTCCTCTTTGAACAAATGTGTATTTTGAAAAAAAATCACATTTTGGTTTAATAGATCATCGAGACATTTCAAAAACGAGTTTTATTCCAAAGGATGAAGAGATTATTTTTTATGAATACTTTGTGAGAAAAGAGTGTGCAAACTTTGAGATTTTATCAAAGTTATTTTTCTCCCCCTCAAAATATGTTCTCGTGATAAACGTTTGTTAAATTTGTTTGAATAAACAGAACATATTTTGAAGACGGGAAGTTCGCACACTTAAAAAGATGATTTTTTTTAAATGATAAAATCTTTTTGTATTTTAAATGTTTTATATTTTTGTATTTTGTTTTTAGAAAGATATATTTACAAACATTTGTTTTTGTGTTTGACATTTTTAAGAATGTTTGAGTAAAATTTCCAGGCCTTCTGGAGTCAAACACCACATACCAATTTGATGGACTAACTTAGCAAATCTTACGGGTGGCAAAGCTTTGGTGAACAAATCTGGCAATTGGTATTCAGTACCCACAAAGTATAACTCAATTGTACCTTTTCGCATGCTCCTTGATGAAATGATATCGGAGAGCGATATGCTTTGACTTGGAATGTTGAACCGTGTTGCGGGAGATGGCAATTGCACTCTTGGAGTCGTAGTACATCGAAATTTTATTGAATCTGGTCCGTAGTCCATCGGTTGTGATCTCATCCATATTATTTGAGCACGGCGTCTTGACATGGTGACATATTTTCTTCTTTTGAGGACATTGATGTACAATCTTGTTTCTTTGACCGCCAAGATACAAGCTTATCTCTGGCCCGAACACCACCGAAGTACTTTTGTGTATCTAAGAAACTTGCGTGATCTGCGTCTGAAAAAGCTATTAGTCCAAAACCGGAATCCTTCGGTTACCAGATTCCCAAATGAATGGTTTCCTTTACGTATCAAAGGATTCTTTTGGCCTCATTGATGTGTCGTTCAGTTGGTCTTGACTGATAACGAGAGCAAAGATATACAACAAATATAATGTATGGTCTGTTGGCTGTTTGATACATGAGATACCCAATAATACTTCGGTATTTTGTAGGGTCAATCAATTTCCCATGTAAATCTGCATCCAACTTTGGTGATGAGGCAGACATAAGTGTGTTGTAAGTATCATAACCGGTCATTCCATGTTACTTTAAGATTTCAAGAGCATATTTGGACTGATTTAAAAAGATGCCACGGGGTGAGTGATGAACTTGGAGTCCTAAGAAGAACTTTAGTTCACCCATCATGGACCTTTCAAAATTTTGTTTCATAAGTCTTGTAAAAGAGTTTAAGTAATTTTTATGAGGTGAACCAAAAATGATGTCATCAACAAAAATTTGAACAATTAAGATGTCTTCCCGTGACGTTGTATGAAAAATATTAGATCCACTGTTCCTTTTGTAAATTGATTAGTAAGTAAGAAGGGTGACAGTTTGTCGTACCAGGCCCTTGCGGCTTGTATAAGGCCATAAAGAGCTTTATTGAGCTTGTATACGTGATTAGGATATTCTGGATCAATGAATCCATCTGGTTGACTAACATAAACTTCTTCACGTAGTTGACCATTCAGAAATACCTTTTTCACATCCATTTGATAAACCGTGATATTCTTGTGTGCAACATACGCCAGAAATATTCGTACAACTTCAAGTCGAGCTACTGGTACAAATGATTCTTTATAGTAAATTCCTTCTTCTTGAGAATACCCTTGTGCTATAAGACGAGATTTGTTGCGAATCACAATGCCTTCAGCATCCAGTTTGTTTTTCCATATCCATTTGAGTCCAATGACATAGATCCTATCTGGTCTTGGAACTAACTCCCAGACTTCTAGATGTTTTAACTGATTCAACTCTTCTTGCATCGATTCTATCCAGTTGTCATATGTCATGGCTTTTTTAATGTTCTTTGGTTCATCTTGACAAACGGTGAGTGCATAGACACAAGTTTCATCGTCTGTGTGAAGTCGTTGTCTCATCATGACAGGGTTATAAGGATTGCCAATCACATTTACTAAGAGGTGATCTCTTGTCCATTTATGTGTCGAAGGGTGGTGACTGAAGGTTGTGTGTATACTTGACGGATCCAAGTTGCGTAAAGACGACTCTCCAATATCTGGAACAGTTGGAGCCGGTGCAAATGGATTGAAGAAAGCGTTGTCGTCATAATCTGCAGGTGCAGGTACTTCATGAGTTTATTGATCATCAGCTGTTTATTGTTGAGGGCAGTTTGTTCTTCTGTTGTTTGAGAATCAATCAGAGGTGCACTTATTGCAACGGTTGTATTGTAGGTTCAGGTGTATCTTGTATAGGATGATTATCAGGTTGTGCAGCGGAAACATTTGATACATCTGGAGCACGACTTTTAGGAATCTCAACAAACAGTGGAGCAAAAATTTTCCAATTGATGACGGTTGAGTTCAATGGGTGGAATAGCTGATGAATCAGGAAAGTTTAGACGGTTGGATGCGGGTCTTTTTTGCTTAGAAGCCATTGTTGTAAGCTCATCGAAATTAACGTGAACGGTTTCCATGATTTGTTGAGTACGATGGTTCCAAATTCGAAATCCTTTTGAATTTTAACAGTATCCAATGAGCAAACCAATGTCGGCTTTAGGTTGAAGTTTACCAATATCTTCATGATCATTATTCGGATAACTAAAGCACGCAGTTGAAACGGATTTAGCCCACAAGAAATCTGATAATTGAGAGAAAATCAGCATCGTCCGAGTAGCTTCCACTAATGTCCGGTTTCGACTTTCAAATACACCATTTTGTTCTGTAGTGCGAGCAATTGATGTTTGATGTGTGATTCCTACTTTCTCGAAATATGCACGAAGTGTTTGATTCTTGAATTCAGTTCCATTGTATGTTCTTACTGTTCTGACGGTATTTTTAAGCTGAACTTGAATCTTTGTGAGAAAGGTGATAATCATTGTTGGAGCTTGATCTTTACTTCGAAGAAAATAAACCCAAGTCCATCGTGAGTAATCATCGACAATAACCAGAATGTAGCGTTTTCCATTCATACTTTGTACACGTATTGGACCACATAAATCCATATGAAGTGATGGTTCGGGGTCGAAAAGACTTCCTTTTCTACGAGCAAGTTTTTCAACCCTCTAGGCAGTGTACCTAATCATTGTAGTGTAGTATGGGGTAAGCCCAAGGGGTTGATTCGTTCTCTAGGGGAATAGAGATGCTAAGAAGAGATGTATGACGAAAAGGTAAGGTTGAAGGGGATTCTTTTTAGTCTTTTTTATTTATTAGAAAGTAAGTAAATATCTCGGGGTATAGTAGTGGGGGTTGGTACTTCTACCGATTTTAACTACTTTTTATAACTACTTAACTAATTAAACTAAGGATAGATTATGCTAATGTAGGTGTGCTCTTAGGATGATTAAAAATGTGTTTACTTAGATGTTCTTACTCCCTAGTTATATCTTATTGGTCGGTTGAATTGTCACATCCTCATCTTAATTGGTGTGTTGTATTCCGTTTGGTCATAGGGGGTGCCTAATTCCCTAGTTCTATGAATCGTAACTCTCTTCTAGACTATCCGGGATCACCAAGTACCTAAGTATCTCCCCCCTAATACTCTACTATCAACAAGCTACAACTCACGCAATAAACACAACGATGGCCTAGGTGCACTCCTAAGCTTTTTGCTATTTAGGACGTTCAAGCTCGCAACAATTAAAAAAGAAGCCAGTTTTTCTTACTCTAGCATCTACCAATTAAGACCAGAGACAGCCTAACAATAATTAATATCTAGGTTTCATAGATTTAAACAAACACAAGGATAATTTAGCTACTCATGGTAAACAAGCAAGCATACACACATACAATTAAACATGGGGTAGACATAATGATAATATAGATTAACAAACTTATCTTATGATGTAAAGATGGATATGGAACCCTAAAATACTGTCCAAGTCGTACTACAACTGAATTAGGGTTTGCTCTCCAAATTTCTACCTCACTAAATGCAGAAAAATCAAATTTTATATATAGATTTACAAATGTGAAGGCGTCACCTTTTGCTAGTGACGTCGTCAGGTCTCCTTCATTAGGGTTTCATTTTGTCCAAGTCATCGTTGGGACGGCGTCAGTTGATAAGTGTGACGCCGTCAGTCTTCATGAAGGACGTCGTCTGAGATTGATTTTTTGGCGTCTGGTGTGGAAAATAAGGGAGACGCCTTCCAGAGTTTAGGCGTGACACCATCATGTTTTAGAACCAAAATTTCACCTGAGCCGTCGCGTGTAATTTGATCAAAACTCTTATATAGGGACGGCGTCGCCCTTTGATTGGGACTCGTCAGGCTTGAAAATCTACTTGAGTCTTGACTTTGTCGTTTTCTTTATGTTTTTGCTCATTTTCTTCCAAATATGCTTCATTTCAGCATTTTGCTTCCAAAAGACCTAAAATGTGAAAAGGAATGATTTTAAGTAGTAACGGATATAAAATGTGTCGATTTAGGGCTTAAATGACCCCCTAAAACGTATGTTTTAAATCCTTATCAAATATCCCTACACTTGGAATTTGCTTGTTCTCAAGCAAATGTGCTTTTGGTCAATCAATATATAAGTTAGGGGGCATGAAGCATTGGTTTAAAATAGTTTACAACAAATACAAGCGCCACAATAGTCATAACAAGCACGGAAATTATACAATAGCACCTCACAATTGGTGTTTGGATTCTCTCATCTCTCGGGTTTATATGAAGTATAATATGAATGGAAATGAAAGATAAAGACTCATTACCTGGCATAGTACATAGATTACCATAAGCTTGAGAATAGACCAAACCTCCACCGCTTTTGCGTAAGCACCTAGGAATAACTATCTAAGAGGTCTTTATAATGGTTGTAACGTTAGGCTTAGGGTAGAGAAGTAAAGGGTTTTGTTGGATAAGGATATTTAGTGGTGGCAAGTTAAAAATCTTATGTTACAAGCATGTAAAGTGTGGCGTTGCTAAGCTAAGACTCGACTCACTAACACTAGATAACTTGAAACGAAACACAAACATAAAGATAAAGATAGATGTAGGATGGTAGCCCGTATGTTTTTCTCATTTTTCTCATTTTTTTTCATCAACTCTTTTTGTCTTTTTTTTCCATACATTTTTACTCTACCATCCTCTACGATAACATCAAAATATAAGGGATTTATAGGAACATCCCTACACTTGAGTTTTTATTTAATTAACACTAATTGACCCGATTTGAAAAGATCAAAACACTTGGAGTATTTAATTATGTAGACAAAGGAAATTTGAATTTATCGTTATTTCCCGTTACTCCATAAAATATTACACTCATTACCTGACATAGTACATAGATTACCATAAGCTTGAAAATAGATCAAACCTCCACCGCTTTGGCATACGCATCTGGGAATAACTATCTAAGAGGTCTTTACAAAGGGTTGTAACGTTAGGCTTAGGGTAGGGAAGTAAATGGTTTTGTTGGATAGGGGATATTTAGTGGTGGCAAGTCAAAAATCTTATGTTACAAGCATGTAAAGCGTGGCGTTGCTAAGCCAAGACTCGACTCACTAACACTAACCAACTTGAAACAAAACATAAACGTAAACTTAAAAACATAAACATAAAGATAGATGTAGGATGGTATCCCGTATGTTTTTCTCATTTTTTCATTTTTTTCATACCTTTTTACTCTACCATCCTCCACGATAACATCAAAATAAGGGATTTATATGAGCATCCCTACACTAGATTTTTTATTTAACTAACACTAATTGACCTGATTTGAAAAGATCAAAACACTTGGAGTATTTAATTACGTAGACAAAGGGAATTTGAATTTATCGTTCCTTCCCATTACTCCATAAAATATTACTTTAACCCATGAGTCCCAATCGTCCCAAAACTGTTTACAAATGATATGACTCGACTTAGCAACCATGCAAGTAACTATATAATTAAACTAAGAGTTTAATAATGATAACAATAATGCACTAAAGATGAGTGCATACAAGGTAGGCTAAGGCGATTTGGGTGTAATATTTGGGGGTGAATTGTAAACAATGCTCTTCATTGATATTCCGGAAAACCGGAACATCACGAGAACTGCAAAAAGCATAGGATCTGAAGGGTTAGCTAGGGGTATCGTGTACTAAAGATGAGTACATCGCAAGGGTGTGGGGAAAATTACTCAACCGATATGGATGACATAATTAAATTACAGGTTTCAAACAAGGGTGGTATCGTGTACTAAAGATGAGTACATCGCAAGGGTGTGAGGAAAATTACTCAACTGATGTGGATGACATAATTAAATTACAGATTTCAAACAAGGGTTATCCTAATACCTCTTATCATTTAGTTAATCCTAACTACACGAATGTAGTCTCACTAGCGATCTTGGAATGCATCACAAAACAAGTTCTAGAATCTATTATACTACCAGTACACTCACTAAGCATTAAAGATGAATGCTTTTATTCCTAAAGATTTAGGGGTGAACCTCACATTTTTGGGGTGAAATTTGAGTGGTAAGCGGTTTTTGTGCTAGTCATATAATTCCTATCCATGAGACACTTTATTAAGAATAAAGTTTAACTTGTAAATGCCATAAAAAATTTAAATTTGGTGCTAAAATTACCCTAACAAATATTTCTCATAGTTTATTACACAATTTACCAAGGACAAGACAAAAATAAAATGAGTGAATAGTTTCTAAGTTCCCGCTTTATTCTCCTCCCTACACTTAAACCTGAACATTGTCCCCAATGTTCCCAGAAATATAAAAGTTATGATAAAGGAAGGTAAGTTAAAAGAGAAAGAAACTAGTACTCCACGATTAGCTCGGTAGGATATGTATGAAGTTGCGGTTAAATCCTCCTCCAAGAAGAATGTATAAGTACTAAGTGCTTCCAATATGTATTTCTTCTTCTTGTCTAATATAACCTGCACACTTATAAGAAAACGAAACGAACCTTGCGTAAAATCGGCGGTAAAACTATATATATAAAAAAACTAAACTAGAAAGCGAGTAAGATATAATGCTTGTGGAATGGATGTTTGTTGTTTTTCTGAAAAATTAAGAATTGGGAATTTCCAAAAATCACAAGTTACAAATAAAACAAAACTGAAATTATGTTTCTACATTGCCTGACGTCATTAGGTGTTAATCCTGACACCGTAAGGTTGTCCTGACAGAAAGTGGTCCGATGCGCTTTTTTCTGGAAAAATTTTGGAAAATTGACCTCATTAAAACCTAGAATAATTTCTGCAAAACATCCATTATGACTCGATACAAGCATTTGACTCTAACAAATACACAAATATATACAATTTCAATTATTGTAAATCTCATGTGCATGTTCTTAAAAATATGTGATCTTCCCTACACTTATCTTTTTGTAAAATACCTTTATATGCAATTAAGGCGATGTTAAAAACAAAATAAAGCATTTTCACAAAGTCTAACATGAGAATAAACAACAATGAAAAGATATATAAACACACAAACAAAATTAAAAAACAAAACAAGCAAACAATACGAAAAACAAAACAACCCGACAATTACGGCCTAAGCAGTATTCACATACATTTAGTCATCCAACATCACCACATCACAAATAAAAATTGTCTCAAGATTATCCTAGATTATTATAGAACCAAATAGAAATTGTCTCAATATACATCACAACCATAATTGTTCATAACAACATCACCAATAAACAGGCAGATCAATGATCGGGGGCTGTATCATAACGGTACTCATAACCTTGAGGAAGGTAGCCGGTGTACCCATATGGTGGGTAGTCCTCCTCTCGGCCGGGGAATGGATCTATCTGCGGATGGGGCTCAATGTGATCACGCGTGCGAGATCTGCATCTACACAATGTGTGATCGTATGTCCGATTGGCCTACGATCTGCTTGAGCCATCCGGTGTCCATCCCGCCTATCCAAGCTCCACGGTGAGCACCGCCAATCTCCACTAGTCATGCGCTGAGACATCGGTAGACTACCGGCTCCATCCCCTAACGATCTGCGGCTCATGTTGCTCCTCTTCCTCCTCCTCATCATCATCTTGCCTCGCGGACACGAGGCGGTACCATGTATACGACCAACCTAAATCCATGATTACCTCTATAGCATTCAAAGACTTGGCTTTCACTACCTTGTGCTCGGCTATAACATTTAGGTACATCAGAATCTCCCCCTTAATATGTCGTAAGACTCGGTAAGCTTGGTGTGAACATGCCCCCATAAACCCTATCGGCCTATCCCATCCCACTGGCGGTCCTTAGATAATCAGCAAGCCAAAAAGGGATGTTACAATACATATCCTCAGCATAGATGGATTAAAGGTAGAGCAAATCTGGAAAGGTGACACGATGAGTGGTGTCCTTGCGCCCCACTATAGTGAAAGCGATACAGCAGTGAGCGAGCCTAGTCCTAGGATCCCGGATCTGCGAAGCAAGAGTGCTCCCAGTCATATACTCACGATTAGCCAAAGAGTTCCAGAAATGAATGCACCATGTATCATCTCTAGTAGTCAAACCCTGACTCAAGTTAGCCCTAAAAACGTCACTCTCAGCATCCCTCGAAGAGTATAACCCCAATCTCCAACCAAACTCCAATACCGACAAATCCTGCCAAACTCCTCCTAACCTAAACCGGATACCTTGGGCTTCTATATTCCCCCTACAAGTCCCAACATTCAAAGAATAAGAGGCGTGAAATTCACGCACCAACTCGATATACTGTTTGGCTCATGAATTTTGAGCGACCTCTCCCATCTGAAGGTGCAGCGAACTTATCCTCTTAATGCTATTCGAAAATCCTCTCGCGCATGATCACGAAGAAAAGACCAATCAAGAACCGCACCGAATCAATGGTGCGGTGAAGTAGTTCATTATACTGGCTTTGGGGTCTATCCGTATCGAAGAAACCCCAGCTTGCTACAGTCTCACCAACATTCTCTTGTGACCTGGATGATTGTCCCCTGCTTTGCCTTGATCTTTTGCTCATTTTCTAAAACAAAGAATCAAAAAATGGGAACCAACAAGTAGTGAGCTAAGCAAAAATAATGGTAACAGACGGTTCTGACAGCGTCACTCCGGCGGGCTGCCACCGTGCCGACCATGAATATTTTCAAATCCGGAATTTGCGAGGGAAAAATCAAGGTTTTTAACCATAATCCTTAACCCAAACACCCTTGCTGCGAAAAGATGGTGCAATGGCAAGCGGTTTAGTCACCTCGCGGGCCCGGTTTAAACCCGAAAGAATGTTTCCTTATGTTATGAAAGTTGGGAGCGCAACTTGCACTCTTCCAATGAACATGTCTCTAGGAAATATTTCTTTTGCGCAAGGAGTGTTAAGGCGAGAGCGTTTGCTATATTATGAGTTCACGAGAGGGATTGTCTTGTTTTTTGGGCTTGGAGAGGCTTTAATAACTACACTTACGAGCTCCGGTAGCGGGAATACCTTTTCGATCTTTCTAGGTATATCATCCTTGCGATTTCTTCACGGATTTTCATCATGAAATTGTCAGCTAGTTCCAAAAAGTGTCGTGGATTTTTCTCATGTGAACTTCGAGGCGTTGTATTTATTTCTCTTGGTTGTTGACGAATGTCAACATTATGTCCTCGAATTCATCTTGTCATGATTTATCTTGAAGCAAAAACTCTTTGACTATGTCCACGTGTTCACGATGTGTTTCTTTATGATCATGCGTGGGCATTTCCATTCTCATCAACTCATTCACTTGTTCCTCCATGCTTTTGAATAGTTGTTCTTGGGCACCCAAACTACTTACTTCAGGGAGTACCGGATCCTCCCACTCTTCTTCTTCGTATTGTTCTAACTCCTCGATGACCTCCCAACAAGTTTCAATATCGAGGTTACTCAATCTTCCACCGGTGGCATAATCAATAGTTTGTCAAGTAAAGGGAGTGGCATGATCATAGAAGATTTGGATTTGAAGCCAACGATCAATGCCGTGATGAGGGACTTTGTGGAGTAAGTCCTTGAATCGAGTCCACGCCTCATAAAGGGTTTCACCTTGACGTTGTTTAAACATCAAGATGTTATTACTTAGCTTGGTAGTTCTCCCCGGTGAGAAAAATTGGGTGAGGAAACGGGTGGTGAGATCATCCCAACTTGAGATGGATCTTGCGGGAAGTCGCTCAAGCCAATTACTAGCTTGGTCCCGTAGAGAGAATTAGAAGAGACGCTGCGCGTGGTCTCCCGAGTGGTAGCATCAAGGTCAATTGAGTCAACAATTTTAAGGAAATCCTTGAGATGCTGATTAGGATCTTCAAAACGAATTCCATGAAATGCACATCTGTTTTGCACCAACCGGATGGTGTCAGATCGTAGGGCCTTATTTTGTGCTTAAAGTGGGAGCTCAATGGTGTTCCTATAGCCTTGATGGCTCAATCTAGAGTATTCACCAAGAGTACGGCCTCTTGGCAGGTCGAGTGGTGGTAGATTGAGTGAAAGTGGTTGATGTGGTGGTGGATTTGGTGGATCATTGTTGGGTGGGTTATCACCTTCCATGATGATAAATGATGATATTACGAACAAAAACAAAAAGAAAAAGATAGACTACAAGGAAGCTAAGAAAAAGAGAAAAAATCTCACTTGATAGGAATCGAGTGAGTAGATCTAAACGAGATAGAAATCTAACTAGCTATTCTATTTCCCGGCAGCGGCGCCAAAAACTTGATAGCGGGGTTCGAGGTTGAAAAGACTTCCTTTTCTATGAGCAAGTTTTACAACCCTCTAGGCAGTGTACCTAATCGTTGTAGTATAGTATGGGGTAAGCCCAGGGGGTTGATTCGTTCTCTAGGGGAATAGAGATGCTAGGAAGAGATGTATGACGAGAAGGTAAGGTTGAGGGAGATTCTTTTTAGTCTTTTTTATTTATTAGAAAGCAAGTAAATATCTCAGGGTATAGGAGTGGGGGTGGTAATTCTACTGATTTTAACTACTTTTTATAACTACTTAACTAATTAAACTAAGGATAGATTATGATAATGTAGGTGTGCTCTTATGATGATTAAAAATGTGTTTACTTAGAGGTTCTTACTCCTAAGTTATCTCTTATTAGTTGGTTGAATTGTCACATCCTCATCTTAATTGGTGTGTTGTATTTCGTTTGGTCATAGGGGGTGCTTATTACCCTATTTCTATGAATCGTAACTCTCCTCTAGACTATCCGGGATCACCAAGTACCTAAGTATCTCCCCCGAATACTCTACTATCAACAAGCTACAACTCACACAATAAACATAACGATGGCCTAGGTGCACTCCTAAGCTTTTTGCTATTTAGGACGTTCAAGCTCGCAACAAATAAAGAAGAAGCCAGCTTTCCTTACTCTAGCGTCTACCAATTAAGACAAGAGACAACCTAACAATAATTAACAACTATGTTTCATAGACCTAAGCAAACACAAGGATAATTTAGCTACTCATGGTAAACAAGCAAGCATACACACATACAATTAAATATGGGGTGAACATAATGATAATATGGATTAACAAACTTATCTTATGATGTAAAGAAGGGTATGGAACCCAAAATATTGTCCAAGTCGGACTACAACTAATTAGGGTTTGCTCTCCAAAGTTCTACCCTAAATCTTGAAAAATCGAATTCTATATATAGATTTACAAATGCGACGGCGTCACCTTTTGCTAGCGACATCGTCGGTCTCCGTCATTAGGGTTTCGTTTGGGCCATAAGTGTGGCGATCGGTATTCATGAGGACATCGTCCGAGATTGGTTTTGGGCGTCGGTATGGAAAATAAGGAGGCGCCTTCGGAGTTTAGGCATGGCCGTCGGTTGTAGAACCAAATGTGGAAAACTAGAAGAGTTGAATAGTTTCTGGATTAAAACTTGGTTTTAAACTATTTTGATCGACTTATGTCAATCTATATGAGCGTGTGTGTTCGATGTTGATGAGCAAACATATAGTTAAATGAAAACTAAGATAAAGAGTAAGAAGCACAAAACCACAATGCAGTATTTATAGTGGTTCGGCTACAAGGACACCTTCCTTGCCCGCTGCTCCACTTTTTGAGTCACCTACTCGAGTTCGTAATCACTACACAACACCAACTCCTTGTGGCGGAGAAGCCTTACAACATTGCCTACTCTTTATCCAGGTGCAAGGCTAGATATCGGGTTCTTCCACGGTGGAACCAAACCTATCACCACGTTGCCTACCTTTATCCCAGTACAAGGCTGATACCGGTTCCATTATAGAGGAGGAACTACTACCCAACACTACACAAACCCATCCCAAGGAGATTCACTCCTTATGACAACATCAACAAGGATATCAATATCCTTTGACCCGATGTTAATCTATCTTGTACATCGACACACCATATCGAATGTACACCTTAGGCACCTTTCACTAATGCCTTTGACTTGACTTCTAGGAACCCTTCACTAATGCCTTTTGACTCGAATTTTAGGCACCCTTCACTAATGCCTTTTGACACGGATGTTCAACACCTTTCACTAATGCCTTCGTCTTGACTCTTTCGGCATCCTTCACTAATGCCTTTGATACAACACTTCTATGGAGGAATAAAGTATTATCAACAAGAGAACCTCAGTAGTCTTGATGATGACGAAGCATGGCAACTCATAGACTTGAGCTTGCTCGACTTCAAAAGGTGGTGATCTCGCCTTTAAGAGGAACCTAGAGAATCGCACAAAACAAAACTACATACAAAGATCACTTGGATGCATGGTTAAAGTTTACAACTCAAAGAGAAAATATATGTGAAAGGGGTGAGTTCCAATGAAGAAATGGCTCACTATTTATAGAGGAAAATGTGCTACTGTCCCACGGATCCCTTACTTGAGGGATCCGTCCAGTGTAAACTGGAGGAACCGTGGGACGCTCCTCTTTGCCCATGGGTTTTGGGTCATGGGTAATGGGTTATGGGTCATGGGTCCTAGACTTTGGACCATGGGTATCCAAGTAGATACAATGTATCTACTAGATGCAATGCATCTAGTCCATGGGTCATGGATAATGCCCATTTATGACTTATGCATGATGTCATGCAATGGGTTATGGGTTATGCTTCATGGGTATGGGTCATGGTCTTTGGGTTTTACTTGACTACATTCAATGTATTTAGTCGATGGGTCAAATACTTTAAACTTCTACCCATTGTATTACCCATTACAATACATACTAATTATGTATATATCTACCCAATATGTAAACACTAGTTTTTATACATATGCATTACTAAAACATAAAAGCACTATTACTTGTTTAGTGTTTTATATGAAAAATGTAAGTGTGTTAGTAAACTATTGACTCAAACTATTTACGTATTCTATTTGTTTCGTTAAAATGATTTTACGTTTGTTATCGACAAAACATTAGAAGATCGTAAAATATAAATAAACGTTTTTACAGCTTATTTGTATTAACACCAAAATTTCACATGAGCCGTCGCGTGTAATTTGATCAAAACTCTTATATAGGGACGGCGTCGCCCTTTGATTGGGACGCCGTCAGGCTAGAAAATCTGCTTGAGTCTTGACTTTATCGTTTTCTTCATGCTTTCATTTCTTTTCGTCAAAATATGCTTCATTCCAGCATTTTGCTTCCAAAAGACCTAAAATGCGAAAACGAATAATTTTAAGTAGTAAGAGATATAAAATGTGTCTATTTATGGCTTAAATGACCCCCTAAAAATGTTTGTTTTAAATCTTTATCATGAAGCAAATGAAGAATATACTGAGAAATTGGTTCTTGTTTCGATGGAAAGTGAGTTCTTATGCTTTTCCTTGTTCGCATGACGAACATAAGTGATATTTGGTATACCGGAATCTGGGAAGACCGTTAACTAACTTACGTCATGCAAGTTCAGTCATGGTTTTGAAGTGTAAATGAGAAAGTTGTTTGTGCCATAACCATGATTTTGTCGAAGTTGCTTTTGAAAGAAGACAAATAGGTGAGGATGCAATCATATCTGTCATTGGAATGGTATAAAGGTTTGTGCCCCGATTGCCAGTGATTAAACCATGTCCTTCCAAATCATGTACAAAACATGTTTTGGATTGAAACACGACTTCCAAATCATCATCACAGAATTGTCCAACTGAGAAAAGGTTGTGTTCAAGACCTTCGACATAATAAACCCAACAAATTTCGATGTTGACATTAACATAATCTCCATACCCCATGATAGAAGCAAAATGATCATTCCGAATCTGACATTACCGATGAACTTTGAGAAAAAGTTTACTAACAAATTGAGATTGCACATCGTATATCGTCTGAACCGCTATTAACAATCCACGAGCAGTTGGATCACTGCAATACGAAGGCGGCGAGGGTGGAACAATGGTAGCGATGAAACTCGAGGAGTTAGTGGGTTACATTGAGTTAGAAGTACATATATTGCACATTTAGGAAGCCACTTAAAGCTAGATATACGCTGCAACCATTTTTGCCATATCCAACTACTTCTTGCTTTGGTCTTAGTGAATTCACTAGGTGATGGGACTTTCTTAGGAGATGTTTTTGCAGTTATGGGATCTTCTATAGTATTCTTAGAAACTACACTAGGCGCCTTCCCTAAAATAGATTTCGCAACTATAGTGAGCCTAGATGGAGGGCCAGTTATAGGTTTCCTAGAACGAGCTAACAGAGAAGTTCCAACACATTTGTCATGATTAACATACATCATACTTTTACAAAAAAAACACAAGATGCATTCACGTTTGAAACGTTCACAGATTAATCATTCGTTACACTGATAATACGATTACAATTTGCCAAATTTGAATCTAAATCAGATGCAACATGAGTTTTATTCGAATTACTAAGATGAACTTCTACTTTTGGTGCTTGATGAGTGTTTCTCCTATGTTGCGAGATCCTAGTGTTTGCTTTTGGTCTCTTATTCTCGGATCTTCTAACACTAGTAGATGCAACTATTCTTGTAAAGTGGAAGGAGTCAATTTAGTTTCCTGAGTTTTATCATAAGTATTCTGCTTGGGGGATGTGTCTATGTTATACATTCCTGGTGTAATCACGTTTGTGTTTATAGACTTTCTGCGTTCTACAGCTTTTAATATTTCTTGTAGCTCAATGATGATTGATGATATCAAATAAAAATAGTTTATTAGCATCATTTATCCTATGTATATTGCTTGTTTTATAATATTTTATATGAGAATTGATACTTAATCGCTTACTTTTTTATTTCTCAGTTATAAACAAGTATTTGGTGAAAGTTAGCTATTTTAGACGTAAATTGGAGCAAAATGGATCTAGTTGGTAAAGTCTGCTAAACTGAAAGAAGATACACTGTATCATTCTAGACAGATACGTCGTACATCAAGACTTAGACGAATGTGAAGACCATTTCCTGACTTTGAAGAATACGCCGTATGGAACTCTTCCATGCGCCGTATATGAAACCTTGGTCAACACAAAGATCTGACTTATCTGCTCAAGATACACCGCATAAACACTTTGACATGCGTCGTATCAACCTGCAGACTTCACCAAGAAATACCAAGATTACAAGACACATGCGCTGTATCAAGACTGAAGATCCGCCGTATCATATGACGGTGTACGAATATTCCAGAATAAAATAATCTTAAACCCCACGCGAAGTCACCTAGATACGTCGTATTGAGTAAACTGATATGCCATATTGATGCCGTTTCCAGAAGTATAAATACATGAACGACAACCTCATTCGGCATACATTCTACACACAATATACCACATAAGGCGATGACCAAACCACACCCAAGACACGACCAGCAGAAGAATTAAGATGAATAGGTAGGTCGTGCTAGTGCTTTAATTCATAAGTAGATTTCGCTTTATTTGTATTAGTACTCTTAAATCCATCAGGATTGCGTGCCTTGTCTCCAACGTTTGACTCGCATGTAATCTGCTTACCCAACGATTATAAGTGTATTTGATGTTTATTTGGATGTTCATGCGCTTGTTTTGATTACTTACATAATTTATTGTGGCTTGTTTGCGCAACCATACGCCTCCCACAATTACTTCATTAATATCTTTGCATAATTAGTGTAAGACTTAACGGGATAAATAATACATAAACTTAGTAATCATTAAGTTTGTCTTAATGTAGGTTTAATTAATCGTTGCAGGATTAGTTTGTTGAAAGACTTAAAGAAAGAATCTAGAGATCTAGTGCGCCTATGCTTAGGAATGATATACGCAGACACATGAACAACCAACGAGAAAGACCAGAATTAGTACTCATCATATACAACTAAGCAACTAAGAGAATAAAATATACTTTACTATCGAACAGGCCTCTTATCTGCTATCTGTATTCTAATATGTGTACGTGTGTGTCTATCGCCTTATTTATTAGTTTTACTTAATCTAAACATCGTGTCAGTCTCTCAGGCTGAAAACCCCCTTGCGTTAGATTAGGTTTAATTAGACTAACTTTAGAATTAAAATATTGATAGATATCTAAGTGTTAAAGTTCCACTCTTAGTGATCGACACTCTACTTACCAACTAGGCTACACTAATCGGGTATACTGCTCGTTAGTGTTTGTTATAGGTTAAGTCGGCTAAATATAAATTTAAAAATTGATAACAAAATAAGACCTATATACAACGGAACACATCAATGATGTGTTGTTGTTCTTGAATTTTTGCATTGAGAGATCTGTTTAAATGTGCAGTAATGGTGTAACATTTCGCAAGTTCATTGTTGTATTTCAAAAATTGAGTCTGTGTTTGTGTTAAGCAATCAAAAATGACTTGGTATTCTTGTTTTAGATGCTCAATTTCTTTTTCATATTTAAAATTTTGATCCTTTAGGGACACGTTCTCTTCATCAATATTTTTGACTTTTGATGTCCATGTTTTTTCGAAAGATTGTTTTTCCTTTTGGTTTTGCAAAGCTACCTCAGAATTAATTATCTGAGTTTGACACCACTAAAGTATGCGTTTATCAAATTTGATCTTCTTGTGCTTATTGTTCCTCACACTCAAATACAACAAGATTCATGCTTGGATCAAAAATACATAGAGCACTATACAATTTTGGTATATTTTTAAGAGTTGTGTTGAGAAAACGTGGGTGGTTGTAACCAAGAGAAAAACGTTTTGAGTCATCTGGACTCGGTTGTAAAGTTGTCATTTCAATTTGTTTTATTGAGTGGCCAATCTTATAAACAATAGTTCCAAAATCTTTTAACCGTTTTTCTAATTGAAGGATTTCATCGATTTGGTCATCAGTGCGTTTCTTAGATTTTTTTTGAATTCAGAAAAATTTGACCTATTCTTTGAAAACTCTTGTTTAGTGTTTGAAAGTTATGTTTGAAGATTTTCAATGTGTATTTGAAGTTTAGATTTTTCTTGTTCAATTTTTGAAACCTTTTCGTTATTTGAAACAACAAGTTCGTGCATTTGATGTTGGATGTTTTGTTCGTTAACATAAGATTTTTTAAAGGCCACCTCAAAACTTTATTCTCTTTTGGATTTTGTTTTAAAATCATTTATCCGTTTTAGACAACTCTCAAGTTCAACAGTTAATGAGGTAATCTCTGCTCTAAGGTTTTGGTTTATCTCATTACATTTTGCAGTTTGGGTTTGCATGGGCTAAAGTAATGAATTAAGATATTCTGAATCAGGACCATGCAAAACTTCACTTTGTTCAATATGCTCATTATTTTCATCGTCACTTTGTTCATCAAATGTAACCACAGGGTTAATTTGATCAACTTCATTAGGATTAAGTAATGAGTCATGTTGAACAGATTGATGCTCTTCATGTGCAGTTGTAGATACAATCACATTTATGAGGCATATGTCAGTATGTATCTGAGATAGACCGTCTGTATCATAGGCAGGTCCATTCTCCGTTTCACTGATGTGATGTTCCGGCATGTTGGCCATTAAGACAACTGCAACATTTGCCTCTAAATCTTCATATTCATCATCTAATATAGTATCTGCCATAAGGGAATGGATCCACTAAGAAGAGAAAATAAAATAAGAAGAATGAGAAATCTTTGTAGCCATACATTTTAAATGAAGAAGAAGAATTTCATGGGAGATGCATCTTATTTTGTAAGTGCATCTGAAATATGTGGATGTGGTTACTTCTCATTCTTCTCATTTTGTTTTTATTTCTCATTTGATCCTTAGTCGTATCAAACCTTGTTGAGTTTCATTGAGTTATTCTCATGCTTCATCCTTGTATGCCATCAGCATGACTTGTTTGTAGTAATCACCCCCTCTGGTTCGTGGTTCAGGACATGTATTGGCAAGATGTCCTTGCTTCTTGTAGTTATAGCAATGAAGAGTAGTTCCCAAAACCGTTGTATTCCCTTTATCCACAACTTGAATGTTCCTCTTAAAATTTCCTACATTATTTATATTACCTGAACTCCCTGATGTTGCTTGACCATTCCTTGAATTTACAGTATATTATCATCCTACGACCACTAGTATTGTTACGTACTTCAATTCTTCCACCTTGTACAACTGCTTGATTCTTGGGATTAGATGAGGCGAAGGCGATTGTTTGGTGATTAGATAATTTGGAGAAAGCTCTTGTAAGAAATGCCATTCCTTGATTCAAAGCATCAAAAGCATCACCTATACCATCATATGTTTGCGCATAATACATGGTGTCAGAATTGCCATCTGGATGAACTTGATGAGTTGGTGTTGGTGGAGCATAAGTAAAGTGACGTTGTTGTTGATCAAAAGCATGGTTTGACTTGGGATAAGAGGTAGGATATCCACGTGCCATGAGTGCTATCGAATCAGTAATTAGTGGCGATGGTAAGCCATGTGTACCACGAGCAACATTGTCTTTAATAACCTCATAGTGATGATGTTTCAGATAATCATAAAGCAATCCATACTTTACACCATGAAGATCCTTGACTTGTAGAACAAAGGTTACATACTTGTGCCAATCGGGTCCTAAGGAGTTCGAAACTTTGTGTTGTTGTAATAGTTAGCGGATGAACCATGTTTCATTCTAAATCCTAGACAACATTTGTGAGCGATGATAACATGATTCTAGTGATCCCCAGGTTCAATGGTAAACACATCAAAGTTATGATACATTTTAGACTCCATATCGATTTTGTTAAGTTGATGCCTTCCATCAAGAGATGTACATGTTCCCATAGCTTTAGCGAGTTTTACGTGCATCGACACTTTTGTAGATTGGGTTTGGAATTTCAAGAAGTATTTGATGCATGGCAATTTCATCGACTTCAAGGTGAAGTAGTTGTTACGGTTAACAAGCTAAGTGGAACAATTTTATAGTTTCAGGTCTTGGTGGAACGGTTGTGGGGTCTCCCAGAGCAGTTTGATTAGCATCTGAAAGGGTCCTTCTAGTATCACCTTCTTAAGATACTTACCATGAGGTTTCTTTAGTTCAAGGTACCTTAGAAATCTACTTGCCCATTGCACATAGTTTCCTGGTGTAAGAATTAGAGAACGAGTATCCGAACCAGCTTTATAAATGGATTGTTGACTTGTGACAACTTCACACATTTGATAAAACCAATGTTGTTGTTGAGGAAATTGTTGTATAGGTAATGGTTGCTGAGGAGGTTGTTGTGTGGGATATAGAGGAGGGGATTGTTGTGGTTGATGAGGATAATAAGGGTAATGAGGATAATAAGGATATGGTGGTTGAGACATGTTTGTTGTTAAAGATAATGAAGGTTAGTGTTGTTTAGGATTAGGTATATTAGATTTTTTTTGGTAAAAGTCCTAAGTAGAAGAATCTGGAAATTTGGTTCTTTCTCGAAGAAATGGTTACTCGAAGACTTAAGTCCTTACTCGAAGAAAATATTACAGCGGAGTATATAGCCTTACTCGTAGGAATTAAAATCTTGAAATTCGATTTCTAACTTCGGAATATGTTTCGAATTCTCTAACTCGAAGAATTATCTTACTCGAAGAGTATGTTACTCGAAGTTATTGCTTACTCGAAGAATAAAACTTCAAGATGTGTATAACCCCTTAGTGGAAAGGACGATAATAGAGAAGTTTTGATTTCCTAACTCGAAAAGTATACACAGAACTTTGAGAACTAGTTACTCAAAGATATTCAAATTGAAGTCGAAGAACAGAAGCCTTACTCGAAGAAATGTTATCTTACTCGGAGAAATGCAAGTCTTAAGTCAAAGAACTTCAATCCTAAGTTGAAGAAAAGCAAACCTTACTCGAAGAAGTCCGTATCTTAACTCTTATAATCTCTAAAATTGCCCACAAATCAAGTTTAACCTAATATGACCTAAACTATCATAAAGTAACAATCTTTTTCAGTTTTAAAGCATTTTTGAGAATCGTTGAAATATGCTAACTCGGAGAAACTTTAAAACCTTAAAACGATTTGAAACTAAATGAAAAAACACAACCTAAGCTATCCTTGGCTCTTAATACCACTTATTAGGTCAACATTCTATCACATAACAAACATAATCTGAGAGAGAGAGAGAGAGAGAGAGAGAGAGAGAGAGAGAGAGAGAGAACTTATGGAATGATAAGTAATGTTTATTTCTCAAAGAACCAACACCCTCTCCCTTGAAGGGAGGGATATTTATAGTGTTTACATAATTAGGAGTGTTGCCCTAGGTTCTAGAAGAACCTTTCATCACGACCCATAGGCTTACTACATGAGTCATATATTTAATAACAATCAATTATAAACCATATTAACTAACGACCTATGTCATAATTATAACTTGTTTCTAACAATGTACTTGGAATTATGTGTTTTATCAATTGTTATTGATACCTTGAGTTGAGTACTATTATCACTGTTTCAATAATCCTAGATAATGTTTTTCAGTGTCATGATCTTAGTGCAATAATAAGTACTTTATTATTTTTGTGAAATACACAAATGTCTTTTAAACTTGAAATCTTGTGATCACTACTTTTACATACCTAAACCTATGGATTTAATTCAACCTTTGTGTTGACTTTTTAAGCATGTTTTATCTGAGCTCCATAATGTACGAGGCTGGCACGGAAGGACATGTATGCATCAAGAAGGCTATAAATTATTTTATCATTCAAAAAACATCAAAGACTTTATATTGATGTACTATGTAATCATGGAACTACTGGGACCTATGTTTTGTAAAACTCGATATTTGAATAAATCGAATGATAATCTTTTTAACGACTCGATTCTGATTTGTTTTATGTTATTATAAGCATCATACCAACAAGTAATACAGTTTGAATTCAGCGCCATCATGAATTGGGGTGTTACACTATACGATAGAGTACACTTTCCATATGTAATAGGTAGTAGGTTAACTTCTATATATTAATTAGATTTTTGAATACCATAAGATCCTACGATTAGGATAAAGATCTTAACAACCATGTTATAAAGTACCAAAACTAACATTTTTAAACACGCTAATTATCTACAAGATATACATCATAAATTTATCTTACATGTCCTAAGCAAGACTTGAACCCATAATCATTTGGTATGTGAGTTTCTCGCATTACATATGATACTATTAGACACAAGCCATTTGATTCTTTAACAAGATTGAGAAAACACTTTAACGGTTTTAGTGAAAATGAATAATGTGAAGCGAATATAAAGTACACCCGGTCTAATAAGCGAATGCGGTTTTCTTGTTTCAAACATCTAAGAAGAACAAGCTTTTGACTCGGATATCTGCGACCTATGAGAGATATCTCGTGATTGTTCATGACCTTGATCTAATCAAAGACAACAAATTACATATGTAACATTTATCAAATATCTTTACTATTAATAAACTATTTAATGAATAGTAAAAATTATTAGTCCTTTGTGGTTAGTTTTCTTTACATGTTAATCTTTATGCTTTTTTGTTAGTCATTCCGTTAGTTATTCGGTTCTTCTTGTCGGTCCACGAATTACATTTTTTTACATTATTAGTCCCTAAACTGTATATCTTTAAGGTTTTCTTTATTAGTCCCTATTTTTACATTATTAGTCCGTAAACTGTATATCTTTAAGGTTTTCTTTATTAGTCTTTCCATTAGTCATTGGATTTTGATGGTTAGTTTTCTTTACATGTAGTCCTTAGGCTTTCTTTGTTAGTCATTCGGTTTCTATTATCAGTTCTTGAATTTTTTTTACATTATTAGTCCCGTCCTTAGGTTTTCTTTGTTAGTCATTGACTTTTTTTAAGAAATAAATATTGTATTTCGGTTATGTAAAAGTTTAATAAAATGTATGTAATTTATTTATTAAGGGCAATAGCTTGCTAATTAACCCATACTGGTGTTATGCATTTTTAGTTTGTTATGAATTGTAAATTTTTATTGTTACTCTCCAAATTCTTTTTTACATTGTTAGTCCTTAAAATGTATAATTTAACTTAAGTGTGATACCTTATTTTATTTAAATTATGTAATATTTATTTTAATGTGTTGTTTTACTTAACATGAAAAAAATGTGTCAGGCCAAGTGAACTTACAAACACGAGTTATGAAGCAATGTTTATTCTACCGATTTAGATTTGTCATAAAAGTTAAATTATTTAATTTAGTCAATACAAAATTTACTCTAGCCATAAAACGCGGGGCTAAAGTTACTCAGGGTGCGTTTAGCTGGAGAAAAAAATTATTTTGTTTTTTATCTCTACTTTTGTAAAAATTTGGAAGGAAAAAATATCTACACAAAACACTTAAAAATATAGAAAATGCATTTAGTTGATGTTTGTATTTTCTATTTTTAAGAAGGAGGAAAGAGAGTTGTGAGTTATAAAGGAAAACAATTAAAATTTATTTTGTAATTTTACTTGTTAGGTTAGAAAACAAAAAAAATTATATTTTGTAAAATATTTTGTTAAGAATGATTATTTGAATGCTATCTTTTTATTTTTCACAAAATATTTTATAACTCTATCATTTATAATTTTCCCAAAGTTAACTCATTATTTATGTTTTTCTTACTTTTGATTATTTTATCTTACATTGAATAGTAAGTTTGCAAGTAGTAGCAAACTCCAACCCAACTATAGATTCCACTTGCTTGGAATCACCATCACCACTTCATCTCCCCTCCATAAAACACATAAAATATTATATACAACATCTCATCTTCTCTATCCCACCACCTCACCTGAAAACAAAAAACTCACTCATGCCAGAAACTGAAGAAGACAACAAGTCAAACAACATCTTCATAAGACAACAACAAGAACAACAACAACAACCAGTAATGATGACTATGGATCTTGATCTTGATGGGTCATGGACATTTGACCAAATCTTTTCATCTGTTGACCCTTCACCTTCTTCTTTTATCTTGGACCAATCCTTCTCACCTTTGTGGGCTTTTTCTGATGATAATAATGGTACTAATGATGATGGTGGTAATGTTAATGATGGTGGTGATGCAAAAGTGGCTGAAATGGTGCGTTGACTTCTGATAGAGTTAGTCAACGGCTTGTTTCAGGTGAGTTTATGTTGGCTTTTGGTGGTTTTAAGTGATTTTGTGATATGGGTTTTTGTTAAAGATTGATATTTTGTGATATGAGTGATTTTGTGATATGGGTTTAGCTTAAAGTTAAGATTTTGATTAAGTTTTTATCAAATAAGTAAGATTGGTATATTGTGATTTGAGTGAGTTTGTGACATGGATTTGGTTATTTTTAATCATGGGTTTGAGTTATTGAGGGTTTAATGTGATGCTGGTATGTTAAAAGATTATTTACCATTTATTTATTATTTTGTTTTTATGTGATTTGAGTGAGTTTGTGATGTGGGTTTTGATCAAATTAGGATTTTGATATAGGTTCCATGTGTTTTTTTTAAAATTTACTTTTGATGTAATGAAATTGATATTTTGTTATTTTAAATGAGTTTGTGATATAGTTTGGTTTAAACTTTGGATTTTGATTAGTTTTCATTTTATGAGGTTGATATTTTGTGAAAACATTGGTATTTTGTGAATTTAGTGACTTTGTGATAAGTTTTTTGGTTTAAATTAGAATTAGGATTTTGATTTGTTTTTATGTAATAGGATTGATATTTTGTGTTTCAAGTGAGTTTGTAATATGTGTTTAGCTCAGACTAGGCTTTTGATTTAGCTTTTATGTGAAAGTTTGGATTTTCAATTTTAGTGTTTTTGTAATAAGATTAGTCTTACGTGCGAGTTTAGTGAGTTTGTGATGTGGGTTTGGCTAAAAGTTTGGATTTTGATTTAGTTTTTATTTAATAAGAATAAGATAGTGTGATATATTATGATTCAAGCGAGTTTATGATACGGGTTTAGCTAAAACTGATTTTTTAAAAAACTTTAGGATTATTGAGTGTTTAATATCAAATAAGTGTATTTAAGTAATTCATATTTTGTGATTAATTGAGTTTGTGATGTGGTTTAGCCTAAGAATTGATTTTGTTTGGATTTTGAAGAGTTTAGAAACAATTAGTACTTAATAAGATTAAATTCTGCGGTAAATTGTGTGATTTCATCATTTTCCTACTACTACGATTACAAAGCGATTTTGACCATACGATTCACATCCGTCAAGGGGATAAGGTTCGAGTCAAGTAGATATGTATTCATAGCATTTTAAGTGCTCAAAAGTTGAAGATTCTTATCGTGGATACCCTCTTTGACCTTCTAGTGTAGTCGATTCCTGATTGCTTAACTTATAATGTTGAGCTTAAAATATTTTATTCTAGGTTTGATGAATCCGAAGTTGTAAAAAGTTATTATGTGATTACATGTTTGTTTACTTGATACAAGGAGATTTAAAATGGTTTTAACAATCTAGAAGATCATGGTGTTTTATTAAAAATGGTATAAACTTATAGGCATCTTTTTCGTAATGATCGAGGCATAACCATTAACTTTAGTAGTGTTTGAGAGGATCGTATTTTGGTTTAGTAGTGTTTGAGAGGATCGTATTTTGGTTTAAATGTTTAATATTAGAGCTAGGATCTAATATTCAAAGTTAAAGGGATCAAATGCTTTAATTCCAATTCAAAATTTGGAATAATGTGGAGCCTTGTTGGATATGGTGCATCTACCACACCCTATCTCATCCATCTTTTGTGTGATTCATTGTTTTTCGTAAAAAAAGTGTTGACTTTCTTGTTTGTACGTACTAAATATGTGAGCAAATTAATGAACAATTTGACGAAAAATATGCATGTTCTGCAACATTTATTCTGTGAGAAGATGATAAGTGTACATAAAGATGGATCGTATACTAATAAATATAATGGAAAAAATGGAGCCTCAACTTTAATGTTTTTGTGCATCATGAAAATGGAGCTTGAAAAGTCTGCTTTTGCCTTTTATACGTAATATCAGATAATTTTATGAAAACGGTTGTGACTTTAATATTGTTTTTTCCTTACTCTAAACAGATAACCCTGTTCAAGTACCCAAAAAACTATCAAGCAACGATGTGAAAAGGAGGTTACCACTGCCAATATTGGATATAAGACCATCAGAATATCAAGATGCACCATGTGTCATCAAGGAAAGAATGACGATGGCCCTTGATACTTCATAGAATTGGGTGAAAAACATGTACTAGCTCAAGTTTGGGCACCTGTTAAAAACAAGGGTCGTAACGTCCTCACAACATCTGGTCAACCCTTTGTTCTTGACCCAAACTGCACGGGCTTCATCAATACAGAATGGCTTCTTTAATGTATGTGTTCTCCTTGATGGTGAAACTGATGGAGGACTTCCGGTCGTGTTTTCAGACATAAGCTTCAGAATGGACTCCAAATGTGCAATATTATTCAGACAAGGAATATCAACGGCTTAATCATGCTTTAAGTTATAATGTTCGTGGAACCTTAGCTTTGCCTGTATTCGAACCTTCTGGGCAGTCGTGTGTTGGTGTGCTTGAGTTAATATTAACTTCACAGAAAATAAATTATGCTCCAGAGGTTGATAAAGTCTGCAAAGCACTTGAGGTTGGTTGTCCTCTATGCTTTTCTTTATATGCTTATAATTATAGATTTGGGAAAATTGGCGAGTCCGGCGGGTTATATAACGGTCTGAAATGGGTCATGTTGGGCTAAAACGGTTTGGGTTGTCCCTAAACACTTTTATCCTAATATCGTAGTTTAATTATAAACACTTTGGTGGATAAGTATGATAACAAAAGTTAAATTATATTAACGATAATTCAATACTTTGAAATTTGAATAGTCGTGAAAATCCTATGGACTGTCGTTGAATTCGAACATTACTTTATGAGATCTATCTGTGAAAACAACAGAAAAGGGACCTTTTCGTTTATTTTTGTAAAAGTTAATTTAGTCATGCAAAATAATAGACCTTTTATTTCTATATAAATAATATTTAGATATTTATGTACAAATTTAGCAAAAGTCCATATTGTTTTTGTACATAAGCCCCCCATTCAACCCATTACCTATTATGCTAATTTTCACTATTGACCAGTTAGAGATAAAGGAGAACCCAAACCAACCTTTCATAAGTAAATAGCTCAAAATTCCCACTTCTAAATATAATGAGTTATGCCAAGCCTTTAGACCTCTGTTGTCAAGAATCTGAGAAACTTTTCTTTGATGCCAATGATATCAAATCCGTATATCAGGTAAATTGTTTTGAGAAATATGTAATATAGCTTCAGTTTTGTTGCAGGCAGTAAACTTGAAAAGTTCAAATATATTGGATTCTCCAAATACGCAGGCAAGCAGTAAGATTATATAATATTTATTTTTTCATTTTTCTTTTTGCTGTACAGTTCTCTCAGTATGTACCTAGTTTTTTCTGTAACCCAGATATGCAATGAAAGTCGACAACAAGCCTTGGCTGAAATCCTGGAGGTTTTAGCAGCGGTCTGCGAGAGTCATAATTTCCCACTAGCTCAAACGTGGGTCCCATGCAGGCACCGAAGTGTCCTAGCCTATGGTGGTGGGTTCAAGAAAAGCTGCAGCAGCTTTGACGGAAGTTGTATGGGTCAAGTATGCATGTCAACAACGGATGTAGCTTTTTATGTTGTTGATGCTCATATGTGGGGATTCCGTGAAGCTTGTGCTGAACATCACCTTCAAAAAGGCCAAGGTGTTGCTGGGCGAGCCTTTGAGACTCGTAGTTCTTGCTTTGCGAGAATATAACACATTTAGCAAAGCGGAGTACCCTTTAGTCCATTATGCTCGTTTGTTTGGTTTAGTTGCATCTTTTGCAATATGCCTGAGGAGTAGTCACACGGGTGTGATGATTATATATTGAGTTCTTTCTTCCTCCAAATATGGTTGACTGCAAGGATCAGCAAACAATGTTGGGATCGTTGTTGACTTCAATGAAGCAACATTTCCGTAGTCTTACTGTTGCATCTGGTGAAGAAATAGGGGAAGATGGTAGAATGGTTGAAATTATTAAAGCATCTGTGAATGGTGATGTTATTGATTCAGGTTTACAGTCAATTCGTTTATCAGAGTCTGTTATATCAAATGGAGGACTGCTAATTATAAAACAAAACACATCCAATGGAAAATTAGATACTGTTGAACCGACAACCAAGAAATCAGAGAGAAAACGCGGGAAAGCTGAGAAATCGATTAGTTTGGAAGTTCTTCAACAACATTTTGCAGGAAGTCTTAAAGATGCAGCAAAGAATCTTGGCGGTATGTTTATATAGTTTTGTTTTTATCTATGTTGCCATTTCCGCTATCTTTGTTTCCTTATCAAAAGAGACTACTCAATTTCTGAAAATAACTAGGATCATTTAATTATTTTTTTTGAAATGGTTCACTCGATGACAAATTTTGGTTACCAACTATCACTTTTTGCTATCCAAGTCACTGGACTGGCTAGCATTTACTTTTTGCCATCCAATACATAGTAATGGTTCAGTGATATATAATGTTAGTTAAGTGATCAAATAGCAAAAGAGAAAAAGTTGGTTACCTAAATTAGCAACGAAAGTGATAGTTGCTTTCTTTGACATGCAATTAACTCAATTGAAATGATATGGAAGTTCTTCGATGTTTAAAAGAATCGTGCACCTTCATTAACCTTCTTTAAAGAGCATAAATTGTGAAATGTAAAGAACTCAATTTGGATTAATAACTTTTACTGAGATTGGTCTATCTTAACTCTTTTTATATGGGATGGAGCAAGTATTTTCAATAGAAGAACATCTATGTTAACTTAGTAGAAATATGTGTGTTGACAAGTATTTTGACCCTATGTTATCAAATTATCATTTGATTTTGCAGTTTGCCCAACTACAATGAAGCGTATATGTAGACAACATGGGATTTCAAGGTGGCCTTCTCGTAAGATCAACAAGGTTAACAGCTCACTTACCAAGCTAAAGCAGTGATTGAGTCAGTACAAGGTGGCGAAGGAACATTCACTATTCCTTCTCTACAAACCACACAAATCCCTCATGGTGTTGACTCGCCATCTTGGCCAGCGGCTCCAAATGGATCACCAACTAACCAACAAGGGTCACCTGGGTCCAAAACGTATGAGCCTACAACATCTCCAAAGAACGAACAGGGTCCAACCAATCAAACATCTGGCAGCCGAGAAGCCAGCACCGGCAGCCCAAATTCTCCAAATTCTCACAGGTCTTGCCAAGGTACACCTTGTGCTGAAATTAAACGCTCCATATAAGGGTTATTTGCATAAAAAAAAGTGTACTTTTCTTCTTTTCACGAGTCAATAAAAATGGTTGTCTCCTATTTGGTTATTTGGGGCTTTCTAACTTCAAATTCTGCTGTTTTTATGCATACAATTAACATTATTACTTATAAAATTAACAGATTTATACAAAACTCAACATTATTTTATAAAAATATATCATTTTTGAATGTGTTGGCATTTAAGGAGTCGGTTGGTTCAAAGATGACCCAAATGGGATACGAAAAGTAGAGTGATTAAAGACAATTGAAAAATACAACGTACGACAGTTTTCTATGCGAAAACCCATATCTTGAACTGTTTCTCATAATCAAAATGTGTTGGAATAACAGAAAGTCAACCACATGAAGTCAAAGCACCAAATCCTGCTGTAGAGTTTTTCGTATCTGATGCTCTTCTAGCTGCCCCACAAAATGAAGAACCCTTTAGGGGAATGTTAATTGAAGATGCTGGAAGCTCACACGATCTAACAAATCTTTGTCCAGTCGCCGAGCCTCTTGAAAAGGTACAAGAACTTACTCCCAAGGTTCAACCTTTTACAGTCAGGACAGAAATGAAAACAATAACAATAAAGGCGAGTTACAGAGAAGATATAATTAGGTTTCGTATGGCAGCAAATTCCGGTATAATCACATTGAAAGAAGAAGTCGCAAAGAGGCTCAAGTTAGATGTTGGTACATTTGATATAAAGTATCTTGACGATGATCATGAATGGGTTCTAATAGTTTGTGACGCAGATTTGCAAGAATGTGTGGAGTTGTCAATATCATCAGGGTGTAATATAGTAAGGCTTTTAGTTCATGATTTGTCGACCAATCTTGGAAGCTCGTGTGAGAGTTCAGATTAATTTTGTGTAGCAGGTTCATGCACTATCCGTCATTTGCTCATACAAGTAATCAACATTTCGAACCTTTAGCATTTCCACTTGTGAGCATCAATTTGTAAAGTTCTTGCAGAAAAACACTCCTAGCGGTGTTTAAACCCCGTTTTCAGCATATTTTTTTGCATTTTTGTGATATTTTGGTTGTTTAAGAAAATGAGGTGTTTGAAATATTGATAACTGTTTGAGCAAATAGGTTTAGTGTTGTAATATTAGGGAATAGGGTAAAAGTTGTAGATTATCGGGTCATAGCAATGTGACCAAGTTTTAGGGAGGAATTTTCCAGATTCATTGTTGTATAAGATACATTGGATGTTGAACAGTGTAATTGTATATTTATTTTCTTTTTCTTTTTTATACTTTTGCTCCCAGTTCTTATTTCAAAAGTAGTTCAAAACTAATCTTTAATACTAATGTAGAGATTTAACAGCTTCATCAGCACTCTATAGTATGGATTCAAAAGGAAGAGTTGATTACATCTAAAAGCGAGCTTAGTTCTAACGACTATATTTGAGTGACCTCAGAGGTACCATTCAGATCACATGTCTACACGGTGTCAAATAGTAACACACGCAGCCGAATATGAGTACAATTTACAATTCTACAACGTCTAATACAATTGCTTACTTGTTTATCATAATTCATTAAGATCCGTTCTTCATCTTCCATTTAAGTACTTGATCGTGTAAGTCTCAGGATTCAACTTGCAGCTCTCGTTGATTTCCTTGAGTAAGAATTTCAATTGTTGTTAATAATAGTGGGAGGTGGAGCCGGAAAACATTATCTGCGCGCATATTCTGCATTCATGGTTAACAAATCTTGATTTGGTCTGTTATCATCGTCATTGAAGTCACTTTCTCTCTTTAATGCCAACAACACTGTTACATGAAATGTAGCGAGAGACCAAGAGTGTGTGCATACTTCAAGATATAGTATCCAAACTCAAAAGGGTTGAACCACACCCCCTTTGGGATTATGTGAAACAAGTAATGTCGAAGAAGAAAAGAATAAACAAACGAAATTGTACCAATACGGTTCCTTGAGGCTTCATTCTTGCATCTTCCAGTTTGTCGTTTAACGTTCTTTTTAGTGTAAGAAAAAAGTATCATCCTCCAAATCAACACGATAATAATCAATTTGACCACAGACGTGTGTCGTTTGAGTTTCTTTCATTGATGAGGAGAAGGGCACTTGATTCTCATTTCTGATCAGTATCATAAGGGAGCCAGCTTCGGTAAAGTATTTACTTGAATCAAGTTTTTAACATAATACTAAATCGATCATAACTTATTGTTTGACGGATGTTATAGCCTGTATATAAACATACTTAGAGCTACACTCTCCTAAGATAAATAGGCATACTACATTTCATGTCTGTTGGTTTGTGGGAGTCTTAAAACACGACAAAACGACTAATTGTGTATGAGCCGATTGGGCACACACGATAAACACGAGTATACGTGTTGAACGTAAACTATACTTGAATATATAATCTATACCCGTTTATGGAACTTGACCCGTTTTCATTAAACGAACCATGTACATATTTATGGACTTGGGTCGGTTTAATTTAGCATGCTTTGGGCCTTGTAGCTTGGAAAACGAATGGGCAAGGGGATGCATGGGTTGCTTGGGCTTGAACTTGTTGAGCAAGTAATTGTACTCCTTGTGGGAGTCGGTTTGTTTACTATATAAACAAACACACCCAAGACAAAACTCACGCATAACAACAGTTCCCTAATCCCTAAACCGATCATCTATCTTCTGCTTCTTGCTCCTTGGTCGTCTAACTTCACAAGTCGACAAGGGGTTTTAAGTTTGATTCTAAACTTGTATTAAAGACAAGTGTTTAGATAAATTGATTGGTACTTGCTTCCTGGTCTCCTTGTCGACACACAACAACAGCAACAAGGGAGTTTAACTGCTCCTGATCGTGACTTATTATCTCGGACAGAAAGTGGTAGATATCGGACAAGGCGTGTCCGATATCGGGTAAAGCTAAGAAGCTGTTTTCCAGCTTGTTGATCTCGGACAGAAGGTGACAAGGTTACTTGGTGGTTTTCTGTACGTGGCTTTTGATTCAAGTGACAAGGGTTGTTTGATTTATTGTTTACGTTCTCGACTCGCGTTAATCGAATGTATACGTTAATCGGGTTTGTATGTGATACTCTTCGAGGTATCTAATTTTGATACTAGAGTTTCGTTTTGGTTTCTTGTTCCATTACTAGAGATCAATTTCCAAGCAAGGTTAGTTTTTCTATATCCCTTTTAATTAATTAATATTGTATTAATTATTTGTTTATTAATTACGTGCTTAACATAATTGCGTTAACTAGATCCAATATCCGCTGCGTACTCGTAGAGGTTGCTGGTTAACTTGTTCTAAAATCCCAACAGTGGCATCACGAGTCAACTCGTTTTTGCGATTATGGGTTACACGTTTCTTAATTAATAAACATGTTTTAAAAAGCTGCATGAAACCTAGTTTAGTTATTTGTTTTATTTTAATTTTGACAATTACATGCAATACTTGTCAATTTTTAATAAATAATAACTAGTCACACACAAATTAAAATTATATTGATAATTAGAATTAATTGTTAATTGGAATTAATTTGTTAATTAGATTTTAATTTACATGTTAATTATAATTACTTTGTTAATTGAAATAAAATTGTTAATTAGAATTACATGTTAATTAAAATTACTTGCTAATTAGAATTAAAAGTTAATTTGAATCTATTAATTGTTAATTAGAATTATTAAAATAATTAGAATTACATATTGGTTTATAAATACATAAATTGCGTAATTACTTGATAATTGAGATTGTCATGCTATTTTATGTGTTTTCCACCACAAGACCCACTCAATTGCTTTTATAAGTGATGTATGGGGCGATCTAGGTATTATATCCCGTGACGGTCTTATGGTTCTCCGTTTGGGAAGACTACAAGAGAACTCGGAACAATATGTGGTTATTAATGTTGATGTTTTTGCTTATATGTTTGTGATTCCTATATGTGCATTATTACTTGCTTTGACACCTAATTGTATGCAATATGGAATAATACATATCGTAACCATAACATTAATATTGGTCTTTATTTACACGCCTAAATACCATGCTCATTGTGACCGCTATTTGATTCGTGAAAAATTGTTTTGTAAAATAAAGTGACCTAATATATGAAACACGTTTTCAAGAATTTAAAAACTAGGCGCTATGGACACTTGGAATGTACGGCTCACCCACTAGAACAAACTCAAAGGGGTTTAAAGAGGTGTGCACATCGCACCGAAAGGATGTCTAAGGTTATGCTTGGTAACTTACGGTCCTCTGCCTCCCCATGCGTTCGATTGAGCTACCGTGAACCATGATGATCATTACGGTGTCATTACCAAAGGTTTTAAAATTAGTGTTACAAAGTTGTTTTGCATGCTTCTTTGTACGACTTTTACCACATTTATGTGTGCATACCTATTTGTTAATTTTAAGTCTATGCCATCCAACTATGAACACGTGCATTTGGATTGACTTATCAGTCGAACCTAAGGGCCTTTCCAACCCATGGTAATTATTTCTCACCGGTCGGACCTATGGTTATTTTTACGTTCATACTTGGTAGACTTATCTCGAGTTAACTTGGTCCTACCTTGAACCCGAGGCATAAGATGAGAACTAAACATGCTTTTGACATTATTACTTGATACTAATGCCTTAAACAGTCTCATAAAATCTAAGAGTTGCATTATGCAATTAATGCTATTTTTTATTCACTGGTAAGACCTATGGTAATTAATGGGGTTGCGAGATGGATCTTAGTCTTATTAATAATTAATTGGGCAGTTAATTCTTTTAAGAATATAATTATCGAAAATACTAATTGTTTGAACTTTTCAATTGTAGATGACTACTTGATCGGAAACAGTTCGGTACTCGGGAGTTTCTTTGAGAAACAAAACTCACTTGACCTAATTTCATTGATTGGTATCGCCACCGCATTATACTATCGGTGAAGATAAGGAAGCTTATCTAGAGCATCCCATACCGCAAAGACTGTCGCTACTCCTAGCCACCCGTCCTACCTAAGGGTCTTGCACTTCATCTTGCTTGGGTCAAGGTTCAAAGAACATAGCGCCTTCATGCTCATGACCATGGAGTTAGAGGTCCAACGAAATCTAACTCATCTTGGTGCTTATGACATGTTTCAGGAGTTGAAGTCTATGTTCTCCCAACAAGCAGAACAAGAGCTTCTACAAACTGCACGTGAATTCCACGCTTGCAAGCAGGAAGAGGGTCAATCGGTTAGCTCATATGTTCTCAAGATGAAGAGCTACATTGACAATTTGGAGCGTCTTGGTCACCCGTTACTACGAAATATGGAGTTAGTTTGATCTAATCGGTCTCTAAAAAGTACATTACGTTTGTGCGAACTTTAATATGCACAACATGGGGAAGATGTGAATGAATTGCATGCTATGCTTAAGTAACATGAGCGACGTTGCCAAAGAAAGATCTTGCACCGCACTACATTATGTACGTGGGGGGTGGTAAGGTCGAAAAAACCAAAGAAGAATAAATCGTTTAAAATTGCTAAGGAAATCGTGGAATGGAAACAACAAGTTATGTTATGCTCCCGAGTATAAGCCATACAATGCTTCTTCTTCTAAATCGAACCCAAGATTCCTCCACCACCCAAGAAGGATAATCCGGCAAGGGCGCTACTGTCACCGGTGTGGTGAGACAGGACATTGGAGAAGGAATTGTCCTAGTATCTCGCCGAGTTAATGAAAAGAAGAAACAATCTCTTGCGGCTAGTTCTTGAGGTCTAAGGCGAGGAAGTCTGACCGTGAGCTTTAAGTCATGCGTGGGCAATGGTCAACGCGAGAAGTTGAAGCTATTGGAATTTATCATTTATCTCTCCTAGTGGATTAGTTATTATTTTAAATGATTGTCATTATGCTCCCTCTATTACTAGGGGATTATTTGATTTCGTTTGTATGGCGATGGTTTTATTAACCGTTTTGAATCGAATAATTATATTTTAGTTACTAAGAATAATGTTGTTTATTTCTTCGCTATTCCTCATGATGGTGTTTATGAAATTGAAATGTCTTGTTCGAATACAAATGAAAGTTCTATGTTTCTTTGTAAGCAATAAAAGAGCCAAGTCAAACTTGGACTTTGCTCTCTTGTGGCATGGTCGTCTTGGACACATTAGCAAGAAACACATGGAGAAGTTGCAACACGATGGACTTCTCAACTCATCGACATTAAGTCTCTTGAAAAGTGTGTTGCTTGTATATACGGTAAGATGGCTAGAAAATCTTATTCACATCAAGTGGAAAGGGCTAAAGATCTACTTGGACTTATACACTCGGATGTATGTGGCCCATTTAGAATCACATCTAGACAAGGAGCAAATTACTTCGTGACTTTCACCGTGACTATAGTCGGTATGGTTATGTTTACTTGAAACATAAACATGAAGTGTTTGAAACATTCAAAGTGTTTCAAAGGAAGTAGAAAATCAACTCGGAAGACCATAAAATCACTACGTTACGAACATGGAGGTGAATATATGAGTCAAGAGTTTTGGATCATCTTAAAGAGCATGGGATTATTGCCCATCGAACTCCTCCTTATACTCCACAACACAATGGTGTATCGAGAGGAGAAATAGAACCACGCTTGACATGGTGCGTTCAATGATGAAACAAACTACTCTTCCAAAGTCCTTTTGGGATTATGCCTTGAGTCTGCGCACGCATTCTCAATATGGTTCCAACTAAGAAGGTTAAAAGACACCATAGGAAGTATGGCATGAGCAAGCCCATAAGTTGTCTTACTTAAAAGTGCGGGGTTGTGAGGCACTTGCTAAGCGTGATACACTTACCAAACGACAAACTTGAACCTAGAGTCATTAAGTGTATCTTCGTAGGATACCCTAAGGAAACTATGGGATATTCTTTCTATCTTCCATCTAAGAACAAAGTTTTGTTGCTCAAATCTTGAGTTCTTTAGGAGTAATCTTATGGATCTTAAAGCAAGTGGGAGTATGGATGATCTTGAATTAATTCAAGAAGAAGATACAAATCCTTCTTTAGACACTAGCGTTCATCACGATGAGGATGATCAAGAAATTGAAGAACCTCAAAGTGATATTGTTCCCATTCGAAGTCCAATAGGACACGCCGTGCTGCTCGACCGTATGTGTTTATACATTGTGAGTAACATGAGTTGGGGATCTTGGTGAACCCAATAACTATAAAGTCTGCATTTACGGATCACGAATCCAAGAAATGGCTAGATGCAATGAATGTGGAAATGCAATCCATGAAAGACAATTATGTATGGGTCTTAGTTGAGCTTCCTCTAAGCTGCAAGAAAGTTGGCGACAAGTGGCTCTTCAAGAAGAAGGCAGACATGGATGGTAAGGTATACACCTTTAAAGCTCGTCTCGTAGCAAAGGGTTTCACTCGAACCTACGGGATTGATTATGAAGAAACCTTTTCTCCATGTGAGGACATTAGAGCTATAAGGATTCTAATAGCCATAGCGCATACTATGACTTTGAGATATGGCAAATGGACGTCAAACGCCTTCCTCGATGGACATCTTTACGAAGAGGTCTATATGGAGCAACACGAGGGTTTTGTTGATCCAAAATATCCTAACCGTGTATACAAGCTCAAGTGTTCCATTTATGGACTTAAGCAAGCATCGAGGCAATGGAATAAACATTTTGATGATGAGATAAAGAATTTTGGATTTTCTCAAAATCAAGATGAGCCATGTGTATATCGGATCGCTAGTGGGAGTTATGTCACTTTCCTAATTCTATATGTTGATGACATATTGATTATGGGAAACAATATTCCAATGTTACAAGATGTAAAATCCTATCTTGGAAGATGTTTCGCCATGAAAGATTTAGGAGAAGTCGCATATATTCTTGGAATCAAGATCTATAGAGACAGATCTAGACGATTAATTGGTTTGAGTCAAAGTGATTACATTGAGAAAATCTTGAAAAGATTTTATATGGAGAACTCAAGCGTGGCGCGATCCCAATGCAAGATAAGCCTAAATTGAGTAAGTCACAAGGTCTTTGAAACACACCTCAAAAAGAGCGCATGCAAAGAATTCCTTATGCTTGACTATAGGTTCTATTATGTATCTTTGTGAGATGTACTCATCCCGATGTTATGTTCGCATTGAGATGTGACAAGCCGATTTCAACGAATCGGATGAACTTCATCGATCGCTTGTGAAAAATATTCTTAAGTATTTATGCAATACTAAGGATATTTTTCGATTTATGGAGGAAAGATGAACAAGAGTTCGGGGTTTCTTGCTACGATGCTAGATATCGGCGGATCTTGTGACTTAAAATCTCGAATTTGGATATGTATTTGTTCTTAATGGAGGTCTTTGTTGATTGGAAAAGCACAAAGCAAAGTATTTTGCTACTTCATCTCTGGTGAGTATATTCTTGCTTGTAATGCATCAAAAGAGGTTTGTATGGATTCGTAAATTCATTTACGGGTTACACATTGTTCCCAAAATTGAAGAACCCATAAATCGTATTGTGATAATCTGGAGCCATTACTATAGCTAATGAAAGCGAGAATCACTAAAGGTGCTAGACATTATCGCTAAAGTTCATTATCTTGAGAGACCATTGAAATGGGCGATGTGAAGATATTAAAGGTTCACACATATGACAATCTAGTCGATCCATTTACAAAGCTTTGGATTTCCTAAGCATTCTAAATTGACTAGAGATATAGGTTTGGTACACTAGTAGTCTCATGTAAGCTGTGTTAATTAGTATTTGGATAATTTGGAGTTGTAAGGCAGTTATTATTTTACGATTAATAAAGATCGAGGTATTTGTTATTATATTCATATAATATGTTATTCCATATTTGCATGCTTAATCCATGAAATGATTTATCATTCTAAATATGTCCATTGTCGGTTAACAATATAGGAATATTGTTATGATAAGGCAAATGTGAGTGTTGGTTATAATTCTAACAAAATTGGATTGTTCCCTTGAAACTCATATGTATTCACTAGAGATGCATATTGGATTCCCCAACTTTCAAACATTTACTTTTGGATCCTTGTCATAAGTAAAATATTGAAAATGGTTTGTTATCTTAGTCCTTAGACTTGTGATGCAAGTAAGTTACATTATGTGTGGATATCATTTTTTGTAAGTATCGCAAAGCGCTATCTCGAACAAGGTAGTTATAAAGCTATATTTTGGAGTGATGTGAAGTAGCATCCACAACACTTGTAGTAAATAAAGTTTGTTAATCCACTTGATATGTGAGAAAGATACCATGGCGCCTCTCGGTTTAATCGGATAAGCTGTCGGCGGACCCAAAGGGTAATACAAGATGATTCTTGATTACATTTGGTATATCGAATTAAAATCTATAACAAGATTCTAAATGGTTAAACTATATGGAATGATTTGAGATCCATAATCCATGGTTTAACGGTATCTAAACAAAGGATGATTACAACAAGACATTGAATGACCATGCTACTAAGAAACTTTTACAAAACTATTCTCTCGGACACTTTTAGTTAAAAGCGGTGAGGCGTTTGATAGGCATTTCCGTCGTTAGTTTTGTGTGCTATTGACACACCAACTCCCAGTGGGAGTTGTTGGTTTGTGGGAGTCTTAAAACATGACAAAGCGACTAATTGTGTATGAGCCGATGGGGGCACACGTGATAAACACGAGTTTACGTGTTGAACGTAAACTATACTTGAATATATAATCTATACCCGTTTATGGAACTTGACCGTTTTCATTAAACGAACCATGTACATATTTATGGACTTGGGTGGTTTAATTTAACATGCCTTAGGCCTTGTAGCTTGGAAAATGAATGGGCGAGGGATGCATGGGTTGCTTGGGCTTGAACTTGTTGAGCAAGTAATTGTACTCCTTGTGGGAGTCGGTTTGTTTACTATATAAACAAACACACCCAAGACAAAACTTCACGCATAACAACAGTTCCTAATCCTAAACCGATCATCTATCTTACGCTTCTTCTTCCTTGGTCGTCTAACTTCACAAGTCGACAAGGGTTTTAAGTTTGATTCTAAACTTGTATTAAAGACAAGTGTTTAGATAAATTGATTGGTACTTGCTTCACGGTCTCCTTGTCGACACACAACAATGACAACAAGGGAGTTTAACTGCTCCTGATCGTGACTTATTATCTCGGACAGAAAGTGGTAGATATCGGACAAGGCATGTCCGATATCGGGTAAAGCTAAGAAGTTGTTTTCCAGCTTGTTGATCTCGGACAGAAGGTGACAAGGTTACTTGGTGGTTTTCTGTACGTGGCTTTTGATTCAAGTGACAAGGGTTGTTTGATTTATTGTTTACGTTCTCGACTAGCGTTAATCGAACGTATACGTTAATCGGGTTTGTGTGTGATACTCTTCGAGGTATCTAATTTTGATACTAGGGTTACGTTTTGGTTTCTTGTTCCGTTACTAGAGATCAATTGCCAAGCAAGGTTAGTTTTTCTATATCCCTTTTAATTAATTAATATTGTATTAATTATTTGTTTATTAATTACGTGCTTAACATAATTGCATTAACTAGATCCAATATCCGCTGCGTACTCGTAGAGGTTACTGGTTAACTTGTTTTAAAACCCAACAATGTCATAATCACACGAGTTATTGTTCATGGAAATATAAACTAACAAATACTATGCCTTTAGTGCACATTCACCTCTTTGAAAATCAAAAGAAAACGAGTGAGCTCAACACGACACTCAACAACACAAACACAAGAGCTACAAATTTGATAAAAAAACAAACAGATAACAGAATATAAGGTGTTCATTCACATTCGATAGCATAAGGTGCAAACAAGCACCTTAATCAGTGAACACTCATATTCATAACTCAAGCTGGCAAATGGTTCAACTTTAGGCTTATTATTATTTATCATCATTACCATATCGATCCATACATTTAGAATATTGCCTATATTTTATATGATTGTCGACATCTTTAAGCTTAAAGGTTCACCAGAAGTTGTAAGTAGTGGTCTCTCACAGGTTGCCCAAAAGACAGTATTTACTCCATTTATACGAGACGGATCGACTTTAAATCTTGATATGATCTTTTAGAGATCACCAAAGGGTCAAGAACAACGTCATCTATGCAAGCAATTTAGACTCCTATAACTTTAAAAGTAACCACGGCACGTGTCTAATTAAACAATTACAAAGATAACAAATAAGCTGGTTCTCACCAGAATATGAATTGCTTTGGGTGATAGTTTTGGCCATTAAATTTGCGTTTGACCTGCCGTTTAAGAAACAAATAATCCTTAAAAATCTGAGTAAATTCCTTTAAACTTTGATATAGACATGTTCCAAAAATATACATGCATTTCAATATAAATAAGAAAACCTAGTTTTTTCGATCCCCTCTCACAATTCAACTTTACAGTTTATTATGTAACCAAAGTTTTTCTACATCAAACAAGTGCAGAAAGTAAAAACAGTACTTTCTGAAAGCTACACAATTTCATGATCATAGGTGTGTTTGTGAAAAGTAGTAGTAGGAGCTGAGCGAGCAGTCTATTTTTTTTTAATTATTATTATTATTGTTATTAAATAAAAACGGTTGGTGGCATAGCTATAATTATAAATGACATAAAATGATTTTTAGTGGATTTGTATTAGAGTTAGAATTATATTATTATTTGTATTAGATTATGATTAGTATAAACTCAAGTGTTAGGCTATAAATATTGAGTCATATGTATTCTCACTAATCAATTAATCAATATTATTGTCTAACAAGGACATATACATAATTAAATCAAAAAACTCTATAAATAAATAATAAAGTTAGTTTTACATGCTTGACATTACATAATACCATTGTACGCTAGTAATATACTACTGACGGCGTGCATTCCATATTGAAGTGACAATATCATTGCAAATTCATTTCAACTTATTAGATGTTCCACTAGAAATATCATCATTATTTGCGCAAGAGCCACGTACATCACGAAGTTCATCACCTCCCATGTAATCTGGATGTTGTTCAAATGTTGTGAACAACATGTCTTCTTTGTCATTATTACGAATATACTTATGCAAGGCAAATACGACCGTAATTACATCAATTTGAGTTTTCAAACTATATTTAGGCATTTTACCGAGTATCTTCCATCGTTTCTTCAATAGATGATCTCTCAATCGCACTTCGTAGAGACGAATGAGAATGGTTAAAACCTTCTTGCATGTTATTAGGCGGCTCATTTTAAATTGTGATATATAGCATATGGTTTTTGGATATGGAACCAAATATATTTTTTAATCTGGATATCCTTTATCCCCTAATAATACCTATCTAGTTAAAACATAAAAATAAGTGGCTTTTGGAAAGAGAGAATACATATAATAGGCATATAAATTTACTTTCGGTGGTTTTGAAAAGTTCATTGATGAATTATTAATGGCATTGAGAAATATCGTGTGTCGTGTCGAACCCTCCCATCACATTGATATAAAGGTAAAGCATAAATCAAAGTCACACACCCCATCACATTGAAAGTAGGTACCCATTTTTTACCAATGTAAGACATTTGTTTGCTCTCTGGGATGCACGCTCCCATGTGCGGACCGTTAATACAATTGATGCAATCTTATAAAAATATAAGCTGATCACGATATGGAATGAAAATCATAAAAAATAGAAAGAAAAAAAACTAGAGTAAAATACACCGTTTGTCCCTAAACTTGTACCTGCGCATCACGATGGGACAAAACTCCCTTTTTTAATCGCTGGGAGTCCAAAACATGGGGTTTAGATGCCAAACTCGTCCTTTGACCATTAACGCCGAGGTCAATGTTATGTTGTTGAGGGCAAAATCATCTTTCACTGTAGCGTTCTTTATACAAACTGTTGTACATTGTTTGTAGCTGCTATATGTCTGTGTAACACGGTTTGGTCGTCAGTTATCATCAATCCCTAAACTATCCTACAAAAGCAGTCTTCTACAAAGCGATAATCGTTTCAACATGGTACGTTCTTTGGTGTGGTAAGCAAGCTATTATTCGCGCCGTGGACCTCTGCCAACCAGGACATCGATTCTTTGGTTGTCTGTTGAAGTAAGTCGTCTTAATATTTATTGTATTAGTTTGTTTTCATGGCGAAAAGTACATTGTAACAATGGTGGTTGTTTAATGACTTGTCACAAACATGAATACGGGTCTTCTTGTCGGTGGATATGATGGTATGATCCTGAAATCTGTGCCCATTCAAGAATGATCATACCAGGCCTTTTGAGGGGAGAAATGAGCTTGAGGCAAGATTAGAAGCTGCTCAAGGTGATGTGTGGAAGTGGAAGATTTACAGGTGCTCGGTTGGATATTGTTCTTGATTGTTTATGCATTGGGATAACTTTTAGCTTTTATGTAATGAGGCGAGATGGTTAATGTTCATTATCTTGAATTGTAGTAACGTTGTGTCCCGAAGGTTATGAATCTTGTTATTATGATCGGTTTACCGTATGTTTATAGCTTTATGCACATGGTTAAGATTAAAGTTGACTCTTAATTGTCAACATTGTTATGAAGTATTCGATTTTGGTTTGTTTTGACTTTCAATGCCTTATGGGTATCACGGATGGTTAGCAATTTCTTTAAGTTTGACTTTTAATTGTCAACATTCTTATGAGGTTCTGTTTAGCTTTGGTTACTTTTGATGCAAATTATTCACACATCAAGCTTAGTCAATCTATAAAAATACACAATAATGACATGGTTCCATAGTTAATGCAAATGGATATAATTCCAAATGCATAAAATTGCATACTTTTCAAAGCATGAGAACTATAGTTAGACACACACATATATGTTTTTAGAGTACATAACTTGTTCATAGGAAATAAACTAGATGAAACATTGTCTAGCTAATTAGCATAACAGAATTGAGCTATGGTGAGGCCATCATTCTTTCCAGTCACGACTGTTGCCTAGTCATTCTTCGTGTAGCGGTGGGTTGAAGCGAAGCCTTGCACATCACTTGACTACGGTGAGAATCGGTGTGATTGATCATGTTCTTTGGGATTGACATTGGGATTGCTCATGCATCACAGGATCGACAATTGCTTCATCTTGATGTTCTTTGGGATTGAGAGAGGATTCATCTTGTATCACAGGATCTTCTATTGCTTCATCTTGATGTTGTTGGGATTGAGACAGGGATGCATCATGTATGATGGGATCTTCAGTTGCTTGATCTTGATTTTCAGTTTGAACACCACTTCCTTGAACTTAACTAACTTGACTTTCAACAACACATGTACCTTTAGGATGTGTCTTTTTCTTTGCTACTTTGTTACCTTTAGGATGTGTCTTTTTCTTTGCGACTTTTGTAGGCACTTGTTTGAAATTTCCTTATGGCGATTCGACTACTTTCGGCTCCACCATACCCTAGACATGTTTTCCGGTTGTGTCCAACAATGCCACAAATACTACACTTAACACTCTTTCAAGCCCTTGACGACACCATTCTTCACAATCTCTTCACTTTCAGGAGCTATCCTAACTCTTTTTCTACCTCTTGAGCTAGGTGGCTTTGTTTCAGATTTCGGTGAAACAATTGTTGTTGGCACAGTTGATTTTTCCCAATGTTTGCTGGGAGTTATAGGCTCGACATGATGTTTGTAGGTTGCCTCCCAAGTGAGAAGATAGTAACAAGGATGAGCCCATGTTTCTACAACTCCTACTTGTTGCCCATTTAAAGCCATATTCCAATTGGTAGCAACAGCATGTTTACATAGTAAACCTGTTATCTCCCATCTTCTGCAAGTACAAGACTTTTCTACAACATTAACTACACATTGGTCACCCCATGGTCCACAAACCTGAAACTTAGTTCCCCCATTCCATAAAACATTATACTTAACAACCTCTTTCTTAATACCCTCTAGCATGTGTTGTGCAGTTGGTGTTAGTGGCCCATCACTCTTCTCAATCACCATAAGAACATGCATTTTCCTCTTCATACAATATTCACGATGTATTCTAAAGGTAATAATTGGTTTGTTTAAACCCTCAATTATTTTGTCATGAAACACTTAACACATGTTATTAAGTAACACATCGAATTAGCTCTCCTAAAGATAAGCGATAATAAACATGTATTAATTATAACTATTTATACTGCATTAACAAATACAAATTAACTGAAACAGATAAATGACTTACATGAAAAATGTGACCTTGACCAATGGATCAGTGGTATCTTACTTAACCAATCATGGGTTGGTTGATTAAATTTCTTGAAATCAGCCATAGCTTTCTGAAATTGTACAACAGTTGAGGTTGTTGCACATTTCCACAGATGCTCTTTGTAGGCCCTACCTTTCCATTTAAGTTTCATTTTCACATGAATGCTTCTAATACATAATTTTTGTTCTGCATCTGGAAAAACATCTCTTAAAGCTCCATTTATATCTGCACAAAATCAAATATGTTTATTATACATTTCAAAGCAGAGACTTAAATTCATGAGCAGTTGAGGAGTACCTTTTGCATGTCAGTAATAAAAGTGATGCTTGAGATTGGCTCAAATGCTATATCATCGGATAAACAATGAAGAAACTAAGTCCATGATCCTATGTTTTCTGATTCAGTAAAAGCATAAGATAAAGGGTATATACCATTGTTGCTATCAATTCCCACAGCTGTCATCAGTTGACCATTCAAAGGACCACGACTTGGAAAAGCATCCAACCCCAACAACGATCTCCCACACGCTTTAAATCCTTCCTTCAGTGAACCTAAACAAACATACACTCTCTTGAATTCGATCATTGGAAGAGCCTCATCTGCAGGTCATTCCACATTTATCACAACTGTTGTATTAGGGTTTCTCTTCTGCAACTCTTGAACATAATTTCTCAACATGGTAAATTGTAGCTTGAATTGACCCCTGATGGCTGTTAATGCTAAGTTTTTGGCCCTAAAACCTTCTGCAGGGACACTTCAAGCTCGTATTGGTTGCTAAGTTGATTATGCACAGACTTGACAGGAACCAGTGGATTGGTTTCAAATTGTGCTTGCTGACTGCCCTTGATTGCAAACAAGTGTGTTGCTCATTATATGTTCGACCGACCATGTACTGTCTCACCATTCTGCCGACAAACAATAGCCATGGGCGAGTATTTCGATGGGTCCTTTTGCGAAAGCAATGAATTTATACCCTTACGCTTAATGGACTTCTAGATGGGCCTATATCTAGTCCAGGACCTTCACTTGAGCACGAAAGTGGAACAAAACCCTTACATCGACCCTTATTCTTGTTTTGTCATTCTTTAGAAAAACAACTCCTCCTAGTTTCTATTGAATGCTCTCTTACTTTAGTTTTGACATCCATTGCGGTAGAAAAGTCCGACCACAATAGAAGAATATGGTATAGACTCCATTTGCAAAGTCACTGTCGGTGAAAAACATAATCCTTTGTAAAGACATCATCAACCATCACAGGTAAATCATTTTCCAAATGCATGTCATCAATTATATTACTGGTTGTTCCTGCTTGACCTAACTCATTACTCTGACCTACTTGGACCAAAGCAAGTTGTGCATCATTCTCCTGACAAGTATTCTCTTCATTTGCTTGAATTAAATCATCAACTGCATTGCCTAAGTCACTAGTGTCACTCACTTGTAACAGAGTAACATCAACAACAAGATCCTCTTCCATGTTATTGGCATAAACATATGCGCATCCTACTTCACCTAAATGATTATCCTGAGTCAATTGAAACAGATTTACATCAACATCAGGCTCCTCAAACCTGTTATTGACATCAACTAGTGCTCTTCCTACTTTCTCTAAGTGCTTCCCCTGAGTTACTCGGAACAAATTAACCTCAAAATTATCAGGCTCCTTAATAGCATTGTCCTCATCAATAAGTACTAAAGCATGCTCACTGTTATGAACAGGTTGACTAGCAAATGATGTGTCTAGGGTGGAAAATACAGGCTCAATGTTTGGCAAATTACTAGATTCACCAATATCATTGAGGTCCATAGGTACTTGTGTAAGTTGCATAAAAGGATCTAGTGCAGGCTCATTATCAAAATCATCTAACACCAATCGTCTACAACAAGATTAAATAGTAGCACTAGCAGCTTTTCTGCTATTTTCATCCATCTCCCAAAAGACAGTCTTAATAGATTGTGGGGACATTTCAGACATCTCTAATCTTGTCTTACCTATTTCCACATACACATGTATCAACTTATTGTCTTTGAAAACATCTTTCAACAACTCAACATTAGCAGCTTCACGCAAACTAAACAATCCGTCATCCAATGTACAACCAAGCTTAAGAAAGTAGAAATAATTGGTTTGTCCATTCTCATAACCGATTTGGGTCATGAGAGCATCCATTTCATCAATGGATACCTCTTTTATTTCCTTATAATCAACAAGGCATTCCTTGCCTCCTTGATATATTCTACCTGGAAAGTATTTGTATGTACCTTCATAATGGAACCTCATTCTAAAGGATCCTGGTTCATCCGCTGTATAAAAAATGTACAAAAACAATGTTACGATAAAGTTACCTAAAAGGGGAATAAAACAATCGTACTAACATATAATTGTAATAGACTATAACCAAAAACACTTACCATATCTCCGATTGCGACTTTTCCTCAATTTCATGGTCATCAAAGAAAGGATATTCTCTAATTCGCCATAGAGTAAATCCAAGGTTGGTGTTTGTTATTTTCTTACTTAGATTATTTGATTTGATGATTGACATTGCATTAGGGTTTTTTGGGTAGGCTTCCAAAACAAGTTTGGGGATGAGCAATGAGTACACAACTTAGTTATATTATACATTATGGCGGGAAATTGGACAAGACATCTACTATAGTACATCAAGGTAATAAGACGATTCTACCCTCAACAGTAAAAGGATAACGGGATTTTATGGAGTATAACGGAACATTGACCTCGGCGTTAATGGTCAATGGACGAGTTTGGCATATAAACCCCATGTTTTGGACTCCCAACGATGAAAAAGGGAAGTTTTGTCCCATCGTGATGCGCAGGTACAAGTTTAGGGACGAACGGTGTATTTTACTCTAAAAACTAATTAAATACCTTAAAGTATGGCATGTATCTTTTATCACACATTATTTAAAGAGGTTTTTCTTGAAATATTAGACTCTTTGGCTTAATCATCTCATGGGCTAGACCATGATAACCTTTGGATCTAATAGTTATCGCCTCTAGAATTTCATGAAACGCTATACTAATGGTCTCTCTCGAGCGTTGAAAACGCTCACTAACATCCCTATTAGACACCCTTAACGCAAGTGTGTACACAAATATTCCCAACTTCTCGACAGCTAAAATTTGATCACTCGACTTTAATCCGTGACTTGATTCTAGTTTCCCGCATTGTTTTAAAAGACATTTGAATGCATTCTAAAAGCATTCACAGAACAAATATTGGTACCATTTAATATTTCGTTCATCCAAAATTCTCTTGTTTGAGATGACACAATTCATGATTCCTTGTTCATATACTTATAGTAGTATGCATTAGTGATCACGGTACTACTTTAAGTATATGATTCCTTGTTCATATACTTATAGTAGTACGCATCGGTTTGGAACTCCCCGTGCTATAAATAGTGAGCCATTTCTTCATTGTTTCTCACTTTTTTTCTTACAACTATCTCATATATTATCACACTCTCCTAACCTCTGATCATTTGATCATTCTAGTAGTTCTTCTATCTTTTGTTGTGATTCTCATATAGGTTCCTCACGAAGGCGAGATCACGCTACTCTAAAAGTCATCCAAGCAAAGGGTCCTTGATTGATTTGTCCATCCACAAGATTTCTGTAGCATATCTTGTAATTCATATTTCACATAGTTGTTATGTAAAGGTTTAGTTCTACCTCATGAAAGAACTCAGTATTTAGCTTTGTACTGGAAAAGTGTAAGCGACGTTGTGAAGCTTCTCTGCCAAATTGAAGGAGCTTGTTGACATAGTGCTTGAACTCTCGAGTGGGGTAATCGGGGAGTGGAGTAGGTCAAGGAAGGTGTCCTTGTAGCCGAACCACTATAAATCACTTGTTTCGCTACTTTCTATCCTTTTACTTTACTTGCTTTCTTTACTTCTTTACTTATTGATTCGTACTATTTATCCATCCATACGAATTCACATAAGATAGAATCTAAATCTTTGAAACTTAAATTAAAATCGGTAAAACTATTCACCCCCCGCCCCCTTCTAGTTTTCCATAATTGGCATCAAGAGCAAGGTTTTCGAAAGTTTTAAAGTAAATTGTATTTTAAAAACTTTTCGATCAAAATGAGTTTTGAAAATTATAGAGAAGGGAATTCTATGCAACGACCTCGACTACTTGAAACTAATAGTTTTATTTATTGGAAAAATAGATTTGAAACTTATGTGAAATCTAAAGATATTGATCTTTGGTATATTATTGTTGAAGGTGATTTTCAGCAACTGTAAAGATGATAAACAGTGCAATGAAGAAAACATTTCTCATGATCGTCTCACCGACGACCAAAAGAAAAAGCTTTCCAAAAATAGTGAGGCAAAAATGGTTTTATATAATGCCTTACCCAAAAAGGAATTTGAAAGAATATCTATGCATAAAACCACTAAAGAAATTTGGAACTCTTTGGTTGTAACACACCAAGGAAATCAACAAGTTAAAAACAACAAAATTGATTTATTTGTTCAACAATATGAACAATTTTCAATATTGGATGAGGATAGTATTGCTAATTATTTTTCTAGCTCTAATATTATTATTACTTCATTACAAGCACTTGATGAGTCTTTTTCTTGTCGTAATCATGTCAGGAGATTTCTAAGGGCGTTTCCATCAAAGTGGAGACCGAAGGTGACGGTCATTGAAGAATCCAAAGACTTATCAATCCTCACTCTTGATGAACTCATAGGCAACCTAAAAGTATATGAGCTCGTACTAGCCAAAGACTCTGAAGTCTCAAAGGAAAAGAAAGAGAAACATAAATCTCTCGCTTTAAAGGCCAAGAAAATCTCAAGTGATGAAGAAACCTTATCTTCGGAAAGTGAAGACGAAGAGTATGCAATGGCTGTACGAGACTTCAAGAAGTTCTTTTGGAGAAAAGCAATATATGTCAAGCAACCTTATGACGACAAGAAAGGGTTGCGGAAAAGCAAAGACGACAAGAAAGTGAAGGACGAACGCAAATGTTTTAAATGCGGGGATCCAAATCACTTCATTAGTGAGTGTCCCAAATGCAACGAACAAAAGGTGTTCGTAAGTGGTTCATGGGGAATGAGTGAGGAAGAGAAGGAAGAAATTTGTCTCATGGCAAAAGACTCCAACGAGGTATGTTCCGACTCTCTATATTATAGTAGTTTATCTTTAGATGATTCATCGTTACATCTTGAATACAACAAGCTTTGAAAAATTAGTCTCAAGGTAATTAACAAAAAAAAGCTTTTGAAAATTAAAAATGAACTTTTAGAAAAGGAAGTTCTTGAACTAAAAGATAAATTAAAGAGACTAGAAAAGAGAAAAGAAGTAAGTAGTGAATGCAAGCTTTGTGTAGAACTTCAAACTCTAGTTGATCACCTTGATTCTAATATTGCTAGACTAAGTACTAATTACCTTGATAAAATACTTGATAGTGTTAAAACGGGTAATAATCAAAAGGGTCTAGGTATTCAGGAACATATTGCGTCAACTAGAGAGATTAAGGAAACACAATTCGTTAAAGCAATTGAAAAACCAACCACTGTAGTCCCGGATCTGATGGATCCCTTGAAAAAGGATCCGGCTAGTGTAAATTTGGGGATCTGGGCACATGCAATAGTAAATAGTAAAAATAACGCAACAACCTTTTCTAGAACCAAATTTGTTATCGTTAACAAAAAAAACCAACCCATGTTACTGTTAAAAATTTCAAACAACCACCTTCTCTAAAACATGGCCAAGGTTTTATGAAAAACAAAACCCCATCGTATTCAAAACAAAACACAACTATAAGAAGGCCAAACAATGTTTATCCTAGAAGTAACCACCATCAAATAGGCTAGAATCCTAACACACAAAATGGTTTTCCATTTCAAAACTATACACCTTGGAATCCTAACACACAAAATGGTTTTCCATTTCAAAACTATAAATAGTGATCGCGGTACTACTATAACAATCCAAATAAAACAAAACAATAACAAAATAAAACAAAATGTGCATGTTGGTGCAATAATGACCAAGACCCTTATAATGTTTTAAGGGATAATACCTTCGCATAATACTTGTCCAAAAATACTCTTCTAAGTAGCGAACAAAATAAAAATAAAAAATACTCTTGTGAGTATTAATGTTGACATCTTGTCTTTATGTGAGTAGTTTGACCATTTTACTCTTCCAAGTTACATATCCCTGTGGGTAGGGGTAGAAATGAGCCGAGTCGCTCGTAAAAGCTCAGGATCAGATCGTAAAAAGCTCGAACGAGCCGAGCCTAAACGAGCTCGAGCCCGAGCTTGAGCCTAAGTTGCAGCTCATTTATTAATCGAGCTCGAGCTTTTCATACAAAGTTCGTGAGACTAAACGACATTATGAAATTTTTAGTATTAAACATATATACAAGCCAAGCTCGAGCTTATTAACGAGCTCAATAAAGATATATTAAGAGCCGAGCTCGAGCTCGAGCCAAGCTTTAACTTTTCTTTGCCAAATCGTATAAACGAACCGAGCCCGAGCCTGAGCGTATATAACTACCACGAGCCGAGCTCGAGCTTAAAATTTAAGGCTCGAGCTCTCTAGTTTTTTAAAACTTAAAGCATGATCGGGCTCGGCTCGGCTCGTTTTCACCCCAACCTTTGGTAGGTGCGAGGGTAAATTACATCAATGGTCCATTAAAAAAATCCAGATTTTGGGATTTTGTTTTCCGATTTTTTTCCACATTTTTTTTCGAAATTCTTTTCAAATTTTTCTTTTGGATTTTTTTTCTCGAAATTCTTTTTCAAATTTTTTTGGAACTTTTTTGTCGAAAAACTTTTTTTCTGAAATAGTTTTTTGTGTCACATGTGAAAAAAAAATATGATTTTTTTTGTCACATGTGAAAACGTATAAAATCGGATGAAAACGTATCAAAACGGATGAATAGAAGTGGACAAAAACTTAAGAAAACGGACGAAAGCGTATATAAAAACACGTAGAAAAAAGCGTATATAATAACGTAAATAAAAGCGTATATAAAAAATAGCGGGAAAAACCATAAGGAGTGGATAAAAAACAAATTAGGGACGACAATGGAATTTTTGCTAACCAACAGGGACTATTTATGTAATTTACCCTAAGAGTGGTGGATGCAATTTTCGCAAACTCATAGGGTAAAATAGTCATCACAGGTTTTTCACTACACACATAGAGACAAAAGTGTCAACATTAATACTCACACAAAGACCAGATGTCAACATTAATACTCACAAGAGTTTTTTTTTGTTCGCTATTTAGAAGAGTATTTTTGGACAAGTATAATGCTTTTTAAAGGTATTATCATAAGTGATTGCCAAAAACCGAAAACCAAGAAATCTGGGCCTGGCGCGCTGCCTGGCACGAGCCACACCTGGCTAGCGCGCCAACCTCGTTAGTCTTGGTGGTTTTGATTTTTTCAAGTCGGCTTTTCTCTTACCTGACTAAGGTGCTTCTTTCAATTCAGGTTCGTACATGATATTTAAGAAGTATGCATTAAGAGTTAGACTCAGAGAGGTGCCCAAAACAAATTCCTCTTGATTTTACAAAACGCTAACTCATAAACACCTTTACGAAACCTCTAGCCAAGGCAAATTGTTTTTCTTCAAACCTAAGATGTTTATACTTTCACTAGAACTTCAAAGGAAAGTATTCAAGTGACCATAATCATTACGTTCATCTTTTCTAATCACCTAACGGGTTTACTCTCTTATTGATCATTTAAGTCAAGGTCACTTTGCGTAAACGGAATTCTCTCATTTATGAGATTTTAATTTACCTTGATGCAAAACACTCTTCTTACTTGTATCAAGATGATTTATTTTTGGATTAATCAAGTTTTATCAAGTTTAAATACTTGCTTTCAAGTGCTAGTTGTATACACATCTTTTGAATGTTTTAAATATAACCCTCATTTGAATTAATTTAAAACTCTGACACATAAACATTCCCTTACACCCTTTTTGTACTTATTGTACTTGTGTTCCCCACACCAAAACATTCCTATGTGTGTTCCGTTCATTCTCATATAAGCCAACTATACACTTCTTCTTTCTTAGAATACTCAAACGCTCAAATTTGAAACACACACACACATACTCACACACCCCAAATGGCACCCTTACACACACACACACACACGCACACACACACACACACTCACAACCATTTGAATCTAGACATCACCTTCCTCACGTCTTCATTGCAAACTCACGATCTTATACACTCTTACATCTTGTATACTTCTCTATGACACACACACAACTCATCCTTCTCACAAACACCATATATCTTGGATTTGAATATCAAATTACACTCACATACACCCTAACCCTTTCTCTCCAAGGCTTGCAATGCCAAATCATTTCACTCACACATTCGTACACTTCTATGACATACTCTCTTACACACTCAAGATATCAAATCATAAAACTCATCCACCAACAAATAGTTTTTGAATTTGAAATTTGAATTTCAAATGTGGGAGGCAAAGTTTTATCCACCATGTAATAACCAACACTTGGAGAACACTCTAAGGTTATTACCCAATGCCTAATGATTCTTCTCATTTTATTTTGAAATTGAACTAAACCCCTAACTATCTAGTTTTTACTTCACCAAATGCTTTAAATACATAAACCTTGGCTAAATGAGTTAGTTGAACTTATCATACTTTGACTGTTGGATTGTTATTGAAAAGTAAATGGTGAACTGCAATTGGAGGTTTAACAAGAGTCAGGAACTAAATAACCAAAACCCAAAAAATCCCAGGATGTGATCTGGCGCGCTGGGTCACGCGCCAGCGCCTCCCCAGCGAGCTATCGCGTCTGGGATTTCTTGGGTTTGGCTATAAATTCCCGCTTTTGTCTTTTACATCTCACCTCTTACCAATACATTCTTTCTCTCTATTTTCTTTTCTCTCAACCTCTAATTCTACTATATTATTGTGTTCTAAGCTTCTTATCCATCATCAATTGAAAGAACTTATCATCCATGAGAGAAGATTCACAAGAACCTAATCCACTCTTGTGTTAGTGCAAATATTAGTTGTGGTTGATTGTTGTTATTGTTGTATAACTAGATATTTAATCTATTCAAACTTCAACAATTTAAGATCTTAAATAATCAACCAAACCTTGAAGCCTTTGTTTTGATTGATGACAAACATTACGATAACTTACAATCTTGTTTGTTTTGATATGACATAACGTAAAAAGTGTACAAGTTACTTGTAATCACATTTTGTCTCAACATACATTCAACACCTCTCGATGTCTCAAGTCCTCGTATGTTACAACACGAGTTCGTACATGTTTGTTATGTGGCATTATGATCAAACCCTTAACAAATCATTTAGAATGTTTAACAAATGTCTAACAAATATATACTTTTATTTGTACAAGTAAACTAACTATAATATTCATACAAGTACTAAAGTTTACTTACACTTGACAAAATACATTTTATTTTGACAAGCACTCAACTAGATATTTTATTTTACAAAAGGTAACTAGACATTTTATTAACTAGTTACATAATACATTTTACAAGTTTACTTTGATAAACTTTTAATCTAAAATAGAAATACATATTACATCATCATCTTTGAAATCCTTGGAAGATCTCTTGAATATTTTGGTTAGATTGTCACTCAATATATCAAATGTGATCTTAGTAAGATATGGTAATATCTTGGAAAGATTTGAAGAAAGATTTTTTAGATTTTCTGTCAGACACCCACGGAACAAAAAGTTATAAAGGGCGGATCCCTTTTTTTGGTTCCTTGGTCCGTGGTCACTGCAGATCACTTTTGCCTATAAATAGAAGCCCATTGTTTTCTCATTTCTTCACCACTTCAAAACACATCTTCTCCACCTTCTTGCATACATTTAGATCAATCATTAACAATGTAGTAACATACATTAAACACCCTAATCATCATGATAATGCTTCTAACATTCATCTTTGTTGTAAGCATACTCTACATTTTGATCAACCAAGGAAAGATTGGAGATCTAGCCATCCCCATTCACCACAAGCTGAAGATCTATCACAACAAGTTTAGAAAACTTGTGATCTTCATCATGAAGGCTTCCTATCAATGGAAGTTCATTTAGAAGTAGTTATTCATATCCATTAGACATTTGTGTCATGGATCATTATTGTAAACATTATTGCATCATCACAACACTTTCACCAAACTAGATTAGATGGTTTATGTGTTTGTGCCATAAAACACAAGGTTTGTTATGTTGGGCCATAAAACATAATGGGAGTGGTTGTACCCTTGTAAAAGAACTCAACATCTAGCTTAGTGTCGGAAATATTGTATAGGCGACGTTAGGTTGGTTCTACCTCGAACTAGAACCCGGTATTTAGCTTTGTACCGGAAAAAGTGTAAGCGATGATTGTAAGGTTTTCTCCGCCGAGAAGGGAGCTTGTTGATTTAGTGAAGTAACTCTCGAGTTGGGTACTCGGGGAGTGGAGTAGGGCGGAGAGGAGATCCGTGACCGAACCACTATAAATCCTCGTGTTCGGTTTGCACTTTCCTTTCTTTATCTCTTTACTTTTATTATTGCACTATACTATTGCTTGTGATGTGGTTTGATGTTGATGCTTGTGTGACAACTTGGTTTACTATGATTTATATTAGTCACAAACAATAATTGGTACTTTCATATTATAACAAGCTTCATAAGCGATTTGATACAAAAGATCTAACGTTTTTAAACGGTAACGTATTCACCCCCCCTCTACGTTTTCACAATTGGTATCAGAGCCACGTAGCTCTTATTTTCAAAACAAATGGTTTTTAAAATAGAGTACGATCCATGTATCAAATTACCATTGAAGCGAAAAATAATATGAAAAATGCTTTGCTAATTATACTTAGAAATTTTGTTGTTAAATGTAACTTTGTATACAAGCTTGAAGGTTTTCTTGAAAAATAAAATAAAGGTTTCTTGAAAGAACTTGTAAGTATTGTATTGTGGTTATAGAAAATTTACGAAGAAATATGATTTTAAAAGGAGTGTTTGGGATAACTATAAATTTAGTTGAAAAATCATCTCCGTAAATGTTTAAGATAAGTCACATAAGTAGAAATGTTGTTAAATATGTGTATTATATGTTTACTATCAAATCTAGTAAGTCCTACACGTTTTATCTATGTCAAAATACTAGTTTTGGTGAATCTTTTTCTCAGAGGACCATGGAACCAAACCATATAAAGGGTTCCGAACCCTAAATTTGGTTCCTTGGTGCGTCTGTAAAATATGCGCTTTTTGGCCAACTTCAAAAATCATAACTAATTAACCGTAAGTCCGTACAAGTCGAGCCACCTATCATTTTAAAGGGAATTGAGTCTACTTTCATTTAAAATACTCTAATGACCTGAGTCTAATTTTAAATAAGTGAAATAGACCAAATACTACAGTATGTCTAAGATATTAAGTTTCGCTTTAACATAAAAACTCAAATTTTTGAATCAAGCAATTTAAGTTGGTATTTTTAGAACTTTGATACAATTTCTTTTGAAACTAAATAATTTGGTAATATGTTTAAAGGAAACTAATCAAGCTTGGTATACATCGTCATATTCAAACGCAAAATGACGAAAAGTGTTTTTCCTTTTATGCTATGCTAAATGACTACTTGTTTATGTTGTTTGCATATATGTTGCTTGCTTATTTTTAAACTGTTGTTTACACTTGTTTGTTTGTATAATATAAGTGTCAATCTTGCCATGTTATTTATTCGCTTGTTTGTCGATTTCTTGTTTATGCACAATAGGACATTTGCTATATTTTGTGCACTAAGTTGGAAAATTGTTTTACCATCGCTTATAGACTTAGATCACTTTCTTTGCATAGGTTATACTAACATCTCGCATAACTTATGAAATGTCATAACTCACTTAGCAATGAGTACTAAGTAAATTAGTCAAGTACTTTGAAAAATGGAGGTTTAAAATGAAGAGAGTGTTTGGTACAAGGACAAAAATAATGTTATATGATGTAATTTATGTGTTCTCGCTTTCTAGGATGATAACCAAACTTAAAACAATGATGTGAACTAACTTTGTCATGCGGGGATAACATTCGGATGTTATCAAATTTTCACCGCTTTCACTTTTGAGTGAAAATCACTAGCCCCTATTGGAAATACATGCTCCCGTATGTTTATATGTGTGTTATTGCTTGTTCCTAACTAGAAATAATTATATTCATATGTTTTAAGAAAATTTTCAAGATTCGAAAAAGTCCCCGAGGGTTAAAAAAACGCCTCTGTGAACATTTCTGCACAACACGGATCTGACGGACCCAAAAATTTGGTTCCGTCCGTTTTAAAATTTGGTGCCGCCATATTGATATCGATGGACGGAGGAACCAAAATTGGGTTCCGTCTGTAAAATTTTGGTGTCGTGGGACATACAGTAAGTTCTTTGAATTTTACTAAATCCCGCAATCTAATTTACCAAATTTCGTTTCTAGGATAGTTTTACTACATATCTTTCATATCTCACTCAACACATCCTCAATGGATTAACTTAGGATGTTTGACATGCTCTTAGACACTTCCATCTCATTAGAAACTACTATCTTTGTATGAATTAAACATCAAACACATTTCTCCATGAATCCTTGGTTCCATAAATCGACACATTCAGGATGGTCATTTTCACACCTTAACTGTTACTTTTCCTTAAGCTTATCATTTCTTAAAGCAAAGTCAAAGTGACTAAATCCTCAACCTCAAACAAGCCACTTAAGAAAACCACAAGGATTAGCATTCGATCTTGTTGCTTCATTAACTTGAACTCTTCATCCTCAGACTCGTCACCTCTCAACATCTCATCACCCATTCAAGATGAGAAATTTCTAAACTTAAGTACTCCAACTCCACCACCAAAATCACCCACCATTATGACTACTTCACAACCATCCAAAACACCTTCACTACCAAAGTCTCCAAAACTTGTACCTATCAAACTTTGTGCAACACCACCAACATCTCCTCACCCGTTTGCGGATGACTTAGATGACTTACCACCGAGACTAACAAATCTGGACTCATTATTTGCAAAGATATCATACACACGTCTAACATATGACTATAGATATTGTTTTGTATCTACATGTATTACCTCACTTGGTTAAACATGAAAATAATGTGTCATCCTCCAAGACGATAAGCATTTACATCGAGTCATAACTCACACGCATGTTAAAGATGTTTTATCAAGTCTTGCTATCCTTGAGAACAATCTAAGCTTTATAATCTCAACAAGGTAGGATTTACAACTTAAGTATTTCGTCCGAAATATTCAAGTATATATGACTTACAATTGTAGTCATTAAAAGTTATATCCGAAAAATCAACACCCAAGTATTTTAACGACACATGTTAAAACACTAATCCTAAAATGACTCAAACACTTATCCCATCTCAACTCAAACACTTATCCAAAACAAACAACCCACTGTGGTACTTATCCCTATTTGACACCTACTATCCTCTTCCATCTTTTGGCACCATTGAGCGTATTGCTCATGAACCTCCAAGAGCATCCTTTGAACCAAACGCGCCCTTTCAAGATGAACCTATACCTCAGCCCCTAAGCTTCATAAACATGACCAAAACTTCAAGCACTTCACCCACTAGTTGTACCAACCAATGAACCATAAGAATTAGTATCCGTACTTGTTGTGTTCAACATCTATGGACAAATAATCAACCTAAGTACTCCGATAGCACAACAAACCTCTACATCACCACATCCTTATTTAGACACACTAGAAGACCTACCACCTAGATCAACCAATCCACCATCCTTACCATCATTTGAATTCATTGAGTATATTGCTCAAAAATCCCTTGTGTCCAACACTCGTACTGAGTCAAATGCACGTTGAACAAACTCAACCATACTTTCCCACCTATGAGGACTTAGATGACTCATTATGGCTAGAACCTCAACTATCAAATGAGCATGATGCTCCTGGTAATTTTTGTCAATTTCCACTAGGTATAAGTAGTACTACCTTCACAAATTATCAAAGTATTAGTAATACTTTGTCGTTAAAGTTCTGCATAAATTTCGTTAAACCTTAAATCAACATTTTAACAACATATGTTAAAATGCAATCTCAAAGCCAACATCATACACCCCGAGCAACAATGACTCTTGAGGAGTATACATAAGAAACTTGAGTGAATTCCTCTTGTCATCATCTAGTGAATATAATCTTGAGACCAAGTATATTTAGGATAGGACTATCCGATTCAAACACTTTGGCTTCATATCTTCATTTAGGAAAACATGATGTTTTGAAAAACATTATGCCTAAGAAATCATGCGTTAAGTATTCATCTTGTTAAAAGGATATTGTATATCCTATGCATCATTCTCTCCTTGCGACATAAATGGTTGTGTTACAAGAGATTTCATTACACCTCATTGGCTAAATGATCTTGAAACAAACATCTACAAGTTCTATGAACTAGCGTATCCAATTCATCTTGTCATACTTATTTTCATAAGCATGATAACTTTGTCCCATGGGACAATCTCATTTGTTGAAAGATACTATTTGTATCCATTTCCTTTCAAGCGTACATCATAACCTAACCTTGCTCAAACCTTGTGCACATCCAAGGTTAAAACTACACATCTCTAGAACATACACAAGATCTATTGAAGTTGGTAACCTTATTTAGATTCTTGTTAAATAAAATTCCAAAGAGCTTTCTTGAGAACGTTCTTAATTTAACATATTCCATTCCCTAGTCTTAGATAATCAAATCACATTTAAAGTACACACTTTAACTCAATGTAAAAGATGTCATCCATTAGATCATACGATTAGCTATGTAATTTGAACAACCTTAGATTCTAAACACAAGATTAAAACATATTGTTTAGCAACACACCATTGTTAAAATTCATGTGTATAACATGACATCGTCATCACCTTAGTTATATTGCATATTAGTTGTGTCACATTAAGCCAAGTATTGGTAAACTATCATCTTTTATACACTTTAATGGGGAAAAGTAGGAGTTCCCATCTTTCTAACATGAGAATAACTACTGGAGAACCTATTGCACTAGAAACTCAATTTGACCTAACGGTTGAATTGCTTCCAGGAGAGAAGTTGGGTATGTGGAATCACCCGTAAAAATGGTCGTGTTTAGCCTTAATTGAGCACCGCTAGTAATAGTCTCATATTCATTCTCCAACTTGAAAAATCTGTTTTCCTATACTTGCCTAAAGTAAGTGTTAAAACAGTGATAGTTTGCCTCGCCTTAGGAATACTAATCAAACAAGTAGTATATATGACTTTTCCTTTAAAACCACTTGCATTGCACTTACATGTGTTGATTACATGTTCTTGTTTGATACGATAAATTGTTTTGACATTATCTTAGTGTTTGATAACTATTTGATTGATAGTCAAATGTATAAACCTTAGTCTTGTTTTATCTTTATAATGCTTGTATTCTTGTTTCATGCTACTAAACGTTTAAACCTAAACTTGATTTGCATGATACTTACATTTGAATTATTTATATCCCTTTTATGATGTTTAGCATGATTAACATGTTACTTATGAACTCATAATATGCCATTTTGATATTGATAATTTTGATATGATATATTTTGTTTGAAAGCTATTAGTTGGAATTCATTATATCTATGTGTATATGATCCAAATGATACATGCTCCAAATTGTTATGTCTTAAACATGGCTTGCATGAATCTCTCATCTTGTTTCTTTTGCTTCTTTGTCACACTATTTGTTTGCTACGTGTGCATATAATCTGTCAAAGTGCTTTTGGTATGACAAACTTTTAGAAGTCTTTTTATCTTACAAATTAATCACATAGATTGTTGTGTTTATTTATAGCCAAGTATGCTTAAGTGTCTAAGTCTAACGACAAAACAATCTCAAAATGAAATGTCTTGAATAAAGTCGTATTCTTGCATAATATGATTGTTTTGATGCTATCTTGTGTGGTGATTCCTTGTCTAATGCAATGTGTTGTTTTTCTTATAGTGTTATCGTTTGATTTCTATAATGTTGATGTATTTTGTCACTAACAAAACTGTTTTGTAGATTGATAACAAATTATTTGTTATCTAAATTCGTTTAACTTTTATATGCTTATTGTGCATAATTTCAATCTCATGATTACTATTCATTGCTTAGTAATATGTCTTACGGGACTCCTACACTTGCATATAGTTTAAAAGCATATAGAATTAACTAGAGGGTTGGCTTTGCATTTTTGTCTTTCAACCGACCTCTTTCCAAATCTCATTTTTGCTTCCGCTTTCCAAAAATCACCTCCATCACTATTTAGTTATAACAATACTCTAATCCTCTTCACTTCCTATTAGGAAACCACATGCCTCGTTATGCGATCATCTCGCATTGATAGAAAAGAGCTATGTGACTTCAAGGATGAAGTTCTTTGTATGCTAACCATCATCTATAAAAACATTACTAAGCTCATCACTTTTGTTAACCATACAAACCTTCTAAAACACTTTATTGACATTATTTATTTGATGCATTACACATTATGTTGAATGTCCACCAATTAAGGGGAGAGAAATCCATTCACATAATTGTCTTTTGTCAAATTTTATGTCTCTTACACCCTAAAATACCAACACATAGGTAAACACCACTTAGCTAAAACCGGTTCATGAAACCACAACTAGTTCAACCTTATATCACAAGTTTGCACCAATACCTCATCAAGTGAAAAACGCATCATGTGTTTTACAAACTTCTTCATCTCCACAATCAACAAATCTAGTATTTTCCTTAAACTAACACCTTACAACTTCACTATCTAGAACACCATCATAGGATCTTATCCTTTTCTCGCTTGACACATATCATGCATGTCATTGTCAGTGCAAACAATATATTAATCAAAACTGCCATTCCTAACACTTTTTCAATACGTTGGTCTATCCAGCTCTCTCTATCATATGATGTCATACTCATATAGGTACTTGTTATTATTATTTTTTTGTACATATTGTCTTCACTTCTTTTCAATGTTATAATCATCCATGTCGGTCAAAACCATGTTAATACTATCTCTCCCATTGTCACCTAGAATAGGTCATTTTTATAATTCGTGTCAATCAATGAACGAATTTATCTTCATGTTATCACTTTTATATTTATGCATTTTCTTTGGTATCTTCATTATAACATTCTTAGATAGAACGCATTATTGATTACTCTTGGGTTGAAGCATATAAGAGCTTGTTCAAAACAATAGGTTGTTAGCATTAATAAAGCATTCAAATCATAACCCTTATGCATCATTAAATTACAATGTCTACTCATATTTTTTCTTACTCTTAGTCTTGGTCACTTGACATTACGAAAGGATTGCATGAGTCCATATTTTTATATTATTTGCTATACATACGAGTTTCTAACTCCTTAATAGTTTTCTACGTTATCACCACCACCTTCCATCACCACTTTCACTAATCATCACCACCATGGATTAGCGAAAACTTACTTTTATAAATCTTGAGTCATCTACCACATGAATCCTACTAGTAAACCGACACCAACACTAGCACCACTAGCTTTAACTCTTTATATTCCAACTTCACTTCATATCTTCTTTCTAGGTACTATTTTGTAGGCTTTTATCATATTATATTCTCACTTTTCTTATGATTGTAATTAGGAGACTACACTTCATGAGATCTTTGATTATATCATTTATATATCACATATATACATCTTATTTTCTTTGTCAAAAGATGAAATATATTGCACTAATGTTTTTCATTGTAGGTTCATTATCATATACACTCGATTGTATATAACTTACTCATCTAAGGATAAAGTTTGCATTAATTATTTTTCTTATTTTAGGTGCTTCTTGACACCCTCGAACAAGGAGGAATATCATTTAAGCACTCTATTTGCAACGTCTATACACTTGGTTGTATATGACATATTTGTCTAAAGACAAAGCTTCTATTATACTAATATTTATTTGAAGGTTCATCTTGACGCCCTAGAGCAAGGGGAGCTTCCGTCGAGCAATCATTGAATGCATCTTATACACACTTTGTTGTATATCACTTACTCGTCCAATGACGAATATAGTCTTGCACTAATATTTGTTTTGTAGGTTTTTAATCATACCCTCGCGCCTCAAGCAACCGTCAAGGGGGAGCATGCACGCATTCATCATCATTCTCACTTTTCAACAAGCCTTTGTGCTTCGATAAAAAGTGGAGAAAATAGGCTAACATTGCTATGCATTTTTCTTTATCATATATTTCTCATAATTTTTGTTGCATAAAACTAACCTTGATGTAGGTTAAGCCTCTTAATTTGATCCATGGATCCGCTACCAAACAAGGGACGGATTGAAGTAGACGATTTAACTTCACTAGGGATGATGCAAGCTCGCCTTTTTGGGGAGAAATAAAGTTAAACTCAAGGACACGCCTTTTGTTTCGACAAAAGGGGGAGAAGAGTGTAAACGGAGAAGGTAATGTAAAGGTAGTAAGGATACAAGTAACTTTTTACATTTTACTTTCTATTACGTTTACATATCTTTGTCATCATCAAAAAGGGGGAGATTGTTAGTGCAAATATTACGATATTTAATCTATATAGTCTCGTTTGTTTTGATTGATGACAAACATGTAACTTGTAATACATAACGTAAAATGTACAAGTTACTTGTAATCACATTTTGTCTCAACATACATTCAACACCTCTCGATGTCTCAAGTCCTCGTATGTTACAACACAGGTTCGTACATGTTTGTTATGTGGCATTATGATCAAACCCCTTAACAAATCATTTAGAATGTTTAACAAATGTCTAACAAATATATACTTTTATTTGTACAAGTAAACTAACTATAATATTCATACAAGTACTAAAGTTTACTTACACTTGACAAAATACATTTTATTTTGACAAGCACTCAACTAGATATTTTAGTAAAAGGTAACTAGACATTTTATTAACTAGTTACATAATACATTTTACAAGTTTACTTTGATAAACTTTTAATCTAAAATAGAAATACATATTACATCATCATCTTTGAAATCCTTGGAAGATCTCTTGAATATTTTGGTTAGATTGTCACCAATATATCAAATGTGATCTTAGTAAGATATGGTAATATCTTGGAAAGATTTGAAGAAAGATTTTTAGATTTTCTCATCGACACCCACGGAACCAAAAGTTATAAAGGCGGAACCCTTTTTTCCCTTCCTTGGTCCGTGGTCACTTGTTGATCACTTTTGCCTATAAATAGAAGCCCATTGTTTTCTCATTTCTTCACCACTTCAAAACACATCTTCTCCACCTTCTTGCATACATTTAGATCAATCATTAACAATGTAGTAACATACATTAAACACCCTAATCATCATGATCATAATGCTTCTAACATTCATCTTTGTTGTAAGCATACTCTACATTTTGATCAACCAAGGAAAGCTTGGAGATCTAGCCATCCCCATTCACCACAAGCTGAAGATCTATCACAACAAGTTTAGGAAACTTGTGATCTTCATCATGAAGGCTTCCTATCAATGGAAGTTCATTTAGAAGTAGTTATTCATATCCATTAGACATTTGTGTCATGGATCATTATTGTAAACATTATTGCATCATCACAACACTTTCACCAAACTAGATTAGATGGTTTATGTGTTTGTGCCATAAAATACAAGGTTTGTTATGTTGGGCCATAAAACATAATGGGAGTGGTTGTACCTTTGTAAAAGAACTCGACATCTAGCTTAGTGTCGGAAATATTGTATAGGCGACGTTAGGTTGGTTCTACCTCGAACTAGAACCCGTATTTAGCTTTGTACCGGTTAAAGTGTAAGCGACGATTGTAAGGTTTTATCCGCCGAGAAGGGAGCTTGTTGATTTAGTGAAGTAACTCTCGAGTTGGGTACTCGGGGAGTGGAGTAGGGCGGAGAGGAGATCCGTGACCGAACCACTATAAATCCTCGTGTTCGGTTTGCACTTTCCTTTCTTTATCTCTTTACTTTTATAGTTGCACTATACTATTGCTTGTGATGTGGTTTGATGTTGATGCTTGTCTGACAACTTGGTTTACTATGATTTATATTGGTCACAAACAATAATTGGAACTTTCATATTATAACAAGCTTCATAATTGATTTGATACTAAAACCCCTATCTAAAGTTTTTAAGCGGTAACGTATTCACCCCCCCTAGATCTACGTTTTCACAAACAATTAAATCCTATACATATACTAGTTACATTTTAGCCCATTAAGAATTGCTACTATAATATAACAATAAAGTTTTATTTGGGATCTATATGTTGTTTGTAAACCTTTCATATTTATATAGTTTATGTTTCTAATTATTTGGTAAATGCTAACTTTAGTTTTAAGTGTTGTATTAGTCGTACTGCCCTCTTTGGTTTGCTTTTAAATTCATTTGTTGTATTTTTTTTCAACTCGTAGATATAGATTAACATTGATACATTTGCATTTTTTTAATGACACATTTTTAATGACAAAATTTTAATGATACATAGTTTTATTATACATATTTAGTGACACGTAGTTTTCTGATACATTTTAATGATACATGCATTTTTAATGACGCATTTCTAATGACACGCATGAAGTTTTTTGAAACACAATAAAGTTTTGGTTACATTTGCGATAGCACACTAATATTTTATTACATTTGCGGTGACACACTAATATTTTTGATATATTTTTATACACACATAATTTCAAGATACATTTCTAGTGACACATAATTTTGCCAACAATTAAATTTCACAATACTACTAAAACATAGCCAATAAATTAAGTTTCCTATCATGATCCATTCAAAAAGACACATTACTACTAGCAAAAAACATAGCCAATAAACTAAGTTTTTTATCATGATCCATTAAAAAAAAACATTACTACTAGCTAATATATTATTACTATCACCTGTTCATAACCAAGTGAGTCACAAGTCAATTGAAAAAAGATAATATATCATAAATATGAGATCTAAACAACGAGAAGCCTTGAAAAATATTGTAACGCTACATCCAAACATGTACAAGCTTATATATCAATTACAACACCAAAATCTTAAATTAAAATATACATCAATTATATTAAAAAAAAAAATTATATCATTTAGTTTTTAAGAAAAAAAATATAAAAACACCAAAATAAAAAACTAAAAACTTGTTACCAACCACTATTAAAACATTGGCACATCATACACACATACTTACTGGACTAAAACCACTTTTAAAACTGACACTTATTCACCCGTTGATACACGACTTACACCTATCTCTTGAAAAACGTATCCATTTGAAAGTTGTCTTTTTGTTTTTCGACCGCTGGATGTGACGTCAACAAAAAAAGGTGCGTCGGTACGCTGTTGATCATACACGAGTAAAGAGTAAAATCCGGTATACAGATGGAGATAAATCCTTCAAACAAGCGGCAGCTAGGGTTTTGGCAACGCAGAACAAGTGGCGGCTAGGGTTCAGGCAACAGAGACGCCGACCACAGTGAACTGATGGAGATAAAACGAAGAGACATCGGCTAGGTTCCGGCACCGCAGAGACGCCGGCGACACAAAGATACCCGCCACCGGTTACGCAGAAACTCGTTTAGAAATGGGAGAAAAATGGTTTTAAGTAGTAGATTTAGATTTTTTTGGGAGAAAAATGGTTTTAAGTACTAGATCTAGGAGATCCAAATCACTTTTAGAAGACAGAGAAATATGCTGGTTGTTATGATCAACATGACGGTAATTGTGTTTTTGTGATAGCTTTTATGAGTAAAAAGTGGTGTGACAAATGACTATAATGCCCTTTGAGTGTTTTCATATTTTTCTTTAAATATTAATTACATAAAATCCACATGTCATGTTTTTTAGTGCATTATTGTATTTCACTTTTAAATGTTCACCACTGAGCATATATATATATATATATATATATATATATATATATATATATATATATATATATATATATATATATATATATATATATATATACACACTACATAATTACAACATCCGTTATTTATATAAAAGCATATGCGATGTAATAGTTATAAAGAAATTAACTTACAATTTGCACCATTATTTAATATGAATATTCAATAATGTGATTAATTGTATAATGCATGAATTAATCAACATGACAATAAGTTTTTAACATATTATCTTCACTTTATATTTTTTAATTTGTTTGATTTCATGTTGAGTATAAGATAATTTTGTTAAGATTTTAACAATAAAGTGTTATGACACAATTATACATATCTTTACCTATTAAGCAATCAGAAGTAATATTCTTATTTATTTTGTGATAATATCGATTAATATTTATGATGTTTTGAAACTTTGTTAATAAGTAGTTTACTACGTGTATTTATTTTCGTGTCTGAGTAACTCGTGCTTTCATTTTGATACAATATTTATTTTTCGGTTAACAATAGTTTTAGCCGTATTAGATTTAAACCTATTCATAATTTTCTATAAAATAGGTAAGACATTTAATACTTATATTGTTATAATACATGTACGAGTTTTTATATAAACTTTTCATTATTTATTAATATCGATTAATACCAATGCTTTAAGTTTAAGATTTTTCCCGTTAAGATAATTTTTGCCGTATTTATTTTTAACTTGTATACGCATGCATTAAACTTACATAGAGGAATTACATGAGTCATTATTAAGCATGGATAATAAAAAACATATTTTTCGGATATCCGTCTTCGAAACTCATAAGGATCAATAACATGAATCGATGCGTATATATGCAATCTTATGTATTCATTTACGATTACAACAACTTGCACTCTTATTTAATTTAATTTATATTGATAATAATACTTATAAATAACAACAACATATAATTTTTGTTTCTAAAATAAAATAAAAAGTAATAAGTTTTATAACTTATTTAAAATTAAACAACTAAAGTTTTATTTATTATCTCCTTTTTAATCTTAATTTTTATAAATTGACACCAATATTTTATATATTTTTTTCAAGGTTGCAAAGTCGTGAATCGGTGGTCGGGTGGTCGGCTTCAGTAACTTGTAATCGGTCTAGGCGTGATTAAACGATGATTAATCAGTTAGCATTTTAGCAAGTTTGGGTATTTTGGGGAGTTTGGGTCATTCATGGCAAAGATTTCGCTGAAAAACATCTTGTAATAGATATAAACATCGGTATTAGTGATTAAAACTAGTTTCTGACGGGTTTTGGTTATTCTGACAAGATTTGCAAGTTTCTAGAAGCGTCATTGTGATCGTTGACTAGAGTTGACCGATTTGTTGAACCAATTCTACACAAATCGGAAGGTTAGTGTCAAGAAATGATCAATGATGATTAATCGGCCTTTTAAGCATTTTTGCAACACTTGTTTTTTTTTTTTTTTGCCATACATGCTCCCTTATTTGTTTTTATTTTTGACAAAAATGTTTAGTTTACTTTCAATTGACCAATAGAAATACTCTATTTTCACATCGAGCCGAGGCGGACCTTTATGAGGCGGGGAGGTCCCGCCTCCCAAAATTCTGACACCTAATGTAAATATTGTAGAGGCTTTAGGGGTAATTTAGTTGAGGTTATAAATAAATCTCGATTCTACCCCCAAAATAAATTCGCCCCTCAAAATAAATGGTAAAGCTCACCATCTGCATCGAAAGCACTCTCATTAGTTCAAGTTCATTTGATTTAACATTTTGTTGACACTTTTCGAAAACCTCTTGTCATATAAGAGATGATGGTTCTTATATCCAGTTAAATTAAATGAGTTTCTGTTAATTGTCAATCTGAATAAACTTATAATACATCAAATGTAAGTTGCATTATTTAACCTCAAATTTTTCTATGTAAGTAAAAACTTATAATACATCAAATGAGGCATTTGTTTTTTGAAAAGAAATTTTTTTCTCTTATGTCTGCGGTAGCCAGATATTTCCTGAATACCGCTTGTTTTTTTTTCGGACATAAGAGGTAAAATCACTTCTTTCCTCTTCTACTACGCAGACATAAATTTTCTCTTTTTCCACTTCTTTCAATCACTTTTTTCCACTTCTTCAAGAAAAGAAGAAAAATAAAGAAGTATTTGATAAAGACAAAAAGCAAACTATTTCTTTCTCGAAAACGAGTCTTAAATGTCATCTCTTCTTCAGGGCGTGGTTTATGGATGAAGAGGTAAAGCTCTGAAAAAAAATGACACCTTATACAACCCAAACTTTAAAAGTCTTAAATAAAAGTTAAAACAATCCTAGACTTGAAAAATTCCTTTCCATAATTTCTAATATATTTGTACTATATATAAAGAAAAAATAATTTTATTTAAAACTTGCAAAATAAGAAAAGTGAATTTACTAAACTTCGAGTCAAAATTTTACTGCAATTTTGATTTCTTACCGTACAATAGAATTTAAACACCAGATTTACGTTTCTTAGAGTTAATTGCATTTTTGGTCCCTGTGGTTTGGTCAAATTGCAGGTTTGGTTCCTAAAACTTTAAAAGTGCAGCGATAGTCCTCATATGAAGTTTGGATTGCATTTTTGGTCCTTGGATAAAGTTAAATGACTAAAATACCCTTCGTCTTCTTTAGAAAAAAGCAAGGGTAATTTGGTCATTTCACACAAAAAAGGACAAAAAATGCAACCCAAACTTCAAAATAGAGACTACCGCTGCACTTTCAAAGTTTTGAGGACCAAACATGCAATTTGGCCTAACCACAAAGACCAAAAATGCAATTAACTCCGTTTCTTATATCTTTTCATTTTAGTCCTTCTAAAATTGGTATTTTATTTTTCTAAATTGGATATGTTATGTCCTATGCATGAGATGAACATGATATAAAAACAGTAATAATAATAATAATAATAATAAAGAAATAATGTTAAGAGTGATAAAACATAAATATCGTATCATATTAAACCACAAGCAAAACACAAATACTCAAAATAATAAGGACACATACAAAATTGACGCAACAGGATTTTATCCGAATTATACACCACGGCTATTATGCGTGGATAATCGGCTAGTTTAAATAATAAGTAGACATTTTACAGGATCTCTCGTTCTCAAAACATCAAAACCTAATTACGCTTTATCTATTGATAGAAAATCATCGATTCTTTGTTTTTTAACTACTATAATTGAACAACGATAGTGTACAAACAACCTTTTTTCCATTTCATTGTTGCCTTTTATAGCAAGGTTATAAAAGACTCATGTCCAATACTCGTGTTTTTAACTGTTGTTTTTAATTGAACTAATAAGAGATGTTGATATAGTTATAGGAGTAAAATTTAGATCATTATCAAAATTAACAATGTAATACTTGAGTCGATTATCCAAAAAAAAAAATATTATTATTATTATTATTATTATTATTATTATTATTATTATTATTATTATTATTATTATTATTATTATTATTATTATTATTTTTATTTTTTTTAATTTTTTTATTATTATTATTACTATTACGGAGTATTAAACTTTTTGAAAAATTTACTCCAGTATTACCTTGTTAATTTTACTATTGATCTAAATCATACTTTTTTTAGCAACATTAAACTAATCAAAATTGACTTTTCTTTTATTTATCGTGAAAAGGTTGATACTTTGAGTGATGAACCTTGAACCCTTCCTTCATATCCTATGGTTGTTATCACCATGAAATCACAAACAACTTGGTTGACTTCTCTTTCGTTTTGGTTTCTTATTGATTTACTTTGGTGTTTGCATTTTCACTTAAACCTTGAACCATGACTCATGGACCCGTAACTAAAAGCTAAAATCAAACTTCATTTATGAGTGTAATATCTTCTTTCCCTATTATTATAATCACATCCTACATACTATGTTGAATTACAATAGTACTTCCACACCTTCTTGTAATTTTTGTAAAGCATCTAATGAAAAAGTATCATTTATTTTAAAAAACAAATATGTATTTTTAAATTAATAACTAAATTATTTTACATGTTTTATATCAAAAAAGTTAAAGTAAGAATATGTTATAACATAGGCAGGACCAAGTCAGTTCATCATTGTAGTTAAGAAATAGAAATAATCTATACTAAATTATAAAGTATCTTAGACTTCCTATAAAAGGAAGTCTTAAACTTTTAATACAAAAGTAATCTTTTATGATTTTTTTGCAGGAATGAGGAAGAACTATGACGATGAGAACTCATGGGTATCATATTTTGTAAATATCGTTTTTATAACCTGAAGTCTAATAACCTAAAATTACGCGATGGCTTGAGCCAATGAACAAAAAATGAACAAGTTCTTTTTCATAAGAACAAATATATATGTGAAAAGATTGTATTGTTGTAAGCATGTGAATTCACATTATATTGCGACTTGCATTTGAAAAAAAAAAGAACATTATCTTTGGACCTTCGACCTTGGACACTAGACATGATTGCTTTCCATGCTTAAATTTATATCATCTAGAATGTTAGTGAGATCACTTGGCAACCTTAAACCCTTTCATAACTCGATCAATCATTTAAGCTATAGATAACCACACCAATTAATGATATCATTCAGTTTAATTAAAATTCATGATAAAAAATCTAACTATTTGCAAATAAATTGAATATTTAATAACTGTAAATACGCAAACAATATGATTGTCATTAATACTTTTTATTATTCAAATATTGGTAGTAGTGACCAGTTGATTCAACTTAGCAAATAGCTAGAACTAATATATTAAAACTTGCTACTTGAACCTTGAACTCCAAAGATGATTCCAACCTTGCTGTTCTTCCAAAAGAGATACATCTTTGACTGTTCAGCATGTCAACTTCAACGTTAGCTCTCTATATATTTACACGTAAATTATATGCCAATTTCAAACATAGGTCTTAATCAATATAAATACGTATTCCCGCAAAGACAAACCTCAAAATAACCAAAATGGATTTGTGCATAGATTTGCGCTTTCTTCTTCTACCTCTTGCAAATCTCCGCTTCCTCTTTTCTCCTTACACTTCCGCCATTTTCACCGTCTTCCTTCTCATTGTTTCCATCAAGGTCCCTCTCCGCTTAGAACTATCAACCGGTTCAATGTTTCGTTTTCAAGCAATAGACTTCTCAGTTTCAGTTATGGCATGTTTCTTGTGTTTGACCTTCATGTCAACAACGCATTTTTTGATTGCTACTCCCATACTAGCCTTGTGTTTGTCTCCTTGGGAAGATTTTCTTTTTAAACTCCTGAAATTATGTTTTATGTGGTTATATCATACCCTTAAAGCTGCTCCTACTTTTGACATTCTTTGCATTTACAATCACGGTCAAAGTGAAGAAACATTAGTTGATCAACACGACCAGTTGAGTGACAGTAATGAACTTTATGACTTAGAAGCGCAAGTTGATGTGGAGTTGAATAGTGAGCTATATGAAGAAAAGCGCAAATTGATGAGGAGTTGAGTAGTGAACCGTATGACTAAGAGTCACAAGCTGTTCAGGAGGCCGAAGTTGAGTTGAGTTAACTTTGATTAGAGTCTTGCCATGTGAAGTTGCATTATAATGTTGTTTCTTTTACATAGGTTGGGTGTTTGTAGTACATGTAAATATATATTTTTCTGGTAATCTGGTATGCAGTTATCCATAATGTGCATGCATGGTTGTACACTTGTACTTGTGTGTAATTGTTTGTTAAACTTACAATTCAATTCGAAATGATTATTTTAACGAAGTTGTTGCGCTTTTCGGTTGTTTTTTTAGGTAATAACAATTATTTACTATCCTAGAAATAGTTGCAGGTAATTATTGTCAAATGTTATGTTAAAATTTGGGGTAATAATCTGTGGCAAATATATCATTCTATCAGTTCCTAATGGCTTTCAAGTTATGTTCATTGCGAGATTCTACAGGGGTTAATCATGGACAAAAATAAAAGGTTTAAAGTTCCAAGAAGTCGGTTTCTCACTGACTTTCTTCATTTCTGGCGATGAGTCATTTATAGCCGTTAGAGGGTCTTAGTGTATCTTAATCTCCTATTTAATAAATCCCTTATTCTAGGGTTATATGCACTTGGGTGTGCGATCTTTTGTATCACTCTCTTCTTCTTCTCGATCATTTCACCGATCTTGTCTTGTCTTTACATTTACATGATTATTGTCTCGGTGATATTAATCTAATCTTGTAACATTCGGATACTATTGTAACTTAATCTAAGTGACTATTGCGACTTAGATCCGAATAAAGGTTCTATTGTTCATCTTGTGTTGCCTATACTTTCGTACATGGTATCGGTAGTCATGCTCATTGATTCTCTTTGGCAACAAAGGTGTGGTTTGGGGTTATTGCTATTGGCGTAATCACTTGGTTATCTTACATTTACAATTTACCCTAGACTAAGTGAATCTAGGGTGATTGTGATTTGTTCTTCACCGCATATTTCTCTGTAAGTCTAAGTCTTATCTTCTCTTTAAACATACAAGACTTAAGTCTTTGTGGGTAAACGGTAGACTAACATCTTGATCGCCACCTTTGAGTGGTGCGAATACCGCTCTGGTTTACCCTAGTCCTCGTGCTTGGTGCTTGTTGTTTCTTATTGCAAAGTCTTATTTACTTGTCTATTTACTCTTATTATTATATCTGCTGCATGATTCTTTGTCTGTCTTATTATTTACGCCTTATTGTTTGTATTATGGCTATTGGTGATGATAATGTTGGTGGTGGTGGTTCCTCCATCGAGAAAAGCTTATCCTTTGGTGATGCTTTGTATTTACACCGATAATACCAATGGTACTCCCATTATTTCTATTAAACTCACTGGGCGAAAATTATAAAATATGGAATATGGCCATGACGTTTGCCTTGAGGAACTATAACAAGTTGGGGTTTATTGATGGTACTTGCATAAGAAATGATCCAAACCCCGTCTTGCTAATCAATGGGACACTTGTAACTCTGTTGTGGTCACTGGATCCTCAACTCTCGACCTAATTATTCTTTGGTTCTATTTATTCTAAAGCGCTTATGAAATGTGGAATGATCTTAAAGATACCTATGATAAAGTTGATGGTTCAAATATTTTTAATTTGCACAAAACATAAATTCTCTTAGTCAAAGTGGGTCCTCTTCTGATTACTATAACAATCTTAACTCTTTATGGAAACAATTTGATTGTATGATTAGCTTGCCTCCACACTTGTGAGGCTGCAAAACATTTTGAAAAACACAATCACCTAATCAAGTTAATGCAATTTCTTATGGGTCTTGAGGACTCCTATGTTCCCATCAAAGCAATATTTTAACCGAGATCCTTTACCTAATGTCAAAGCTGCTTTCTCTGTTGTCTCCGGAGAAGAATCTCACGAAATGTCTCATCCGGGAATAGCTCTACTAAACCCAATGCTACGACTTTTGCAAAAAACTTCGATGGTGGAAAATTTTTGATAACAAAGAGGTTTTAACAACAAAATTCTGGTTTTAATAATGGTAACAACTCTAATAGCAGAGGACCAAACATGAACCTCAAATGTACTAATTGCAAAAACCCGGTCATAATGTTGATAGATGTTATGATCTTGTTGGGTATCCTACGGATATGTTAAAAGAAATTTTAATGGTAAACCTTTCAAGAAGAACAATGTTTCTACCGAAAGCAATTGTGTCACCGATAATAGTGCTAGCAACTCTCCTGCCTCCTTGTCTAATGAGCGACTCTCAAGACTTATGAGTCTCCTCAATGACAACAATGTGTCATCTGCTAATGCCAACTTAGCGGTGTAAAAATTTTCGTGAACCTTCTTTAATGGCGTGTCAAGTTTAATGTAAACTTCAACAAGTTTTTAACAACAACACTAAATCCTTATCCGAAACATCGGTCTTGGTTGGATTGTTGATTCGGTGCAAATCAACACATGACGTGTCAATTTTTTTAATCAATGTTGTTAACATTTCAAATCTTGGCCTAACTGTTGGACATCCCAATGGTACTCGTGCCTTAATTACTAAAATTGGTGATTTAAAGGTCAATAATGACCTAACTCTTTTGATGTTTTTGTTGTTCACGAATACAATGTTAGTTTACTATCTGTTCATAAGAATTGCTAGAGACAATAAGATGTTTGTTGGGTTTAATGAATCTAATTGCTATATACAGGATTTACATCAAAAAAGGATTGTGGGGATTGGTAAACAATACAATGGATTATATATATTTGATATAGATTCTACATGTAAGATTACTTCTAATAACTGCATATCTGTTTGTCATGTCTCTAGAAATCTCTGGCATCAAAGACTTGGTCATCCCTCTGACCAAGTCCTACACATACTTAAACCCACTCTTAAATTTGATAGTTCATCCGAACCGATCATCTCTCGTGATACTTGTAATAAAGCTAAACAAACCAGAACCATTTCTCTAAGTGAACATAAATCCACTAAAATTGGTCAACTTGTTCACCTTGATGTTTGGGACCATATAAAATCACTAGCAGAGATGGTTATAAATATTTTTAACCATAGTTGATGACTATTCCGAGCGATGTGGGTTTATATGCTTAGGGAAGGATGATGTTTATGTTTCCATTGTTAACTTTACTCATATGCTATCAAATCAATTTGAACACAATGTCAAAGTTTTTAGAAGTGATAATGGGACGAATTTGTCAATAATAAACTTCAACAATTCTTTCATGAAAAGGAATTCTACATCAAACCTCTTGTGTTTATACACCACAACAAAATGGCATTGCAGAAAGGAAACATAGGCATGTCCTTAATGTTGCTAGATCCCTTATGTTTCGTGGGAATTACCTCTATATCTTTGGCCCGAATGTGTTCTAACTGCGCTTATGTCATAAATAGGTTGCCTCTTCGATTCTGTCTGCAAGTCCCCTTCTTCTTTGTGTATGGGCATGACCCTTCACTCTCTCCTTAGAGTCTTTGGTCGCTTATGCTATGCCACCATTCTCAACATCTCGACAAATTTGGTAGTAGGTCCGAAAAAGTGTTCTTATTGGTTACTCAAATGAAAAAAAGGTTATAAACTCTTGAGCCTAGAAACAAAAATATCTTTTATTCCGGAGATGTCAAATTTTATGAAACCGTGTTTCCATTCAAAATGAAAATTCGTGTCAAAACCTTTTGTTGAAACTTATGTGCCTAAAGATTTAAACCACAAAAATTTCTTTGACTCACAAACAAGTCCCAATGATGAAGGAGAGTGACATCCTATGATGATAGCACGGTGGTAAGTCATCCTACTAGGATTGATGAACCGGTTGCAACATCTATAGATGATAATACACACCCACGAGGGCATCATATCACATGAATCACATCCTCGCGATGCATCTTCCGATTCTGGCGATACATCATCCGATTCTCTTGAACAAGAAAGAGGCTTGCCACCACTCATCGCTAGAAGGTCAACTAGAGTTTCTAAGTTGCCCAAGAATCTAAATGACTTTATTGTTGAAGGAAAAGTCAAATATGGGGTTGAAAAAGTTGTTAATTACTCTAATCTTAACAAGGATAATTATTGCTTTGCTTCTAGTCTTAATAAAAGTATTTGTTAGTGCAAATATTACGATATTTAATCTATACAGTCTTGTTTGTTTTGATTGATGACAAACATGTAACTTGTAATACATAACGTAAAATGTACAAGTTACTTGTAATTACATTTGTCTCAACATACATTCAACACCTCTCGATGTCTCAAGTCCTCGTATGTTACAACACAGGTTCGTACATGTTTGTTATGTGGCATTATGATCAAACCCATTAACAAATCATTTAGAATGTTTAAAATACGTTTAGAGTCACTAAGTATTTTAATAGGTTAACCATTCTATTTCGAACCTCATTTTACATTTTGCATTCACAAGTATTTCAAAAGGTAACTAGACATTTTATCAACTAGTTACATAATACATTTTACAAGTTTACTTTGATAAACCTTTAATCTAAAAATGGAAATACATGTTACATCATGTCATGCATCATCTTTGAAATCCTTGGAAGATCACTTGAATATTTTGGTTAGATTGACACTCAATATATCAAATGTGATCTTAGTAAGATTTGGTAATATCTTGGAAAGATTTGAAGAAAGATTTTTTAGATTTTATGTCAGGTACCCACGGCACCAAATTGCATAAAGGACGGAACCCTTTTAAGGGTCCGTGGTCCGTGGAGACGCTCCGTCCACTTTGGCTATAAATAAAGCCCATTGTTTTCCCATTTCTTCACCACTTCAAAGCACATCTTCTCCACCTTCTTGCATACATTTAGATCAATCATTAACAATGTAGTAACACACATTAAACACCCTAATGATCATGATCATAATGCTTCTAACATTCATCTTTGTTGTAAGCATACTCTTTGATCAACCAAGGAAATCTTGGAGATCTAGCCATCCACACTCACCACAAGTTGAAGATCTATCACAAGAAGTTTAGGGAACTTGTGATCTTCATCATGAAGGCTTCCTATCAATGGAAGTTCATTTAGAAGTAGTTATTCATATCCATTAGACATTTGTGTCATGGATCATTAGTGTAAACATCATTGCATCATAACAACACTTTCACCAAACTAGATTAGATGGTTTATGTGTTTGTGCCATAAAACACAAGGTTTATTATGTTGGGCCATAAAACATATTGGGAGTGGTTGTACCCTTGTAAAAGAACTCGACATCTAGCTTAGTGTCGGAAATATTGTATAAGCGACGTTAGGTTGGTTCTACTCGAACTAGAACCCGGTATTTAGCTTTGTGGGAAAAAGTGTAGCTGACGATTGTAAGGTTTTCTCCACGAGAAGGGAGCTTGTTGATTTAGTGAAGTAACTCTCGAGTTGGGTACTCGGGGAGTGGAGTAGGCGGAAAGGAGATCCGTGACCGAACCACTATAAATCCTCGTGTTCGGTTTGCACTTTCCTTTCTTTATCTCTTTACTTTTATACTTGCACTATACTATTGTTTGTGAGGTGGTTTGATGTTCATGATTGTGTGACAACTTTGTTTACCATGCTTTATATTAGTCACAAACAATAATTGGTACTTTCATATTATAACAAGCTTCATAAGCGATTTGATACTAAAGATCTAAAGTTTTAAACCAGAACGTATTCACCCCCTCTACGTTTCCACAATTGGTATCAGAGCCACGTAGCTCGTATTTTCAAAACAAATGGTTTTTAAAATAGAGTACGATCCATGTATCAAATTACCATTGAAGCGAAAAATAATATGAAAAATGCTTTGCTTGTTATACTTAGAAATTTTGTTGTTAAATGTAACTTTGTATACAAGCTTGAAGGTTTTCTTGAAAAGTAAAATTAAAAAAAAAAAAAAAAAAAAAAAAAAAAAGTTTGTTGAAAGAACTAGTAAGTATTGTATTGTGTGCTCATAGAAAATTCTGAAGAAATATGATTTTAAAAAAAGTGTTTGGGATAACTATAAATCTAGTTGAAAATCACCTCCAAGTAAATGTTTAAGATAAGTTACATAAGTAGATATATTGTTAAATATGTATTATATATTTACTATGAAATCTAGTAAGTCGCACGTTTTCTCTATGTCAAATACTAGTTTTGGTGAATCTCTCTCGAGGACCACGGCACCAAATCTTATAAAGGCGGATCCCTTTATTTGGTTCCGTGGAATCCGTATGTACATGATGCGCTTTTGGGCAACTTCAAAAAATCATAACTAATTAACCGTAAGTCCGTACGAGTCGAGCCACCTATCATTTTAAAGGGAATTGAGTCTACTTTCATTTAAAAATACTCTCATGGCCTGAGTCTAATTTTAAATAAGTAAAATAGACCAAATACTACAGTATGTCTAAAATATTGAGTTTCGCTTTAACATAAAAACTCAAAATTTTGAATCAAGCAATTTAAGTTGGTATTCTTAGAACTTTGATACAACTTCCTTTGAAACTAAATAATTTGGTAATATGTTTAAAGGAAACTAATCAAGCTTGGTATACATCGTCATATTTAAACATAAAATGACGAAAAGTGTCTTCTTGTTATGATATACTAAATGACCACTTGTTTATGTTGTTTGCATATATGTTGCTTGCTTATTTTTCAAATTGTTGTTTACACTTGCTTGTTTGCATAATATAAGTGTCAATCTTGCCATGTTATTTATTCACTTGTTTGACGATTTCTTGTTTATGCACAATAGGTTATTTGCTAGATTTTGTGCACTAAGTTGGAAAATTATTTTACCATCGCTTGTAGAATTAGATCACTTCGTTTGCATAGGTTACTAACATCTCGCATAACTTATGAAATGTCATAACTCACTTAGCAATGAGTACCAAGTAAATTAGTCAAGTACTTTGAAAAATGAAGGTGTTAAGAGAGTGTTTGGTACAAGGACAAAAACAATGTTGTATGATGTAATTTATTTGTTTTTACTTTGTAGGATGTTAATATGACTTAAAACAATGTTGTATGCTAACCGGTTTATGCAGGTGGATAGCACAAGTGTGTTATCAAATTTTATCCATTTTCACTTTTATGTGAAAATCGTTAGTATGGTCAAAGTCTATGCTCCACTATATTTGTATATGTGGTATCGACTTTTCCTAACTAGAAGTAATTAATGTCACATGTTTTAAGCAAAATTTCGTGTTTCGAAAACTCCCCGACACCTTGAAAATGGGTCTGTGAACTTTTCGATGTCCACGGATCGACGGCACCAAAATGTTGGTACCGTCTGTTATGTATTTTGGTACCGCCATACCATGACAGCGGACCAGCGGCACCAATTTAAGGGTTCCTACTGTGTAAAGAAATGGTGCGTGAATCCTACGGTAAGTTATTGAATTTTACTAAATCCCGTAATCTAATTTACCAAACTTCGTTTCTAAGATAGTTGTTAATGCATATCTTTCATACCTCACTCAACACATCCTCAATGGATTAACTTAGGATGTTTGACATGATTTTAGACACTTCCATCTCATTAGAAACTACCATCTTTGTATGGATTAACATCAAATCCATGAATCCTTAGTTCCATAAATCAACACATTCAAGATGATCATTTTCACACCTTCACTGTTACTTTTCCTCAAGCTTAGCATTTCTTAAAGTAAAATCAAAATGACTAAATCCTTAACCTCAAATAAGCCACTTAAGAAAACCACTAGGATTAGCATTCGATCTTGTTGCTTCATAAACTTGAGCTCTTCATCCTCAGACTCATTACCCCTCAACATCTCATCACCCATTCAAGATGTGAACTTTCTAAACTTGAGTACTCAACTCCACCACCAAAATCACCCACCATCATCCAAAACAACTTCACTACCAAAGTCTCCAAAGCTTGTTCCTATCAAACTTTGTGCAACACCACCAACATCTCCTCACCCGTTTGGATGACTTAGATGACTTACGAGACTAATAAACTGGACTCATTATTTACAAAGATATCATACACAAGTCTAACATATGACTATAGATATTGTTTTGTATCTACATGTATTGCCTCACCGGTTAACATGAAAATAATGTGTCATCCTTGAAGACAATAAGTATTTACATCGAGTCATAACTCACACATATGTTAAATACATATTATCAAGTCTTGTTATCCTTGAGTTCAATCTAAGCTTTATAACCTCAACAAATTAGGATTGAAAACTTAAGTATTTCATCCGAAATATTCAAGTATATGCGACTTACGATTGTAGTCATTAAAAGTCATATCCAAAAATCAACACCCAAGTATTTTAACAACACATGTTGAAACACTTATCCAAAACAAACAACCCACGGTGCCACTTATCCTCTTTGACACCTACTATCCTCTTCCATCTTTTGGCACTATTAACCGTATTGCTCATGAACTTCCAAGAGTATACTTTAAATTAAACGTGCCCTTTCAAGGTGAACCTATACCTCACCCCTAAGCTTCATAGACATAACCAAAACTTCAAGCACTTCACCCGCTAGTTGTAGTAACCAATGAACCATAAGAATTAGTATCCGTACTTTTTGTGTTCAACATCTGTGGACAAATAATCAACCTAAGTACTCCCATAGCACAACAAACCCCTACATCACCACATCCTTATTTAGACATACTAGAAGCCTTACCACCTAGATCAACCAATCCACCATCTTTGCCATCATTTGAATTCGTTGAGTGTATTGCTCAAAAAGCCCTTGTGTCCAACACTTGTACTGAATCAAATGCACGTTTGAACAAACTCAACCATCCTTTCCCACATATAAGGACTTAGATAATTCATTATGGCTAGAACCTCAACTATCAAATAAGCATGGTGCTCTTGGTAATTGTTGTCAATTTCCACTAGGTATAAGTAGTACTACCTTCACAAATAATCAAAGTATTAGTAATACTTTGTCGTTAAACTTCTGCATAAATTTCGTTAAACTTCAAATCAACATTTTAACAACATATGTTAAAATGCAATCTCAAAGCCAACATCATACACCCCAAGCAACAATGACTCTTGAGGAGTATACATAAGAAACTCGAGTGAATTCATCTTGTCATCATCTAGTGAATATAATCTTGATACCAAGTTTATTTAGATGGGACTATCCGATTCGAACACTTTGGCTTCATATCTTCATTTAGGAAAACATGATGTTTTGAAGAACATTATGACAAAGATTCATGCGTTAAGCTTTCATTTTGTTAAAAGGATATTGTATATCCTATGCATCACTCTTGCGACATAAATAGTTGTGTTACAAGAGATTTCATTACACCTCATTAGCTAAATGATCTTGAAACAAACATCTACAAGTTCGTGAACTAGCATATTCAATTCATCTTGTCATACTTGTTTTCATAAGCATGATAACTTTATCCCATGGGATAATCTCATTTGTTGAAAGATACTATTTGTATCTATTTCCTTTCAGCGTACATCATAACCTAACCTTGCTCAAACCGAGGTGCACATCCAAGGTTAAAACTACACAATTTTAGAGCATACACAAGATCTATTGAAGTTGGTAACCTCACTTAGATTCTTGTTAAATAATGTTCAAAGAGCTTTCTTGAGAACGTTCTTAGTTTAACATATTCCATTCTCTAGTCTTGGATGATCAATTCACATTTAAAGTACAAGATGTCATCCATTAGATCATACAATTAGCTGTGTAATTTGAACAACTTTCGATTCTAAACACAAGATTAAAACACATTGTTTATCAAACACACCATTGTTAAAATTCATGTGTATAACATGACATCTTCATCTCCTTAGTTATATTGCATATTAGTTGTGTCACATTAAGCCAAGTATTGGTAAACTATCATCTTTATACACTTTAATAGGCAAAAGTAGGAGTTCCCATCTTTCAACATGAGAATGATTCTTGGAGAATCTATTGCACTAGAAACTCAATTTGACCTAACGGTTGAATTGCTTCCGGAGAAAGTTGGGTTTGTGGAATCACCCGTAAAAATGGTCGTGTTTAGCCTTAATTGAGCACCGCTAGTAATAGTCTCATATTCATTCTCCAACTTGAAAAATCTGCTTTCCTATACTTGCCTAAAGTAAGTGTTAAAACATTGATAGTTTGCCTCGCCTTAGGAATACTAATCAAACAAGTAGTATATATGACTTTTCTTTTAAAACCACTTGCATTGCACTTACATGTGTTGATTACATGTTCTTGTTTAATCGATAAGTTGATTTGACATTATCTTAGTGTTTGATAACTAGTCGAATGTGTAAACCTTAGTGCGGTTTTATCTTTATAATGCTTGTATTCTTGTTTCATGCTACTAAACGTTTAAACCTAAAACTTTATTTGCATGATACTTACTTTTAAATTAATTTTAGCATGATTAACATGTTACTTATTAAATCATAATATGTCATATTTTGATACGTGATAATTTTGATATGATATATTTGTGTTTGAAAGCTATTAGTTGGCATTCATTACATCTATGTGTAGTACGATCCAAATGATACATGCTCCAAATTGTTATGTCTTGAACATGGCTTGCATGAATCTTTCATCTTGTTTCTTTTGCTTCTTGTCACACTATTTGTTTGCTACATGGGCACATATAATCATCAAAGTGCTTTTGGTATGACAAACTTTTAGAAGCCTTTTTATCTTACAAATTAATCACATAGTTTTGTATATCCAAGTATGCTTAAGTGTCTAAGTCTAACGACAAAACAATCTCATAATGAAATGTCTTGAATAAAGTTGTATTCTTGCATAATATGATTGTTTTGATGCTATCTTATGTGGTGATTTCTTGTCTACTAAGTACAATGTGTTGTTTTTGCTTATATAATATGTTATCATTTGATTTCTATCATGTTAACATCTTTTGTCACTAACAAACTTGTTTTGTAGGTCGATAACAAATTATTTGTTATCTCACTTGGTTTTAACTTTTATATGCTCATTTTGCATAATCCCCTTTATTGCTACATAGATTAGTAATATGCTTTATGGGACCCCTAAACTTGCATATAGTTTAAAAGCATATAAAATTAAGTTCTAGAGGGTTGGCTTTGCATTTTGTCTTTCAACCGACCTCTTCCAAATCTCATTTTGCTTCCGCTTTCCAAAATCATCTCCATCATTATTTAGTTATAACAATACTCTAATCATCTTCACTTCCTATTAGAAATCCACATGCCTCATTATACGATCATCTCGTATTAATCGAGAAGAGGTACGTGACTTTAAGGATGAAGTTCATTGTATGCTAACCATCATCTAGTAAAACATCACTAAGCTCACCTCTTTCGTTAATACCAAATAACCTCCTAAACACTTTGTTGTCATTCCTTATTTGATACATTACACATTATGTTGGATGTCCACCAATTAAGGGGGAGAGAAATTCATTCACATAATTGTCTTCATCAAATTTTATGTCTCTTAGACTCTACAATACCAACACATAGGTAAACACCACTTAGCTAAAGCCGGTTCATGAAACCACAACTAGTTCAACCTTTTTCGCACCAATATCTCATCAAGTGAAAACGCATCATGTGTTTTACAAACGTCTTCATCTCCACATATAGGATTTTCCTTAAACTAGCACCTTACAACTTCACTATCTAGAACACCATCATAGGATCTTATCCTTTTCTCGCTTATCATGCATGTCCTTGTCGATTGCAACGATATATTAATCAAAACCCATTTCCAACACGTTGGTCCATCCAACTCTCACTTATATGATGTCATTCTCATCCTCATATAGGTACTCATTATTATTATTAGTATTTTCCATATTGTCTTCACTTCTTTTCAAAGTGATAATCATCCATGTCGGTCAAAACCATGCTAATACTACCTTTCCCATTGTCACCTAGAATAGGTCATTTTTATAATTCGTGTCAATCGATGAGCTAATTTATCTTCATGTTATCACTTTTAGATAGAACACATTATTGATTACTCTTGGGTTAAAGCATATGAGAACTTGCTCAAAACAATAGGTTGTTGGCATCAATAAATCATTCAAATCATAACCCTTATGCATCATTGAAATGCAATGTCCATTCATATTTTTTTTAGCTTTGGTCACTTGACATGACGAAAGGATTGCATGAGTCCATATTTTTTATATTTGCTATACATATGAGTTTCTAACTCCTTAATAGCTTCCTACCTAATCACCACCACCTTCCATCACCACTTTCACTAAATCATCACCATCATGGATTAGTGAAAAACTTACTTTTGTAAATCTCGAGTCATCTACCATCACCACATGATTCCTACAAGTAAACCGACACCAACACTAGCACCACTAGTGGCACACCCGGTGGGAAACTTCATATCTTCTTTCTAGGAACTATTTTGTAGTTTTTTATCACATTATATTCTCACTTCTCTTATGATTGTAATTAGGAGACTACACTTCATGAGATCTTTGATTATATCATTTATCACATATATACATCTTATTTTTCTTTGTGAAAAATGAAATATATTGCACTAATGTTTTCATTGTAGGTTCATCATCATATACACTTGATTGTATATAATTTACTCATCTAAAGATGAAGTTTGGATCAATTATTTTCTTATTTTAGGTGCTTCTTGACACCATAGAACAAGGAGGAATGTCCTTTAAGCACTCATATTGCATCGCCTATACACTTGGTTGTATATGACATATTTGTCTAAAGACAAAGCTTCTATTATACTAATATTTATTTTGAAGGTTCATCTTGACGCCCTAGAGCAAGGGAGCTTCGTCAAGAATTTCTTCGAGTGCATCTTATATACACTTTGTTGTATATCACTTACTCGTCCAATGACGAATATAGTTTTGCACTAATATTTGTTTTGTAGGTTTTAATTATACCCGCACGCCTCAAACAAGGGGAGCGACCGTCGAGGGGAGCATGCACGCATTTAGCATCATTCTCACTTTTCAACAAGCATTTGTGCTTCGATAAAAGTGGAGAAAATAGGCTAATATTGCTATGCATTTTCTTTTCATATATTTCTCATAATTTTGTTGCATAAAACTAACCTTGATGTAGGTTAAGCCTCTTAATTTGATCCATGGATCCGCTACCTAACAAGGAACGGATTGAAGTAGATGATTTAACTTCACTAGGGATGATGCAAGCTCGCCTTTTGGGGAGAAATGAAGTTAAACTCAAGGACACGCCTTTTGTTTCGACAAAGGGGAGAAGAGTGTAAACGAGAAGGTAATGTAAAGGTAGTAAGGATACAAGTAACCTTTACATTTTACTTTCTATTACGTTTACATATATTTGTCATCATCAAAAGGGGAGATTGTTAGTGCAAATATTACGATATTTAATCTATACTGATCTTGTTTGTTTTGATTGATGACAAACATGTAACTTGTAATACATAACGTAAAATGTACAAGTTACTTGTAATTACATTTGTCTCAACATACATTCAACACCTCTCGATGTCTCAAGTCCTCGTATGTTACAACACAGGTTCGTACATGTTTGTTATGTGGCATTATGATCAAACCCATTAACAAATCATTTAGAATGTTTAAAATACGTTTAGAGTCACTAAGTATTTTAATAGGTTAACCATTCTATTTCGAACCTCATTTTACATTTGCATTCACAAGTATTTCAAAAGGTAACTAGACATTTTATCAACTAGTTACATAATACATTTTACAAGTTTACTTTGATAAACCTTTAATCTAAAATGGAAATACATGTTACATCATGTCATGCATCATCTTTGAAATCTTGGAAGATCACTTGAATATTTTGGTTAGATTGACACTCAATATATCAAATGTGATCTTAGTAAGATTTGGTAATATCTTGGAAAGATTTGAAGAAAGATTTTTAGATTTTATGTCGCACCCACGGCACCAATTGCATAAAGGACGGAACCCTTTTAAGGGGTCCGTGGTCCGTGGACGCTCTGTCCACTTTGGCTATAAATAGAAGCCCATTGTTTTCCCATTTCTTCACCACTTCAAAGCACATCTTCTCCACCTTCTTGCATACATTTAGATCAATCATTAACAATGTAGTAACACACATTAAACACCCTAATGATCATGATCATAATGCTTCTAACATTCATCTTTGTTGTAAGCATACTCTTTGATCAACCAAGGAAATCTTGGAGATCTAGCCATCCACACTCACCACAAGTTGAAGATCTATCACAAGAAGTTTAGGAACTTGTGATCTTCATCATGAAGGCTTCCTATCAATGGAAGTTCATTTAGAAGTAGTTATTCATATCCATTAGACATTTGTGTCATGGATCATTAGTGTAAACATCATTGCATCATAACAACACTTTCACCAAACTAGATTAGATGGTTTATGTGTTTGTGCCATAAAACACAAGGTTTATTATGTTGGGCCATAAAACATATTGGGAGTGGTTGTACCCTTGTAAAAGAACTCGACATCTAGCTTAGTGTCGGAAATATTGTATAGGCGACGTTAGGTTGGTTCTACCTCGAACTAGAACCCGGTATTTAGCTTTGTACCGGAAAAAGTGTAAGCGACGATTGTAAGGTTTTCTCCGCCGAGAAAGGAGCTTGTTGATTTAGTGAAGTAACTCTCGAGTTGGGTACTCGGGGAGTGGAGTAGGGCGGAAAGGAGATCCGTGACCGAACCACTATAAATCCTCGTGTTCGGTTTGCACTTTCCTTTCTTTATCTCTTTACTTTTATACTTGCACTATACTATTGTTTGTGAGGTGGTTTGATGTTCATGATTGTGTGACAACTTTGTTTACCATGCTTTATATTAGTCACAAACAATAATTGGTACTTTCATATTATAACAAGCTTCATAAGCGATTTGATACTAAAGATCTAAAGTTTTTAAACGGTAACGTATTCACCCCCCCTCTACGTTTCCACAGTATTGAACCTACCTGTTATGAAGAAGCTATCCTTGATAGTAATTGGGTAGATGCTATGAATTCTGAAATTGAGGCCCTAAATGAAAACCATGCTTGGGATATAACTGATCTACCTCCTAATAGAACTCCCATGGGTTACAAATGGATTTTAAAATCAAATATAAAGCCAATGGTGAAGTTGATAGATACAAGGCTAGATTAGTTGTTAAAGGCTATAACCAAAGGGAAGGAATAGACTATGATGAAACTTTCTCTCTGTTGTAAAATGTCTATTTGTTAGATGTCTTATTGCCTTAAATTGTAAAAACAAATGGCCTCTTTTTCAACTTGATGTTAACAATGCTTTCTTATATGGAGATCTTGATGAGGATATATATATGACCATTCCCAAGGGGTTACTCAGTAATGAGAACAATAAAATAAAGTTTGTAAACTTGTCAAGTCTCTATATGGCCTAAAACAAGCTCCCAGAAAATGGAATGAAAAACTTGTCAGTGTTTTAAAAGAAAATAATTTTGTCCAATCTGTTAATGATCACTCTTTGTTCACCAAAACAGAAAATGACAAGTTTATTGCTCTTCTTGTTTATGTGGATGATATTGTTCTTACGGGAAACTGTATTGATTAGATAAACCTATTCAAAGAGTTTCTAAAATCAAAATTTCATATCAAAGACTTGGGAAATCTAAAATACTTTCTTGGCATTGAGGTTTTAAAAACTGGGAATGACATCTGTCTCTCCCAAAGAAAATACTGTCTTGAACTTCTCAAAGAATTTGGTCTTCTTGGGTGTAAACCTGTGTCCACACCTATGAAACCCAACTCTGTGCTCCCATACATTCCCACCGATGATCCCTTACTAGTCAACATCATTTGGATATCGGGTTACTTGGGAAACTTATCTATCTCACCCATACAAGACCGACATCTCATACTCGGTTCATTGTCGGCACAATATATGCATTCTCCTCGAAATCTCATCCGAATGTGCCCTCAATGTTACGAGATATCTAAAAGGAGCTCCACGAAAAGGTCTAAGGTACAATTTTAGCAACTCGAAAATTATCTTGAAGGATATAGTGATGCTTGATTGGGCCAAATGCAAGAAAACCGAAAATCATCACAGTTATTGTGTTTTCTTCAATGATTGTTTGATCTCATGGAAAAGTAAAAACAAAACACTCTTTCAAAATCTTCCACGTAAGCGTAGTATAGATCTATGTCTCATCGCTTTGCGTGAAATCATCTGGATTCAAAAATATTAAAAGATCTAAAAGTTGATATTAATCTCCTCGTTAATATTTTCTCGTGATAACAAATCGCCTTTACAACTTGTCACAACCCTGCTTTCCATGAAAGATCAAACACTTTGAAATTGATGTTCACTTCATCGGGAGAAAATTGCAAGAGGTGTTATAAGTGCTAAAAGATTGGCTCTTCAAACCAAACTGCAGACATCCTCACTAAAATCTCCTGTTTATCAAGATAAATTTTGTGTGAAAAATTGATATTGTTTGATATGTTTGCTCATCGATTAAGGGGAATGTTAAAATTTGGGGTAATAATCATGGCAAACATATCATTCTATCGATTCTAATGGCTTTCAAGTTATGTTCATTGCGAGATTCTACTGAGGGTTAATCATGGACAAAAATAAAAGGTTTAAAGTTCCAAGAAGTCGGTTTCTACTGAAGCTTTCTTCATTTCTGGCGATGAGTCATTTATAGCCGTTAGAGGGGTCTTAGTGTATCTTAATCTCCTATGTAATAAATCCCTTATTCTAGGGTTATATACACTTGGTGTGCGATCTTTTGTATCACTCTCTTCTCTTCTTCGATCATTTCAACGATCTTGTCTTGTCTTTACATTTACATGATTATTGTCTCGGTGACATTAATCTAATCTTGTAACATTCGGATACTATTGTAAACTTAATCTAAGCTGACTATTGCAGCTTAGATCTGAATAAAGGTTCTATTGTTCATCTTGTGTTGCCTATACTTTCGTACATGTTACCTTTTAACTAACAAAAAATGTATATATCTAGAAATGTTTGATCCATTATCGATTAGTTACAATATTAATGTGTGTTGTTTGTCTCCTACATTTAATTTGTACAATTTTTTTAGTTTTATTAAAAGTTTGCAGATAGGCTTATATGATGTTTCGTCTTTTTACATGAATACATGATGGTAAAGTGGTTAACAGAAGTTCAAGGTCCATGGTTCAAATTTGCAAGGACAGTAGGGAACGGTGTTAATAAAATAATTTCAAATTAATTATACATGATTTTCATTTCTAGATTTAGTAACTACGGATTTAAAGTCATATTTTTTATTTGTATAATGTTAACAACTAAGGTTTTCTTACATACATTTTGAATTAACAAATCATTAGAGCATGGAGTGTCATGGCTCAAGTTTTCTCTTCATTTGAGCCCCACTTGTCCCACATCATTTCCACATCTCTCCAACACACTCATATAAAAATACCCCACAATCATAACTAACTCAAACCTCTTCATTTGGGCCCCACACACCCTCATTTTATTTCTTTTCCATATTTTTCAAACACAATAAAATTCATTTCATTCATTTAAATAAAAATACAATACGTAAAATTAAAAAAAAAAAACATACGATAAATAAAAAACACATACGATAAATAAAAAAAACATACGAAAAATACATAAATCCTAAATCCTAATCTGAATACTCCCCGTTCGCATAATCATACGAGGGAGATATATAACCGGCAAATTCCTCGAGGCGAGCCAAAGCTTCCTCGTATACCGGAGATTCCTCACCAAAGTTGGCGGTCGAGGTTGATGCATCTGCATCATCATCTTTGTTCACCCGATAGCTCCAATTGATTTTGGTGCTTATGTTGTTCGTTACCGTTTGAACACACCGCCGCAACTTGTCAATAATCTCGTCGTCTTTGTGGGCTTCCTCCTTCAGAAATATCTCGATCACACCTTTTCGTTCAGTGCTGATGTCGTTGCAACTCTTGTAGTTTTCTCTCATCTGTAGCTTCTCCGTCCTCGCCTGCTCAAACAATTCGATTACGCGTATAATAGCGTTTTTTCGAGCCTCATCGTCGTTATTGCATTGATTTACCACGTACGTTTGCATATCTTTAGCGGAATGCGGGAGACGGCAAGCCATAATATTTGAATTTTAGTATAAGTGTGAATTTTGAAGTTGAATTATGTTTGAAAGAGAAGTGTGAATTTTTTTGTGTAAATGTTGGTATAATTTATAGAGTGGGTAATATTTGAATTTGAAAAAAAAAAAATGTATCCGTTGTGTTTAAACTGTAAACTTTTAAATTTGATTTTGTCTTTTACCTCGTCGTTGGAACGGCGAGGATGAAAGTGGCGAGGCCACATGGTGTGGTGGCGAGGGACGAAACGGAGTGGCGAGCCCTCCACGTAGGAGTGGCGAGAGCTCCTCGTTGTGATACTCCATGCTCTTATTGATTTTAATTTATCATGTGTACAATTTAAAGTGCATCGTGTAATTTAATTTTAATACTAAACTAGAAATGCATCAAAATACTGAAAATATTCCAAAAGTGCATTTTATATGTTTCAGATGCAAAATGTTCAAAATCAGATGAAAAAATGAGCTAAGTTTGCATAATTGGCAGTTTCAGTCCCCCAAGTTTCAAAAATTGTCAGAAATAGTCCCTGAGCCTTAATTTCAAAAGAAAAATCACCAAAGGTCCTTTTAAAATCATAATTTTTCAAAATTAGTCCTTTGTTGAAAAATGTCAAAAGTTTCGAGAAATTACAAAATTGGTCCTTCAAGTTTAAAATTGGCAAATTTAGTCCTTGGAAATTGGAAAATAACAAGTTTGGTCCTTGTACTTTTGGAACTTGTCAATTTCAGCCCCTAAAACATCTTTGATGAATTGGCAGTTTTGGTCCCTTGAATTTCAGAAATTACATAAAGGTCCTTGTTAATATTAAACCTTAACCCAAGTGATCCCTTGTCAAAATGTTTTGACCCCCTGCCTTAAACCCTTGTGACCCTGTCAATTGCATTTGGACCCCCTCCAATAATTAAATCCAGTCAAACACATTTGACTTTCTCTTTTGCCTCTCCCTCACGAGATACCACTTCTCCATCATTTCCCTCTCCTGCAACACCAGCCTACACACTCAACCCCCCACCTCCATCATCATCCCTACCCTCCTCCAAACACAACAAGCCAAGGATGCATTTAATGCATCTTTAAACCAAACACTCAACCTCCAACTGTTAAATACAGTTTTGGCGCCAATTTCCAATCGAATGGCCAAGATTGTTTCCAGACATCCAATGGTCAAAATGAGTGCTGGGATTTGCTCAGAGTAGTGAGAGAAACTGATTGGAGTATAAAAGGAAGGATGAGGAAGCAACAAGAGATAGTAGTTAGTTTATTTTTAAAAGTGTATGTCCTTTTTTAAGCTTATCATGTCTTAAGTAGTTCTTAATTGTAATTTCCAGTTTATTTGTATCAAACAAAAGCATTTAAGTGTATTGCAACTTATTTCAAGTGTCAATTCAAGCTTATGTTACAATTTCATGTTTTGTCCATCGTTGAAATTATCGGTTCCAAATCCTATGTACAAGCTCTTAGTAACTGCTTTTTAAAGTCAAACAAGCTTCTACAAGCTTATCAAAGCTTTCAGTAAGCTCACAACTCGCTTTTAAACAATTTTAGTTCTTGGTCAACAAAAGTCAACATGGAGCATAAATGGTCCGAAATGGAAATGGTTGAAGCGGAACATGGAAATGGGTTGATTTAGAAGCGATTGGGTTGGTTTAGATAGGTTAGAGGTTCGGTTTCATTATTGGCAAGCCATAGTGGTACGAGGACAAGTTGTAAGTGATTTTCAAAGTTTCAAAGCATAATCTGCTTACGTACTTATAAGTAGTTAAAGCCTGTTTAAATAGTTATATTTAGGTCTAGTAAAATCGCTTGATCATTAATTTTAAAAAGTTAAGTGTTTAGCTTAGTTTTATTTTGCATATCGATGTATAAAGGGTTGTTTGGATCGACTTGTTGCTTTGCATTAGAGGTTGGTTGATGGTGGACACTTGTTAGTTTAGGTTTGTTTAGCTAATATATACTCTTATCTGTCTTAATTTTGTGCATGTAACACACTGAAAGTCAAACATCAACAATATCAGTCCCACTGTCTTAACTGCTTGGATTTTGGGAATTCAAAAACTGGATTTGTGCTTGGATAACATAAACATTGCTTGCATTGAGTTCATTACATCATATTACATCAATATCAGCCCAAAAATTGGTTTCAAATTTCATTTTGGTCAAAGTTTCTTAACTACTTTCAAAAGTCAAAATTGCAAAAAGCCATTTTGAGCTCGGTTAGAGGATTTTTCATGAGCTCATCTCTCGGGTCTTATCAAGTGAAATTTGTGGCTTCATAAAATTCAGCTGGTATCATCTCTTATTAGCATTTTTGAAGAATTTTATCAATTTTTTACAAGCTCCATTTGAGCTTGTCAAACAGGTCCTAATTGCCCTGTTCACAGAGCTCATTATAAACTGAGATTTTCTCAGTTTTGTGCAGGCTTGCACAGGGTTCATTAGAGCTTGTCTAGGTCTGGAATTTGGTTTATAAGGTCTCACCCAGGTCTACTTTAGGTCCCAATTGCTAGTTTTCATTTTCAGCTTAATTTGTAGTTTGTGCTTAAGCATAAAGTAAGTACCCAGAAACTGTTTTTGCACTTATAGTCAAATAAGCCAAATCTTAGCATTTTGTATTTCAGAGATGTAGAGCAGTTGTAACTTGTTCCATTTAGGTATTTTTAGCATATTTTGGCTTGTGTAATCAGTTGGTGGCTTGTTGTGGCCATTTGCTTATTTCAAGTGCTTATTTCTAAGCACTTGACATAGCAGCTTCTTATTCCTCCAAACAACCATCTGTTTTTCCATTTTTCTTAGATTCTCCATAATATTTTAAGCTTATCTTGAATTTTTCAGATTTTTCTAGGTCAGTTTGGTATTTTTCTCCATTTTAATTAGTTTTTAAGCATTTTTAAATAGCATTTAATACAAATAATTAAGAAAAGGTTCAAAAAAAATAATTTTTCATTTTTCTTAAGTTAAGATAAATATAAAAAGACAAAAAAATATTTTTCTAGATTTTTCTTAGTTAAATTTGTATTTTTAAATAATTTAAGTAGTTTTAAATAGTTTTTAATTCCTAGAAAATATTAAAATATTCAGAAAAATACAAAAATAGTTTTGAAATTTCTTTTTTGTTATTTTAGATTTTTCCAAGTCATAATTTTATTTTTCAAGCTTTATTTCATATTTTCTTGCATTTTAGGTTATTATTAAATAGTTAAAAATAGTTTTTAATTAATAATAATTAGATAAATAGTTATAAAATAATTTTATTTTTCTAATAATTTTCTTTATCATTAGGTTTGTAAAATATCATTTTCATATTTTAGGGTTAATATTGTGCAAATTTCACTTTTTCTTTTCAGACGTCGCGTAGTTTTTAATTTCGCTTTTATAAAACATAAAAACAAAAACATCATTTTAAATATAGTGATAGCGTTTATTTAATATTTTTATCTTTTAACTTTCTTTAATTTTCATTTAAGCCCCTCGTAATTTGTTGGCTTTTTTCGTAGTTATAATCATCCTCAATCCTTTTTCCGTTCAAATCTCTCGATCACTATACGTTTGGTGATCCATTGCATAGCTTCATTTGGGACATAACGACCGGGAAACACTATACTCCCCGATCTTCATTGCATTTGCTTCTAAGTCGTTTTAAGTTTGTTACGATTCGGTCATTCAAGTGGGCGGCTTGAGTAATTAAACTTGACGGTTTTGCACGAATCAAATTTTTAGCGCCACGGAGTCAGGTTGATTATCTTACGCTTAGCGATTAGTGATTTGAATATTCACTCTTTGTTCATACCATCCATCTACATATATTTATATCTTCTTATAAAAATACAAAATACTCCTCTCATTCCTCTTATCCGTATGATTCTATTTCTTTACCCCTCGCATGCAGCTTTGATTCTACTCTTCTTTAACCTCAAAACCGTTTAATTCTATTTCTTTAACCCTCTACATGTTTAATTCTCATGGCGACGCTCGATTATCCTCGTTGTTTCCACCGCAAAAGCCGTATGGAAGAGGATCACTCTATTGTCGAATCCGGATTGTTTATGCAAGCGATGTGGAAGGACGGGTGCAAGAAAATATTGTTATTGGTGCGAATTATCGATAACTCTCGATGATTCTCCAAGTTTTTCCGACCATCCGCCACAACCCGATGAACCCGCTCAAGAACCGGAGACCATAACGGAAGTGGTGGAAATTGCTAGCTCTCGAGCACACCACTTGTCCCACCTCCCGATTTTTCCGAATGTTCTTCGAGACTTGATAGTCATTCGGATCACCATGTTGGTTTTGTTGATTCTTTGAATGAACCGATTCTTTCTCATTACTCTCAAATGAAATCGCTTTATTCCTTGTGACGGTTGTGGTGAGCCTCTTTTGGTTCACCACGTCATTTGGTGTATGCGCCATTATGCAGTGCGGTAATGACATTCGAACGGAGTTGTTTGTTTTGTGGTTCGAGGAATTCATTTGATTATGATCCTAATCCGAACTCATTTAACGACCCTCAAACTTTTCCGATTACCCACCACACCCGACCTATCTTCGTGATAATCAACATATCTCGTGAATTTTGGGAGGTCCTCACCAAGGATTTGAGTGTCAATCCGGAAACATGTTTGTCTATGAACAGTTTTCCAGTTGATGCTCGTAACTTTGGTTATAACCAAAATCCATATGATTCACTGTCTGCACTCAACAGCCATCTTGTTGTGAGTACTGTGGAGGTCCCCACTTCACTCGATTGTCAAATAGGGAATCCATTTCCTTGCAACAATCATGACTCTTCTGAGTTTGAAAATTTCCAACCTCCACAAACACCATACGGTTCAAACTCCACCGAGCCGTTATCTCAAGAAATCTCCCAAGATTTTGAAACCACAATGAAAACACTTGATGATATGATTAGTAACTTTAAGAATCAAGTGAGTGGTGAAAAGACCATAGGAGAATTGCGGTCAAGAACGAGAAGAACTAGAGGCTCGCAAATCTAGGGAAGAATTATTAGTCCTAGAGCAAGCGGCTCTAAGCGCTCCCAATTTCTTAAGGAAGCTATGTATGATGATGACGAGGAGAGTTTTTATCCTTTTAAAGATAATATTTCTCAACTCCCTCGGTCGGTTGATATCCCAACAGCTTGAGATCCCATCTCAAACAACCGCTATCACACCCAAAGCTCCCACTCACTCTCTAAGCATGGGGACGAGCATCTTGACACCTGCTCACGAAAAGGAATCGGACGAATTCATAAAGTCTAGTGTTGAGAACCTTGTCCCAATCCCAAGAGAGTCACGTGGAATTCTCGAGCATTTGTGTGATATCCCTACCCTCTTATCTTCCCAATGATCATGTTGAGATGTTCTCCGATTCGATGATGATGATTCGCTATCTTGTGGAGACATCATTTATGTGAAGATTCACCTTCCGAGCTTGTTAGCTTAGAAGAAGAGAATGATGAAGTTACCGACACCGAAATCAAAGATGAAGCTCTTCGAGCAACATTATTGAATGTCGGTCCTTCTCATTTCTAAAATCGAGGCTTTCAAAGAGAAACCTATTTCATCTCCTATCCCCATTAAGGGTAGTGACATTCTTTCCGATGATTCTATTCCGAAATGAAAGCCTTCTGCTTTGATAATATGGGAGAGAAGATTAGTGGCGCATACCACTTTTCATTCTCATAATTCTCTCCCGATTATGAATCATTTACATTGGAGGAGTTCACCGGTGAACCCACTCATATCAATTCGATTATGATTCATTCACCTTCATGGGTTCTCGATGAACTCACTCATATCATATCTCCGCGGAGTATGATAATTTCTACTGATCTAGACACTCCCATAATATGTCTTGATCAAGCAAGCTTAACTGATGAGATTCATGAAACTATGAATTCTCCTATTGAGGATGAAGAGTTAGTCATGATTTCTATCATGATTTTCTTTCTTTTTTCATATATTCTCATCACTTCTCCCCGCTCTTCACTCCTTCTGAATGAAGACATTATCTTGATCCCATTTCCATGTACCATTATCTTGAGCCGAATATATCTCATCGGTGTGGAACTTTCACGTGCTTCAAATGTTTGTCCAAACATTTTGAATGAAAGTCCGATGGAGATTGTCTCTTCCACTTACTTCCCATGAACCAATGAATTGGGGTCGAGTCAAGCTAGCGACTCGGGAATCAAAAATAAGAGCACCATATGGGTTTTCACCCATATTTCCGACTTCTTTCCATCTTTATACCACCCTAGTGTGGGGGGTTGCCCACATGTTGTGTATATAAGTTAAAAAAAAAAAAAAAAAAATCTTTCAAAATAATGGTAGTAGTATTTCCTTTTACGTTCTCGCTTCGGCATAACCGCGGTACTTTGAATATTGAGGGCAATATTCATTTCTAAGTGGGGGGAATTCTCACGAATTTTATCATGTAATTATAGGGAATTCTCACGAATTTTATCATGTAATTATACCGCCTAATTCCCGTTTTTGGCTAAAATTTTTTTTTGGAGTAAGTGTTCTACACTTACTCATTTGGTTATCGATCCGCCTTGTCTAATAAACAAAAGGATTGGCTAATCCAGAGCAAACGGCTCTTGGTAAAGATATATCAAATCCGTTGACGGCTTGCAATTTGCCCAAAATTGTATGGTATTCACCACCATATCCTTAAAAGTGAAGAGTTGGCTAGCCCAAAGTTTATGGCTTGTGGTAAAGGCAATGGAAAACCATAATTGTAATCGACTCACCAAATATAATAATTGATAATTTATCTAAGAGTTGGCTAGTCCGAAGCAAACGGCTTCGTAAAGACAAATCAAATCCGTTGAAGTCGGTGGTTTGCTCAAAATCACATGGTTATCGATGTACCATGGTTCTTACTTGAACCGAAACATTTGGCTACTCCGTAAGTAATGGCTTTTGGTAAAGAGATTCAAATCCATTAAGTTTTTCTCAAAAGATTGCTAGGGACTAGCAATAGTTTAGTGTGGGATTGATGAAGTGTGTAAATACTCATCATTTTTGGGTCAATCTGAATCGCAAAACGTTTAAAAATGCTCGAAATGTATCAAAATACCGAAAATATTCCAAAAGTGCATTTTATATGTTTCGGATGCAAAATGTTCAAAATCGATGAAAAATGAGCTAAGTTTGCATAATTGCGCTTTCAGTCCCCAAGTTTCAAAAATTGTCGAAATAGTCCCCGAGCCTTAATTTCAAAAGAAAAATCACCAAAGGTCCTTTTAAAATCATAATTTGTCAAAATTAGTCCTTTGGTGAAAATGTCAAAAGTTTTGAGAAATTACAAAATTGGTCCTTCAAGTTTAAAATTGGCAAATTTAGTCCTTGAAATTGGAAAATAACAAGTTTGGTCCTTGTACTTTTGGAACTTGTCAATTTCAGCCCTAAAACATCTTTGATGAATTGGCGCTTTTGGTCCCTTGAATTTCGTAAATTACATAAAGGTCCTTGTTAATATTAAACCTTAACCCAGTGATCCTTGTCAAAATGTTTTGACCCCCCGCCTTAAACCCTCAGTGACCACATCAATCGCATTTGGACCCCTCCAATAATTAAATCCAATCAAACACATTTGACTTTCTTTTGCCTCCCTCACGAGATACCACTTCTCCATCATTTCCTCTCTCCGCAACACCACCACACACTCAACCCCCACCTCCATCATCATCCCTACCCTCCTCCAAACACAACAAGCCAAGGATGCATTTAATGCATCTTTAAACCAAACACTCAACCTCCAACTCATAAATACAGCTTTGGCGCCAATTTCAATCGAATGGCCAAGATTGTTTCAGACATCCAATGGTCAAATGAGTCTTGGGATTTGCTCGTAGTAGTGAGAAACCGATTGGAGTATAAAAGGAAGGATGAGGAAGCAACAAGAGATAATAGTTAGTTTATTTTAAAAGTGTATGTCGTTTTTTAAGCTTATCATGTCTTAAGTAGTTCTTAATTGTAATTTCCGGTTTATTTGTATCAAACAAAAGCATTTAAGTGTATTGCAACTTATTTCAAGTGCCAATTCAAGCTTATGTTACAATTTCATGTTTTTGTCCATCGTTGAAATTATCGGGTTCCAAATCCTATGTACAAGCTCTTAGTAACTGCTTTTAAAGTCAAACAAGCTTCTACAAGCTTATCAAAGCTTTCAGTAAGCTCACAACCCGCTTTTAAACAATTTTAGTTATTGGTCAACAAAAGTCAACATGGAGCATAAATGGGTCCGAAATGGAAATGGTTGAAGGCATATGGAAATGGGTTGATTTAGAAGCGATTGGGTTGGTTTAGATAGGTTAGAGGTTCCGGTTTCATTATTGGCGTTTATAGTGGTACGGGACAAGTTGTAAGTGATTTTCAAAGTTTCAAAGCATAACTGTTTCGTACTTATAAGTAGTTAAAGCCTGCTTAAATAGTTATATTTAGGTCTAGTAAATCAGTTTGATCATTAATTTTAAAAAGCGTTGTTTAGCTTAGTTTTATTTTGCATATCGGTGTATAAAGGGTTGTTTGGATCGACTTGTTGCTTTGCATTAGAGGTTGGTTCAGGGTGGACACTTGTTAGTTTAGGTTTGTTTAGCTAATATATACTCTTATCTCGCTTAATTTTGTGCATGTAACACATCGAAAGTCAAACATCAACAATATCACCCCACTGTCTTAACTCGCTTGGATTTTGGGAATTCAAAACTGATTTGTGCTTGATAACATAAACATTGCTTGCATTGAGTTCATTACATCATATTACATCAATATCAGCCCAAAATTGGTTTCAAATTTCATTTTGGTCAAAGTTTCTTAACTACTTTCAAAAGTCAAATTGCAAAAGCCATTTTGAGCTCGCTTAGAGGATTTTTCATGAGCTCATCTCTCGGGTCTTATCAAGTGAAATTTGTGGCTTCATAAACTTCACCGGTATCATCTCTTATTAGCATTTTTGAAGAATTTTATCAATTTTTACAAGCTCCATTTGAGCTTGTCAAACAGTCCTAATTGCCTGCTCACGAGCTCATTATAAACCGAGATTTTCTCGCCATGTGCGAAACATTGTGGTTCATTAGAGCTTGTCTAGGTCTGGAATTTGGTTTATAAGGTCTCACCCAGGTCTACTTTAGGTCCCAATTGCTAGTTTTCATTTTCACTTAATTTGTAGTTTGTGCTAAGCATAAAGTAAGTACCTGTAAACTGTTTTTTGACTTACAACAAATAAGCCAAATCTTAGCATTTTGTATTTCGTAGATGTAGAGCAGTTGTAACTTGTTCCATTTAGGTATTTTTAGCATATTTTGGTGGTGTAATCAACAGGGCTTGTTGTGGCTATTTGTTTATTTCAAGTGCTTATTTCTAAGCACTTGACATAGCAGCTTCTTATTCCTCCAAACAACCATCTGTTTTTCCATTTTTCTTAGATTCTCCATAATATTTTAAGCTTATCTTGAATTTTTCAGATTTTTCTAGGTCAGTTTGGTATTTTCTCCATTTTAATTAGTTTTTAAGCATTTTTAAATAGCATTTAATACAAATAATTAAGAAAAGGTTCAAAAAATAATTTTTCATTTTCTTAAGTTAAGATAAATATAAAAGACAAAAAATATTTTTCTAGATTTTTCTTAGTTAAATTTGTATTTTAAATAATTTAAGTAGTTTTAAATAGTTTTAATTCCTAGAAAATATAAAATATTCAGAAAAATACAAAAATAGTTTTGAAATTTCTTTTTGTTATTTTAGATTTTTCCAAGTCATAATTTTATTTTTCAAGCTTTATTTCATATTTTCTTGCATTTTAGGTTATTATTAAATAGTTTTTTTTTTTTTTGACATGTGAATTTCAACTTGGGTTTCACCACCCTCCTTAAGAGGGCCCTAACCCCACATCGACCGCCTATGTTGTCTTAACCGGGTCCACGCAGTACGATATGTGGCTTCAGTCGCTGAGGAAACTGCATCGCCTCCACACAAGTTTCCTCACGAGTAACGTCCTGATGAAAACCCCGACCTTGCTCGACTGAACCCCACCGCTTAGTCTAAGGGGCGCAAATCCTCATTGCAAATATCAACAGAGCATGTGGACCACAAGTGAGGACTTCCCGGTAGGTCACCCACCCGGTACTACTCTCACTAGTGGCTCGCTTAACAACCTAAGCACTTACCACTAGGCCACATGATCGATGATTATTAAATAGTTAAAAATAGTTTTTAATTAATAATAATTAGATAAATAGTTATAAAAATAATTTTCTTTTTCTAATAATTTTCTTTTATCATTAGGTTTGTAAAAATATCATTTTCATATTTTTAGGGTTAATATTGTGCAAATTTCACTTTTTCTTTTGTACGTCGCGTAGTTTTTAATTTCAGTTTTATAAAAACATAAAAACAAAAACATCATTTTAAATATAGTGATAGCGTTTATTTAATATATTTTATCTTTTTAACTTTCTTTAATTTGCATTTAAGCCCTTTTAGTTTATGTACTTTTCCTTAGTTATAATCACATTCAAATCCCTTTTTCGTTCAAATCTCTCGATCACTATACGTTGGGTGATCCATTGCATAGCTCATTTGGGACATAACGACCCGGAAAACACTATACTCCCGGATCTTCATTGAGTTTGTGCTTGAGTCGTTTTAAGTTTCTTACAATGACCATTCACAAGTGGTCACCATGAGAAAACTCGACTTGTTTTGCACAGATCAATCATCTTGTAAATTTAGTGCAGAGGAACTCACCAAGATCACATCAATTGCCTTTGGCGCCGCACGAGCCTAGGAAGTCGTTGGGTACCTTAAAAATAGTTCAGCTTTTCTATTCAGTACCATATTCATTAAAATTAAATCCAAAATTGCACAAGTATACAAATCACCAAATCTTGTACCTCCGGCGCCATGATTAATTCCGAGAGACAACTCAGGCAAGCCATGTTGTGCCTTCGGAGCTCCAATACGTACATGGCATCCCTGTTTAAAACAACTAAATAAAAACACTTTCACAATAAAGAAAAACAAAATATTAATTTATTTAGCCCAAATTTACAAACCATTGAAACTTCTAATCCAACACGAAGTTCAAGTCCTTCTATTGCAACAACTATAGGCTTATTTGCATCTAAAATTGCAAAAGAACAAACTTTATCAAATCTAGATTTTATTAAGTCGTTGGTAACATTTATGAATGACTGGAGACAACACCTTTAATTCTGTTCACCACAATGCCAACAGATAAATCGGTGAAGAGAACTTTCGGTTTGGTGAACCTGTTGGAACACATTGATATCAAATCCAATAGGAAAACTTCCCATTTTGCCTATATAAAATTAAGAAAATCGAACTCAGCAAGCTAAAAAAACAATAGCATCAAAAAAGCAATGGAATTTAATAGAAACAATTGCTTAACCAACAAATTATCGATCAAAACGATTGCTTTCACGTCATCTCTTCTCATAGCTTCTCCAATTTTCTCCTTTAAATGATGAACCGAAAATCATCAGTCCAAGATACTCATAAATGATTAACCGAATATGTTTAGTTAAGCTTACAATATAAGCATACAATATAAGCACGATTTTCAGAAATCAATATTTAATCTAAACAGGAGAAATGCGTATGTACATTTGAAAAACCATTAAAGCTGGTGTGATGGTGTAGTGCCATTTTAAAATGTCTAATATTCTTATTCAAGAGCAGCACCCTTGATTTTTTGAAAATGTCTAATGGGCGTGGTGCCATTTTTAAATGTCTAATATCTTACCATGAAAAGATCGTGTTCAAGAGCAGCACCCTTCGAGTGTGGTGGCTTCAAGATTCTGCACAAAATTCCCATCAGTTTGGGCAAACGAACCTACAACCGATGTTTGTACACCACATTGTCTCGAGGTCGGTTGGTTATGCACGACACTCGCATGCATATCTACACCGATTATCTCGATCAATAAAACAGTTGATTATGCGATTATCACAAGTTCAACATCATAAAAATGTACCAAGTATCTTCCACAACGAATTTAGTACAGTGATTATCCGATTATTTAAAATCACATAATCATTTTTAAATGAAAATCCAAACACCCCTTGAAATTTACAGTTGAAAGTAGTTGTTTGACATCAAATACAAAACTATAATATGAAAGAATACCTTTCGGCTTTCTTGAACTAACAAAGGGCGTTCATCCCGATAAACATTCTGCTGATAAACTTCATCTCCAAGCAAAACTTGAAGTCATGCCCGCACAAGCACCAAGCTAATCTTCTAATAATATAATGTTCACCATTAGTTCCCTAAACAGGTTTATGCACGTATGTACCATAACTGTTATGACTTGCGTAACTTCAAAGTAATATTTTTCATACCATGTAGGCGACGCAAGTAAAAAGCTCGACAATGCTATAGGGAAAGGACACACACTATCTGCAATAGTTTATGAGCCAACATCAAAAAGTATTTATATAAGAAATATGTAATGAAATAGTCTAATGTTACGAAAGATATGAAGTAAGTGGAGTAAGCACCTAAGCAAAGTTACCCTTCCAAATAGCCTTTAAGGCCTTCTTGCTTCTTCACAGATACAAAGGCCTGCAATTCATTTCCATACCTCAAAGCCAAAGCATTCTTAACCCTTGCAACCTGAATAAGTTTACGAAGATGGTCGTTTAAGATGCCAAATAAATAAACTTGGGTTACTTTGTCTTTATATTGTAAAACAACCGTTTATACTGAAAATATATAAATAAGAATGCATAGATGATAAAAACTTAACGTGGATACTAAATAATTATGATAAGTAAATCATTGACGTGTTTAAAATTGTAACATTTTTACTTTGCTACAATGTCTTAAAACATACGATACACATGTACATAAACTTCTATACACAACACCATACAACCTCAACCATACACCCCTGAACAGATTAGAACAATATTCTAAACACCCCTAAAGCCTATACCACTTTTAATGATATATACAGCGTAAATGTGTTAATCTACAACTTAAGATAACAACATAAAAATCAATATTAAGTTCAAATTAGTGATAAACTAGTGTTGATTGCGTTCTGGATCCCACTTATTATCCTTAATAAAGAAAGTTGCTTGTATGCCTTTTACCAATTAATACAATATCTTTAGGCTTACACATGGATCAAAAAACAACTGCACTTGAAAATATTTGTTTATTCTTGTTGGCTTCATCGTTAGTCCAATGCAATTTGACAAATTCTCACCCGTGAAACACTTATTCATATACATATTAAAAGCCACAAACATTCTATCTAAATTAAAGGCCTCTACATGGTCTCTCATTGTTTGAAGAAATTGCAAGCAAAGGCCAAATATTCTATTGTGAGGCCGAAGCCGTTTGTTGTGTATGTGCACCTACAATAGTAGGCCATACCTCAAACGTTAGATCCTAAATGAGCGAAGTAACCATAATACAATGCTTGGATGGTGAGAGTTTATAACCATAAGCAGCTTATAATCCATAGAATGCTCTAATTTTTGTTTTATTTAATTGTGAGTTTCAATTGCAACGACAGAACGTGATAACCGCCAACGCTTATCGACTGTAATTAACTAACTAACATAAATGTACTTATTTCAAACTTGAACTTATAACTCCTCAAATCAGTTCATACCTTCACATAAACATAACCCACGAAAATAACGCTACACATAGCTCGAGACAACACGTAGTTGTAACTAACAAACCTAAGAACTTCTAAACTCAGAGAAGCATCCATTTTACCTAACAAAATGATCATTAAAACCCAAAAACTTTGTATGTTTAACTATGGATTTGCGCCTCGCACATATTATATTGAACTAATGCATGATTCTAAAGAAAATGATTAAGTGAGGTTATAAGTCATAATGTCAAATATGTGTATACATTTAAAAACTCACACCATTCTCACCACAACCATTCTTATAGCATCGTTGTTCGTTAATCAACAGGTAGGAGCAGAAATAGACCTGCAAAAAACATGATTATTAGCTATACACTCTATTAAATGACCAACCATCAAAAGAGTTCATTAGAATAGCTTTTTATGTGATGTTTTCCTGTACCTTTTAAATATTATTCATGATAGGTGTGCAAAACCCGAAAGTCAAATAAACGGCTTCCTAAAGGTGGAAGTTTAAGCCAATTCGGATAATGAAATTTGGTGCAAAAAAAGTAACAGCGTGAGCTTTTCCTAAAGGTGGAAGTTTAAGCCAATTCTGGATAGGACCGTATGTAGGCATTACTTTTGCTATTGAGTTGTGGCATGCGCGTTACATTTTTAGATACATAAGTTAAAAGTAAAATTGCATACGGCAGTCAATAAATGTTTCAAAAAGTTAATTATCGGATCACCTCGAGTGACTCAACGCCCACGACAGTCTTTTTTATGTAAATTGGACGAAGTTGCTGCTCTTTGTGTAGGTGCACCTAACAAAGCAACAACAATCAGGTAATTAGTATATAGTATTCCGGAATTTGAACAAAGGGGAATTGAATCAAGTAATCACATTACGCAAGCTCATTACAATAGGAGGTTCGATGTGCCAGCAAGTCAACCAAACAATTTTATTAATCAATTGCATATGCTAATTTGAGAAACCAAGTAAGCTCACAAAACAGAATTGATGCACCACAATCAAGTAAAATGAATAAAGACGTTGTTTCTTACTTGTAAAATCTTTCGTACCACTTGCATGACAATCCCATTATGTGGTGTTTCTGAATTTAGATTGAGGTAATTGTCTCTTTCAAGTTTAAAATTGTACGTGCAGAGAAAAATTGTCGCAGTAAAAACCTGAATCACATGAGAATAAATTTATCACGTCATCAGTAACGACCAAAGTTTTCAACTTAATGGTTTTACTTCTGAAAAGTGTGCATTTGGATGTATGTTATGCCTCAAATGTAACAGAAAATGCATATAGCTTTACCACGCATTACAAATAAGCAGGCGGTGAACGTCAAGTTAAATCTCCACCAAGTAAGGCTTCTTCAACAGTTTCCCTATGGCTACTTCTTTGGGATTGGAAGTAATTCAGAGTAGGAGTATGACTTCTCGATAAAGATCTAGCACAACTGCACCAAGAAAGATAATTAGAAATATAAATAAGGTATCTGCATCATTTCCCATAATTCAAAGCTAATGGTGATTATTCTCAGATTATACTCTTGTACTCGAGATTACAGGACACACACATACATAAATTGATAAATATATCCTAACTATACACACCTACAACTAAGAAAAACATCATATGTAGGACGGAAATCATGTAAAAAAACAACTACTATGCAATGTTTTTTAAGTGCTTAAAAATTTTTACCTTAATAAAGTTCATTAATACCCTTGTGTTCCTTCCTATAATGTACTTTGGTGCTTGAATCTATTCTATATAAAGGCATTTATCCGTGATGCTAAATGTTCTGTGCCCATTATCCACCTTGTTTTTTTAATAAAAAACAAATGACTATATATATATATATATATATATATATATAAGGATAAGTGACCGCCTATTTGACGTTCGCAAATCAATCCAGTTATACCTAAACGGGTCAAAATCGCTCTAATGCTCTTTCCAACGGGTATGCCCATTTCCTATAACGTGTTTGCACGTAAAATTAGGCATCAGTAATATTGGTTCATCTTCGATAACAAATTTACTACAACTCAAATGAATAAAAATAAAGATCGCAAGTGTAAAGGTGCCGATGTCAACGATTTTGGGTTATGTTTTGTCTTTACAGTTCAAACGGGTAAACATAAAGGATATGTGACTAAAGTTCTCACAAAAAGATCGATTAGAGTTATAATGATGAAGTTATTGCATTCATATTTGACATGTAATTTTACACAATTTATTAAATAAAAATTGTCCGACCACTTTTGAGTTTTATCCTATACTTATAGGTCATGTGTTTGACGCGAGATTTTTTAAACCGATATTCCAACTGGAATCTTTGCAGTTATCTCATATTTGATACAACAATGCAAAATGAGATCTTTTTTTATCAAATCTTGCCACTATATATATGAATTGAACGCATTTCAGAAATAGGAGTCATTTACCTGGCATCCAAGGTCTCACAGACCTATAATTTGCTCACCATCAGTGGTTGTTTAAAACTCGTTGCGAAACCTTACTAATCTTATTAACATACAATATTTAGAAACCTTGATTCAAACAGCCCCTTAGAAGGTGTTTGGGACTGCTTTCAGGCTCTTATTTACATCTGAGTTCGAGTATAATTTGAAGGGTGCTCCAGCCTCCATCCTAACACAATATACAACGAAGAACCCTCATACAGAACATGCACCTGCCAAAGAAACAATAATGTGAACAAAACGGCTCCAAAGTTACATATAAAATAAGACACAAACAAAATGAATGAATTTTTTTACCGAAATTCCAATTCTATTGTTGCTGCCTAAATCAGGCGGTATCAATACCAGCAGCATGGTGCTCTTTCAGGTTTCATACCCTCTGTACATCAAGCAAAAATAAAACAAAAAAGGAGATCAAATACTATATCCATTCGGTCAAGGGCTGGTCTACACGATATCAGGAATGTGACTAATAGAGCTAAAAAGTGCTATAGTCATGCTCCAAAATTATGATCAATGGCTAATTCCAAAATATATATAAAAAAAAAAAAAAAATTGAAAACAAATACCTCAAAACCCTTGGCTGCAAACAACAATCAAGGCTACCTGCAAAAAAATCAATATAAAAAAGAAGGTTTATGAAATGCTATCATGGATATCAATTAAAAAAAACAAAAAAAAAAACAAATCCAAAAACATCATAAAATTAATCATAATAACACCTACCCATTGTATTAATTCGTAGATTATCATAAAAATGCAATCATAAAATCAATACAGTCTTCATGATTCTCATGCATTTAAATCAAACATACCGAAAATATGGATATCAATTATAAAATCTTCACATGGTGACCAAATAAACAATAAGAATCGGAAAATCATAATTGAAAGAAGAAATTGAGATTGAACAAACTCGAGTCGTGGTTGATTTCAAAACCGAAATCAATAATCAAAATCAGAATCGAAACAAAAGTATTTTCTAATTCACCAAAAGTAACCTAATTTGGATTAAAATCGAAAAAATATACCTGATAATGATATTGGTTGATTACTGATGACGCAATACAAATTTTGAATCATCACCAAAAGTATTTTCTAATTCACCAAAAGTAACCTAATTTTGAATCATCACAAAAATAGGATGATTTGGTGATTTTCAAAGAATGAATCGAGACTTGTTTTAGGATTAAGATTGATTTCTTGTTTGAAACGATGTGTAGTTTAATTTTAGGCAATACAAATTGAATTGATCAGTGTTGTTAGAAGATCGTGATCGGAGTTTCGGTTGAAAGTAGGCGTGTTCTTGGTTGTGTTTTGTGTGTGAGGCGTGTGTAAATAAATAGTGGCATTGCCACGGAATTAATTCTTGCTAGCATGGCATTTAAGCCTGCCAAGTGGCATATGTGACATGGCATGTTCCTCTATTATATATGTGGGGAGATATTTTACATGGGTTGATAAATTTTATTTTTTAGTGCTAATTTTCATCAAAGGAAGTGTACCAGATCAAAAATTTTGTTTCTACTTTATGTGTTAGTGTTGAAATCTTAGTTTCATCATCTTAATGAGATTTTTTATTTTATTTTTATTTTATTTTTATTTTATTTTTTTGTGTGTGCATAAAGTGAGTTACATTAACTTCCAAACATTGTATAATATAAGAATAACAAACACTGATTTGGACATGTCCCAAATGAAATACAAAACAGAAAGAACACATACGCCCGATATCTGATAGAACTTCAAGACATCAGATAGAACTACGACATCGATAGAACTAAACTATGACAAAACTCAAAAACAGGAGCTTCTTCACCAATATCCAAGCAACTTGAATTCATCTTTAATTACACCATATCATCTAACTACATTTTCATAACACCTTCCTACCAAGATCATTCAACCATCATCCACAATGATCGGTGAGAGGTAAATGACATCGTTAGGAACCCATATCCCTTCCAATCAAGGCTTATACCAAGCAACCTACATTTCCATCTCTATAAAAGGGCTTCAGTTACATGGAAACACACACCTTGAGGGAAGACTAGCCATTACCTCTTTTGAAAGTGTATTGGGTAGACCAAGAAGGATCATCTTTCACTCCTCTCTATTCCACCCATCATACATTGTCCACCCAAGCCATATACCCTACACAATGGTAAGCCCTACTTCATGGTACATCCTATCTGAATCAAACCTCCTATTGGACCAAACACAGGTACTAGTTTCCTCCCAAGGCCAAACTAGCAGAGCTAAGAGGACCAAATAGGTACAATCACACCAGAATAGACTCCAAGATACAAGGTAATTATCCATTGTTATGGCCTGCAAATATTTCTGATCTCAATAAAGCACTGATCTTAGAGAAAATCTTTATTCCAAATACCCCTTTATGCAATTTAAAACACATCTTCCATACAACAAATAAATGCAGTCTGCTTTCATCCCTGTCACACTTCTATATTGGAACTTTAGGTTCCAAATTTCAGCTACTTTTTTAACTTGAGCTGATTCTTTCACCTTAATCCCCATTAGTTGTAGTCTGATATTTTCGATAATATTTCTAAGAACATCCTCTGCACTTTGCTTTCTACTTACAAATAGTCTATCATTCCTCTCTTTCCATATGTAGTAATGCTCCATACAGGCTTAAAACAGGGAAAATTAGACACAAAGTCAACCACTCCATCCCAATCATCAGGCATACTTGAGACATTCATTCTCTTTTTCATAATAGACCAGATATTCTTTGAATAATCACATTCAAAGAATAAATGATTATGGGAATCATTAGTGTTTGAACAAAGAGGCGTAGTAGTTGACTAATATACCATTTCAACATTTTGTCTTGGTGAGAAGCTTCCTTTAAGCGCCATCCAAAGAATAAAAGCACAACAAGGATTACATTGAGAAATCATACCATTCTCTACCAAGGCACTATAGGCTTTACTTCTATCATATCAGTTCATGTATTTTTAATGGAAAACTTAACCAACTTATTATTTTTTGTTTTCCATTTCACATGATCCTTAACTCCATTTTGCAAAAAAGGAACATGGATACTAGTGATCTCTAGAAGCTCATCATACCACTCATTAGCCATTTCCATTAATTGTTCTATATCATATCAGCCACACTACATCCATCATCAATTCTAGCATCATAAAACATTCTATTATTAACATTATTGCTCGAAGGACCTTGAGAAAGCCATTGATCATACCACATAGATGTGTCCTCACCATTCCTAATCATATACATTAAACACTTCCTCACATTATTTCTTAAATCAAGAATAGTATTCCAAGTACTGCTATCATTGTGCTCATAGCTTATTTTCTAAAAATTTCTTCCTTTTAAGTTGACAATATTCACCCATTGCACCCATAAACTCTCTTTTCTACAAACAATTTTTATATATGCTTCATGAGTAACACTTCATTCCGTGGTCCAAGTAACTTCAAGCTTTGAACCACCTACATTTTAGGATGCAGACAAGACTCAAGCAATTTTGCTTCCTTTCTCAAGCTTTCCTTGACACCACAAGAAAACTTTGAGGATACTATTGATTTCTTTCACAACACCTTTGGAAATAACACCACAAAGGCCCAATAATTTGAATTGAGGATAAAATCAGAAATTAATTAGCTGCCTTCCCGTGATATGATAAGGATTTATTCTTCCAATCTTCCACCCTCTTCGAACTTTATCAACCAACCGTTTAACATCATTTATTGACAACTTCTTTGAAATTAGAGGAATGCCAAGATCTTAACAGAAGACTTCCTACCTTGAAAGGCATAATATCCAAGATTCTTTGCCTTTCACCCAAATTAACACTACCAAAGAAGACATTACTTCAAAGTCGCCTTCAACAATGATGTACCAAAGATCAATATCTTTTGACTTCACATATGTTTCGAATCTATTTTTTCAATATATAAAACCATTAGTTTCAAGTAGTGGAGGTCGTTGCATGGATTGCCTTTCCTTGTAAATTTAAGAACCCATAGTGATCGAAAAGTTTTTAAAATACGGTTTACTTTAAAACTTTTGTGAGCTTAGATCTTGATGCCAATTGTGGAAAACTAGAAGGGGGTTGAATAGTTTTGTTGATTTTAAGTTAGTTTCAAAACTTTAGATTCGATGTTATGTGAAATCGTATGGATGAAGAGAAAGTATAGATCTAAAAGTAATGCGAGAAAAGAAAACAAGTAAAGTAAAGGATAGAAATGACATAACCGATTTATAGTGGTTCGAATACAAGGACACCTTCCTTGCCCTAATCCACTCCCTGAGTCACCTACTCGAGAGTTCAAGCACTATGTCAACAAACCCCTTCAACTCGGCGGAGAAGCCTTCACAACGTCGCACACTTTTCCCGTACAAAGCTAAATACCGAGTCCAGAACACTAAGGACCAAACCAACACTACTATAACACAACAAATATGTGAATATGAAATACAAGATCTTCGCTATGTAAATCTTGTGGAGGAACAAATCAATCAAGGACCCTTGCTTGGATGACTTGTAGAATGCTCATGATCTCGCCTGTAGAAGGACCTATATGATAATCAAAACAAAAGAAAGAAGAACTTCACCTAGATCAAGTGATCTTAGGTTAAGAATGTAAGAATATATGAGAGTTTGTAAGAAGAGGGGAAGTTATATGAATAAATGACTCTCTATTTATAGGCAATTTCTTATCTTGTTGACATGATTCCACGGATCTCTTACTTGAGGGATCCGTCCAGTGTAAACTGGGGGAACCGTAGGACGCTCCTCTTTGCCCATAGGTTTTGGGTCATGGGTTATGGGTCCTAGACTTTGGACAATGGGTATCCAAGTAGATACAATGTATCTACAAGATGCAATACATCTAGAAAATGGGTTATGTGTTAACTCCATAAGTTATGGTTATGCTCCATGGGTATGGTTCATGGGTTATGGTTTTTACCCATCCTAAT
>CM040239.1:193956093-193996635 GCA_022545495.1 Chrysanthemum lavandulifolium | reverse complement strand
TTACAATGATTCAGTAGTAACAGTTGCACTGCAACACATGGTATCTAAAAGTGAGAACCAAAAACCAAAGAATGTGATGAAGTTGGATGTTGAGAAGAATGTCGTTTTTAGGGATACTGGATTAATAGGGTTTTGATAAAAAGGAGGGGCATATTGTTTTCTTACGTGAATTAATTCAAGACGTTTTAAAAACTTTGAATTAAATAAACAATTGGAAGGGTTTATAGACTTCTTGTTACAAAATATAATCAAAAAATGGTGTTGGTCTAATGGTTACCAAATCTGTTAATTTTACAAACCATTCAAGTTCGATTCTCTCCATTGTCTTTTTTATTTAATTTCGAATTTTGCAATTAATGCATGATGACATGGAAATATGACATGGCATTATGGGATGCAGTGGCATTTATGGCATGCCTCCTCTATATATATATATATATATATATATATATATATATATATATATATATATATATATATATATATATATATATATATATATACACTTATACCCCATTTATTTATATTTATAGATAAATACATCATATATGTTGTAATACCCAAAATTGTTTTCCTAAATTCCTATATAATTTTAAATTTTACCCTAAGTACTATGAACATTATATAATATTTAAAACCATATGTTATGTGATAATTTAATTAATATGATATATAAGCTAGGTTTATATGATAACTAATATTGAGACTTTCCTAATTCGAATTCTAGATATATAAACCGATTCACACTTATGTATTTTAGACTATGACGCGTTGCTAAACTAACCTACACTATGTCATATATAACTCGACACACACTTTAAATATGGACCGATATCACTTATTATTATGTCACTTATGAAAATAAAACCCTCATATGTTAAGTTCATACCACGCCCCAAGTCTTTGACTAGAACCGATTTCTTTTCTTTTTTTTTTTGGTACCGCATTGAATCCATGATAAGAACAAACTAATTTGGGAAAGGATCGAGATTAAGTCTTCCAAGAAATTGACACAATCAACTCTCCGATCTTCTCTTATATGTTAACCGAATACCACATTCACTCACTCACAAAAACCCTAAAATAAAAACACAAAGGAATCCGGCAATCACCACTCCCCTTTCTCTCTAATATTGCTAACCGAATATCACAAGTTACACACTCTCATAAAACCCTAAAAGACACAAAATAATCAATAGCCTCCATTCTTATATCTCCAAGAAGATCAAGGTACGAGGGTAGCTGTGAGTGATCAGTGTGGTTAGCTAGTATTGGTGATTAGTTGGTCTTAGTATATAATTATATTCATTCGAGTATAATAGATTAGTTTATGCTTATACGTATATAAATACAAACCAAGGAAAAATGTGAGACGATATAGGAGTACCTCTCGAGTCGACTTAGGCGAATGAAACAAGCATACAATAACCAAACCAATGTAAAACCCTAAAATCATAAACGCGTCAAAAGACTATTATACCCTCAATCAATAATCCGTAAAATAAAATGGGCTCGTTAATTACGTTGGACATTTAATTGCTTACACAAGACATTGGAAATAAAAGTTACACTTATAATATAAATGAATATAATACATTCAAATGTTACATGTACTACTTAATAGACAAAATAAATAAAATGTACAAGTTAATATTGGAAGGTAAATTAAAATTGTGATTTGGTCTTTGCTCCCCTCTTTGTTCGGCCAAACACACGACCCACACTCACACCATATCTTTTCCACAATTAGCTCATTCTTATCACAATATAACTTCCCATATCTCATTAAAATCTTGCACACAAAAAAACCCTAGTCTCCCAAATAAAAGTTACGGCAAAAAACACTTCTCCATTCCATCTAAAATCTGTCGCCAAGAAGCAAGGTCCAAAGGAGGTTGTACGAGTTCCGTCTAGGCTGCTAAATCATGTACTTGGTACGAGTATTGCTTAGTTTTGGTTGTGGTTTGTACTATTGCTGCTGTCGTGGGTTTATATCACAAAAGGGTGCCTTGGTTTGCCTATTTTGTCCATTGTTTTCCCCCTTCCTTATACACTACAAGGTATCATCATCACACCATATCGTCTCCTTTTATTTATGGTTTTTGTCGTGTGAATATGTCCTCCTTGCGCATGATTGTACCTATATAAAACATGTTACATAAGTGATAAAACATAACCAAGTAAATCAAATAAAGAGAGTATACAAAATCATGCATAAAATCATACATATGTCGAATGAAAAATGTACACAGGATCTTGTTTTGAATACGCTTGTGGACTTTTGTCATGCTTGGTTCTTTGTTATTGTCAAGGCTAAATCGCAAGTATATAAGTGGTATATTATTGTCGAATAGAGTGTAAAGTCTTGTGATAACTACATGAAATCATAATATGCATTGATGTGTATGTGTGTATATGTGTACAATGAGTGGGTCTTGGAATCGATTTTGGGGTGGGTGTCTCGACACATTAAGGTCACACAAGAAGATTATATAGATCGGTATTAAACGTGTCTAAATGGTTAATAAACGAATATGAAGTCGTAATCATGATCTAAGGTTTCGTTTAGTCATTTTTTCGTGTCGATGGTTTGTTTTAAATATGTAAGTCTCGACCTAAAGTAGGTAACCACATAGGATCATCTAAACTTGTACTAATCGAGTGAAAATGGTGCATAACGTTAAGTAAATGCATGACGTAAAACTATGGTTGTTGATATGTACATATACGAATTATATAAAATTCAAGGTTAGATTCATAATTATTGAAACTAAAAGGTTTGATTTGTAAATGTAATAACTAAAATGGGCTAAATGAGAAGAAGGGGTAAAGTGATATATTTACACTTAAGACCCTACACTCATTAATATTTACACTTTACACCCTAAACTTGTGTAATTTGACATAAATGATCCTTAAAGTATAATAATACTCATTTAACCTAATATGACATTAAATGCATCATAAATGGCTAAACTTACTAAATATGGAAACCTGCTAATTATGGAAACCTGCCTAAAATAGAAAGTTACTTAAAATGGAAAGTTACTAAAAGTGAAAACACGCTAAAAAATGGAAAGCCGTCTAAAATGAGTAATCGATTCTTAATAATAGCGTTACCTAATTCATTTAGGTTCCGGAAGCAAGGATTGATTCTTCTCGTGACTTTACTTTCATATTTTGCTTGCTTCAATAAGGTACGGATATTCGACCTTTCTTATAAGGTTTCTCATGATCTCTTTGCATCTCGATCTCTTGCCATTTGTTTATTGAACCTTTGCTCTGATATTGAACCTCTGATATTGAACCATTGCTATTGACCCCTCTGTTATTGAACCTCTGTTATTGAACCTCTGTTATTGAACCTATGTTATTGAACCTCTGTTACTGAACCTCTGTTATTGAACCTTTGATATTGAACCTTTGATATTGGATTATTGCTATGAACCTCTAAATTGTGAACTAATGATATGGAACCTTGATTATGATGACTCACCTATTGTTTACTGTGGACCTTTTGCTTTGACCTGTCAATTTGATACCCGAGCACTTATACTAGGCATGGGGGTTCCATGTCCGTGTCACTGATACACCAATGGCATGACTCTAGTGTGGTTGAGTGATGTTCCACAATCGTCACAATGCCTGTATTGATTATGCGCGCTTTGGATATATATTGTATGGCCACTATTGTTAGGAATTATTGTATGATGGGTTCCTGGCGATAAGGTTCCTGGCGATAGTATTAGAATTTACTCACGATAGTGCGGTTATTGCGGATAGCAATCATCACGATAGTTATTATTTTTCTCACGGATATGTAGTTTAGTATTATTATTATTAGTTAGATATGCATGAGTTAATTTAGGAAGATAATGCATATCTTTACGTGTTTTGTAATTTGCACAGTTAGGGTTTACGGTAGTATAAAGAAACTTGTGGCTAGGGTTTATGGACACTTTTAAATATTGCTTTAGTAACTGAACATAGGTCATAGAGGATCAAGTATTTTGTGTTTATTGTCTTCATTCTTGTTTCATATTCCGCGTGGACATAAGTCTAATAAAGGTTCTCCATAGTTTACTTGTGATTACGCGGTTTACTATCGCTCATTAAGGCTTTTAAGATCCATAAAGCTCGATACCACTTGTTGGATCGGTCCCGATAGATCTTAAGAGCCTTAATGAACTTATAGTAAACACGTAATCACAAGTAAACCATGGAGAACCTTTATTAGACTTATGTCCACGTAATATGAACACAAGAATTAAGACAAACACACAAATACTTGATCCTCTTTCTGATCTATATTCAATTACTAAAGATGTTATTTAAAAGTGTCCATAAACCCAGCCGCAGTTTCTTTTATACTACCGTAAACCCTAATTCGCAGCTTAAAACACGTAAAAGATATGCATTATCTCTTCCTAAATTAACTCATGCATATCCTAACTAAATACTAATAATACGGAAACTATATCCGTAAACAATAATAACTATCACCAAGAATCGCACTATCCGCAAAGACTTGCACTATCAAAAATACTAATACTGTCTAGGCAGGAACCCATGTTAATAATTCCTAACAATCCCCTAAACTTGAATTTGACTACGTTAACTTCAAGTTTCCAGATAGATCTTGAAAGAGCAAGAGGATTGAAGAACACAACAACTGAAGCAAAAGAATGAACCAACAGCAACTCTTAGAACCACCAGAATCAGCATGAACGCACAAAGATCCATCAGCAGCTCCTATGCAGCAACATCATAATCCAACAGCAACAGTAACCTGAGTAGATTTGGTGAGCCTTTACCAAGTAGCTACTCACTCTTGGGCTAGCTAGTTCTTTGGTGGAATCATGACATCACCCTGGTGAACCAATAACCAGTCCAACACTTAGAACGTGAATCAACGGTGTGTTGGAAAACCCTAATGGTTTTTGGCAAACCATCACAGCCATCAACGGATTTGACTTGTCTTTACCTGAAGCCATGAACTCAGGACTAGTCATGGTATTCCACTGCCTTTACCACAAGCCATGTTCTTGTGCGCTAGCCAACTCTTCATCTATGAGGACATGGTGAGTTGAGCACCATACAATTTATTGGCAACTTGTCAACCATCCAACGGATTTGATATCTCTTTACCAGAGCCATTTGCTCATGGAGTAGCCAATGTTTGGTGTGTGAGACCAGGGTACATTGATAACCCTCTAATTTTTAGTAAATCAGCAACTATCAACGGATTTGAGGAATGCCCACCAGAGCCGTACCCCCATGATGAGTCAACCCTTTCTTGTCAAAGACATGGTGAGTTGATTAACATATTTGTGACACAACTATACAACAAGATCCTCAAAGAAAAGTTAGTATGCACATAAATATATATTAAATGTATTTTATTTTTTTTATGTTTTTGTAAACACAAACAAAGAAAGAATTAACAACAAAAATACCAGTCTCAAGATGTGGCAGCAGCATTGGCAGCACGAATTCTATCCTTGATAACTCTGACCAACTGCTCTGCATGCAGCATATCATTGCCAACAGGTTCAGTAGTAAGCACCAGCTGATGCTTCAGCATTTGAGTCATAACCTTCACAGACAATGGATACTGCAAATCCGATAACATATACACATAAAGACCACTTACATTGTGTAACACATGCACATTAGCCAGTGGATAAAACATCCAGTCCTATACAATCCAATCACCTTGATTTTCCCAAACAGAGAAACATTTTCCATCCTGATAAGTGGAGTCAAACAAGACATGCAAATCACCTAGCAAGAGAAGACCAGCACCAGATACATGATGAGTGTCAAAATAGGTAGAGACCAATCCATACAGATGTATAAGATCTTGTCTATCCACAAGATGAAGTATCTGACTCAGAAAGATAAAATGCTTGAATGACCCATCTTTCCGATAAATTGTATTCACATTGCCACCCATGTAATCTGTAAGTTCCCATCTATCTAAACGAGACCACACAATTGGTTCTTAATCAGAATCACTAGGATCAGCAACAGTGATGAATGAACTGTCAGGAACATTTAGATCAAGAACCCTAGAACTCCTCTTCTTTGCTATACTCTTTCGTCTTCCACCAGTTGAAGAGGAAGGAGAATGAATATTAGATCTTGGAGCATCTGGAGTAGGGATCACTAGGGTAACATGTGGTGATTTAGCACCTTCCTTAAGATCAGCAGACTCAGGCTGAGATGTATCAATGGAAACTGGTATATCCTTCTTAGTAGAACAAGGTTGGTCTGCAGCAGCAGCAGTAGGATCAACATCAGAAGCAACAGGTAGTGGGGTCTCAGTAGGAACAACCTTAGGTGTCTCAGAAGAATCAACACCCAGGTTATCAATAGGAATGCTCTGAGGTTCAGAAGGATCATCCTGAGAAATATCAGCATGAAGAGTTTGAGATGCATAAGGGTTCTCAACAGGTGTAGAATGCTGCTTAGTGGTCTCTTCACCATGAATACTAACATCTGCAGTGGTGAGTAGTATCTCATCAGAAGGATCATGAGATTTCAATCTCTTGACTTGTGTCCTTCAAGGAAGGCTGATGTCTCTTCATCCTTGCATATGGATTAAGACCATCCTTTTCCAACTGTTTGAGAATTTTGTTATACTCTACCACCAACTGTTCATCTGTCAAAGATTTCACATATGCCATAGACCATCCATTGTTGTATACAGCAGAACTCGTATTCTTCACAAACTCCCTCATATGTTTTCGTTCTTCAGCTTGAGTGGGTGGTCTATCTCTCTTAGCCTTAGCTTTCCTTTCTGCATCTGCTTTCTTCCTCTTGTTAGCCAATGCCATCAAATCATCAGCAAAATTATCAGAGTCAAAAGCACCACCCAAGATGGCCTGTTGCAAGGGATGCGTTAGATGTAGCTCCAGCCACAAGTGATCTCCATGTGTCATCAGTGAAGTGCAAAGCAGCCTCATCCATTTCTCTCATTCTCTCAGGTGTGATGTTAGGGACTGTATGAGTTTGAACTTCAACATCATATGAGGCTTGAACTTTCTCTGCTACTTCCCTATCCCCTTTTCAATTTCATGAAGCCTAAACATCCTTTCCTGTTCAGCCTTGAAAGTAGCAGGATCCACTTCCTCTTCAACCATTGGACCTTTCCCTTTATCTACTGAAGAAACACCCACTTGAACATCTTCAGAAGTAACCTTGGGATCAGTAGGAATGGATGATGGTATCTCAGAAGCAATGGAGGAAGTAGCAGCAGGTATAGGCTTGTCAGCAGGATCAGCTACACTATCAGAAGAAACACGATTCTCAGCAGCATCATAAGCAACCATATCCTCAGCACCCTTATCAGTAGAAATGGGTTCTGATGGAAGTTTCACTTGATCAGAACCAATAGAAGTATCAGGAGAATCCACAGAACTAGTCTTGAGAAGATTAAGATTTAGATAATTCCTCTCTCTAGTCCTTCTTCTGTTAAACACTTGAACTTCTGGATCTTTCTGAGCTTGAGTCTCTCCCAATGAAACAGAAGCCAAAACATGTAGTGCCTCCAGATCAATGTTGGTCCTCTCAGTATCTTGTTCTTCCTCTGTATCAGAAACTACAACCCTGCTCCTCCTTTTGTTGAGCCTAACCTCCAAATCTGTCACCCTTTTAAGCAACTTAACCAGAGCACCACCAAGAGTCTGCTTGGTCTCCTTAAGCTCATTCCTTGTTTCTGTAAGTTGAGCCTCCAAATCATCAACCTTCTTAGAATATCTGTCAAGTAAGCTAGACATTTTTATTAGCATATCAGGATCCTCAGCTCCTCCAACAGGATTTCCTAAGGTTTTGGGAGCTTCATTGGACCTGAGAGGAGACATATAAAAATCATCACCAAAATTGGTGTCATCCTCAAAAGTATCTCTAGGTAGACTAGAAGGTTGAGAAAAAGGTTGATCAACATTGTCCTCAGTCTCAACAGGAGTTTGACCTTGTGGTTCAGAGTTAATGACAGGCTCCTCAGGAGCAACAACCCTTGGTGATGGTGGGGCAACATGTGGAGGAGATGGGGGTTGCTGGTTTTCAGTGGCAACTGATTCATAGACATCAGGAGCATTGGAGGCCCCAATATCAGCTGAAACTGATGCAGAGGCACCAACATCATTGGGGTCTGGTGGCATAGGGCCACCAGATGCCTCGTCAATCATAGGCTCTAAACTACCAGCAGGAATACTTGCACCAGCAGCTACATTGCCACTTGGCAACATAAAAGGTAACAAGGGCCTGTATTCTCCAACAAAATTGGTTTTCATGGTTGCAAAAAGTTTGGCAGTTAATTTACTTATTGCTTTTGGGGTTTTATCGGAGGTTCAAAGTTTAATATCATCTGAAGAAATCTAGGATACATTAAGAATTTATGTTTGGTATCCTTGATATTTCTAAGCATTTCCTCAAAGATATATTTTGAAAAATTATAAGTTCTCCCCTGAGCCAAACAAATTATAGCAGTTGCAATAGAGCTAGAGAACTGATCCCAACCCCCAGACTTAAGACTAAGACACTGAAGGAGAGTGTGGACTAAAAACCTCCATTTAGGGAAAAATTTATTTTTATACCAAATGAATTTCCCATTAGTGGGATACCCTATGCTGGCCAAACCAGTAATAATCTCTTCTCTATTGTTTTAGACACACCCCCTTCATCATCTAATTGTAACTGAGTCCTTATGAGTGACTCAATGACTACATACTCTTGTCCATCTATAATGGCCACAATCTCCTTGGGTTGACCCTCGGGAGATCTCTCAAAAGTTGTGGCCCAGAATTGCTTGACTAAAGAGTCATAAACAACAGATGGACAGAAGGTTAGAGCATACCTGAGCTTTGATCAAAGAAGAAAGCCTATCATTGGATCATATACATCACACCCTTTCGCTCTTTCCAAGAATGCAACCTTGTTATGATCAACTTTGAAAGCTAATGATGCCATTGAATTATTCTGAGAGGGTAGAAGATGGATTTGGTTTCAAAATGGGAGGGAATTGTGCAATTAGGTCGAGGGATATCAATAATTGGTTATTTAAGGAGGTTACTTAAAATAACTGTTTAAATCGGCAAAAGATTCGCATAGAATCTTTGACCAATTTTGACAATAATCAAATCCCGTTTTTAATCCCCAATTATTATGAAATCAGCAGCAATGAAAATTCACTCAGCAGAAACCATTTAGTCAACCAGCAGGAACGACTGAACGTTTGACCACTGTTTCCATATCAAAGCAACCAGCAGAAACCATTGCCCCTCAGCAGAAACAATCACGTTACCAGCAGGAGTATAGAAAAGATAAATCCTTATGTACATAACAGTGCATTAACAGTCTCCATACTTAACCTTTATTTATCCAAATACCAACCAATTAATTACAACCATAAATTCTACCAACCAAAGATTCCATATTTACTATGCCTATTTAACCAACCCCTTGCCTCACAACATACATCAAACCAAATAACCCTAACACCAAAGTCGATTTCCTACCAAACCATCATGAATAACTCTCCCAATCATCCCATTGAAGTATCTTCAGACTCATCTGAGAGTGAGCCATCCAATGATGGATGGTTAAACTACTTTCCTCGTGGTTACTCCAGCGTGACTTACATGTCTAGAGACCCTCCTCATAAATCACCATTTGTTTGCACTTCTTCAGAGGATGATGATGATGAGCATGGTGGTTCTTCCAGACCAGCGATGAATGTTGCTCCTCTTGCCATTGTACCACCTTCTTCTGTGCTAGTTGCAAATCCTTTAGCTCAAGGACCACGACCCTCCACCTCAAACCCTGAGAAGAGAGCTCAAGTGGTTGGTCTAGCTGCGAAGCCAGTATGGGAGTTCATCAACAGGTGGGGAAAGGAGCATCAGAGGATGCGGAAAGAGGAGAGCTGAGTAGGTGCCTAGAAGATGGAAGCTCGAGTCTGAAGTAGTCTTTTGTGAAGCTTGTTAGAATGGAGTCATGATGTAATCAGCAGCAATGTTTTAAAAAGTCTTGTAATGTTACACTGCATATAAGAATGCAGTGTGTTTATATGAATAAAGGACTTTTGTAGTTTAATATTTTGCTATCTTTTGCCACTGATTGTGTGTTTGATACTAGATCTGCAATATGGTTAGTAGAATACAGAACATACAAAACAAATATATATACAAATATATACATATACACAAAAATATACAACATAAAACCTCCCCTTAAACCAGAAACCTCCCCTTAGGCATAATCCTCCCCTCAAACACAACAATCAGGGGTTGATCATGCCTATATGGACAATCAAAAATTGAAACCTTGGACCATCAAAAGCTTTAGTCAACAAATCAGCTACATTTTTATCTGTATGAATTTTAACCACTTTAATAAGGTGTTTTTCATTAGCATCTCTAATAAAGTGGTGTTGAATTTCTATGTGCTTAGTTCTTTGATGAAAAACATGATTTTTAACAATGCAAATTGTACTTTGGTTGTCTATAAAGATCTTAGTATTCATAAAATTGAACCCATAGTCCAATAACTGATTTTGAATCCAAAGTACCGACCACAACAACTAGCAACAAAGAACATATTCGAGCTCGATAGATGATGTAGCCACTATGGTATGCTTCTTGCATTGCTGTGAGATTAATCTCCTTCCCATAAACCGACAACCCCAAGAGTAGATTTTCGATCAAAGTTTGCACCAAGATAGTCACTATCACTATAAGCTTCCAACTCAAATGGAGATTCTCTAGGATACCAAAGACCCAACTTAGGTTGACCCTTGAGATACTTAAAAATCTTCTTGACTGCAGTCAAATGGGAAGTTAACGAAGTGACCTGATGCCTGGAACAAGCACTGACTGCAAACATAATATCAGGCCTAGAAGCAGTCAAATACATGAGTGAACGAATCATAGATCTGTGGAGGTGAACGTGAACAGCAGGATCTGGTTCATTATTTGAGTTAGTCTTTGGAGCTTCATAGGGAGTAGTGGCAGTCCTAGCTAGTTCCATAACAAACTTCTTGAGGATGTCATGCACATATTTATCTTGATAAATGAAAATACCATCTGATTTCTGCTGCACTTGAAGGCCCAAAAAGAATGTAAGCTCACCCATTGCACTCATCTCAAACTCACTTTTCATCAACTCCTCAAATTCCCTACACCAAGCTTCTTTGGTAGAACCAAAGATAATGTCATCCACATACACTTGAACAAGAACGATATCCCTGGAGTTCTTCTTGATAAAGAGAGTCTTATCAATAGCACCTCTCATGTAACCATGTTTCAGAGGAGCGAAGTGAGCCTAACATACCAAGCCCTAGGTGCCTGATGAAGTCCATAGAGTGCTTTAACCACTTTGTAGACCATATCCGGATTGTGAGGGTCTACAAATCCTTTAGTGAGTGACATACACTTCTTCCTCAATTTCACCATATAAGAAAGCACTTTTTACATCCATCTGATATACCATGAAGCCCATGTAAGAAGCAAATGCCAAGAAGAGTCTGATAGCTTCTACTCTAGCAACATGAGCAAAAACCTCATCATAATCAATCCCTTCTTCTTGTATGTGACCTTGGGCAACCAACCTAGCCTTATTCCTCACCACAATCCCCCTTGCATCCCTCTTACACTTCATAATCCACTTTGTGCCAATGGCATACTTGCCAAGAGGCAGCTGAACAAGCTCCCAAACATTTTGATTTAAAAATTGTTGCATTTCTTCTTGCATAGCAGCTACCCAATCATCATCTGCCAAAGCATGTGCAACACTGGTAAGTTCAACTTGAAAGAGGAAACAAGCAAAGCAGACAATGATGGTAGTCTCGTGATTGATCCTATGTTGATCCCGAATGTGGCGAAATGCGATTCACCAAAACTTGTCTTTTCACCCCGCTTTTAGTTTGCAACAGATGAAGTAGGATCACCAATTATGAGAGATTGTGGATGTATTGTGTTAATCCTCTTTGTGACATTAGGACTAACATCGACTGATGTGGCCAGATTAGTGATAGTAGGACCAAAGTCATCATCATAATAAGAAGAATAAAAAATGCATATTCTTGACAAATGATGAATGCCATCCAATTCAGAGCTTGTATATTGTGAATTGGCTAAGTCAGATGGACTTGAAAATCTGGTGGGAGAGTCAACTAAACCCAGAGTATCAACAGATTGAGTAGTGGAGGGAACCACAGGAACAACATCACTAGCGTATGAACAGAACACTACCGTAGAATCTCCATCAAAGAATCGACCCATTACCGCCAAATTGACATCGCAGTTTTCGACCAAGAGGATCGACACATTACAGCGAGGAACAAATACATTATCAGTGAGATCAAACTTCCTGCGAGCTTCAATAGTTTCCGCCTTAAGAGTTCTCTCTCTCTTTGGAGAATTCATAACCATACTTTTCAAAGATCATCCTTTGCAAAGATGCTCTTGGCTTCAAGCTTCACAAGCTCTTCAAGCTAAATCACTTGAAGCTCATTCGTGTCCTTGGTACCGAAAAGTGGTTAGTAGGAAAAAGGAACAACAATAGGTTGTTCATCACAATAAATCTGACTCATCATCTAAGGAACCTGCAATGTTAGTTTGAGTAGCTTGTGGTTCTGCAGAAAGATTAGATTTATAACAAGTAGCTTGTGGCTCATCAGCCTTTCTTTCAAATTTACCCAAATGATCACTGGTGTTTAAGATGGTCACATGACAACCAAAAGGTTTAAAGTAGCTTATGGTGGGAATCTTGCAAGACAAAAGTTCATAAGGTGTCTTATTGTGAGGATGAGTTATCAACACCCTGTTCAAAACATAACAGTAAGATCGATCGCTTGATCGAACATGGTAGGTAACTTTGAATCAGCAAGCAAAGATCTTGTTGCTTCAATTAGGGTTATGTTCTTCCTTTCAGCAACTTCATTTTGTTGTGGAGTCCTGGAATTGCTATAATCCTTTTTATCCTCTTAGAAGCACAAAGTTCAATTAATTTGGCCTTCTTGAACTCTGTCCCATTGTCACACCTAATGGCTTTAACCTTTTATTCAATCGGTTCTCAACTGTGGCAATGAAATTTTGAAGAACCTAAAATGTTTCATCCTTAGTCCCCAAAAGAATGCCCAACAATACCTCTTGTAGTCATCAAGAACCACCAAACAATAGTACTTGTGATCAATGCTTATGATAGATGTGGGACCAAAGAGGTCCATATGCGAAGCTCGCAGAGAGTCTCAAATAATGTCGATAGCGAATAGATTTATATGAAGCCTTGTGCTGCTTTCCCTTGTTGCAGGCCACACAATTATGCTCATTAGTAAAGACTTTGGAAGGAAGCCCATGAACTAAACCATGTTTTGCCAGCTTGTTGATAGTTTTGAAATTGACATGAGCCATCCTTCTATGCCATTTATTAGATTCATCCAAGGATGCCTTTGCCACCAAACAAGCTAAATCTCCTTCAGGCTGTACATCATTGAGGTTGAATGTATAAAGATTATGTTTCATAGGAACCTTTAGAACAACTTGATTGGCATCAGGTATTTGGAAGTCTTTGGAAAGTACAAGTCATTCAGTATCAGTGAACATAACACAATTTTTCTTGTCACAGATTTGAGAAACAGAAAATAAGTTGAAGTTTCTTAGTTGTTCCACATAATACACATTCTCAAAGTCCAGCTTGGAAGTTCTAATGGTTCCCTTCCCTGTAATTTTCCCATCTCCTCCTCCAAATGTAACAGTACCCCCTTGAAGAGATACAAAGTCATGCAATTTGTCTCTGTTCCCTGTCATACTCCTAGAACATCCACTATCAACAATACCTAAATCTTTATTAGTATGAGGATCATCCTACAAGTTAAAAGATATACAACAACATTAGTATACATGGAGACCCAAGTCATTATTGACTTGGACCTGCCTTGTGGATCATATTAGAAAAACCTGCAGATTGATGAGATCCACTATTGTTCTTGGAACCCTTCATGAATGATGGTCTATTTTGTGTCCAAGAGCAACCTGCTGAGGGCTTAACAGCAGTATCCCACCTTGCCCCCCTTTTGTTCAATGGGTCATTATTAACAGGTCTATATCCATTTTGAAAATAAGTACTAGTAGGTCTGATGAATGGCCTAGCAACATTTCTTCTCCAACATGATGAAGATGGTCTATCGGCAGAAACTGGGTTACCAATAGGAACTGGTCTATCAGCAGGAACATTTCTACCAACAGTAACTGGTCTACCAGCTGAATTGGTTCTGCCAGTCCTCACATGTGTTCTAGAGGGAACAAATAGAGGAATTTTGGTCACATCATTCCATATTGGTATATGTCTCTGTTGATTAGTACAAACACTCATTTGTTTCTCATAAAAATCACAATATTTGATAAGATGAAGTGTACTACCACCAACAAAACATGATTTATTCTTAAAATTCTTGTTTATAACATTAGGAGTATTATCACAAACAAACTTATTCAAACCACAACCAAAATCAGAACTATTTTTAACAGAATCAAAATAACAAGAAATGTTTTTAAAATAAGCTATCTTTGAAGAAGCTTCATTAACAAAGAACTCTTAGGGCTTCGTGAACTGGTAAAGGCTTGGGAGGCGTACTTAGGAGTGTAGACTCTTCATTTGAATCACAACGGCATAGTCTTTAGATCGAGTCTCAAGTCCTATGACTAGAAGAACAAGAGACAAAATCATTAGTTTCACCGCCTCCCGGATAAGTCAGGACTTTCGCCACAGTCATATGTGATTCATCCAAGTTCAGGTGGTCTAACAATACCATTGATTGAGGAAGGGTGCATTTCACCGCTTAACAAATTTTTCGATATTTTTCTTCCTCTTGATCAAGATTAAAAACACTATAGTCATTAGGGTCATATACCTCATCTGAACCAATGTAATCCCTGAAGCCCAACCCCATCTTGGTTTTTACAGACATAGAACTTTTCCTTAATTTGTCTAGATTTTTAGCTTTTTCTTGCCACTCTTTATGTCTAGCCACCTCTTTATCTAATTTAGCCTTTAGATCCTCCTTTTCTACATTAGCCTTAATATTTTCATTTTCAGTATATTTTAACAAGTTAGTGGTGTTCTCCAAATCTCTTTCTAATACTCTAATTCTCTCTTCAAGGGCCAATTGATTTTGTTGGTACCAGGCCTTTTGTTTTTCTAAAGATTTAACAGTTTTCTTATATGCCTGAACCTGAATAAAATTTTCTTAATATTGGCCATTAACATCATCAAATTCACTTTTAAGAGCATCATATCTAGCATTACAACCAAATATACAATTTGTACACGAGATGTGATGCCCATCATCACAAACTCATCAGCAGACGTCGACAACCAATCCAACTAGAAGATTTTCATCACGAACTTCATCCACATGAGCATCCTACCAACCTTTGAGTCCGAGACATTAAAGCTTTATGTTTTACGTCCTCATCTTCCTTGAGCTTGTATGCAATATACATTCTCCTCACTTCCCTTTTTATCCGGGCATTCTCCGCAAAGTGACCTACTTGGTTGCATTCAAAGCACGATCTTTTTCTGCCAAACCCGCCGCCTCTCTTCCTTGTAGTCGAACTTCCTCCCAGAACCCTTCTCAAACCTATTGACTTTTACAGCAAGCATGGCCATCTGCCATTTGAGGTCCATCTCCTATAAATCCCATTTATCCACTTGTTCAAAATCTTCATAGGCCAACTGTTGTTGGTCATCAGTCTCAACAACAAATGAGTAAAGCACATCCTCTATCATAGTATTGGACTTTGATTTTCTTGTAGAAGAAGTGTGTGTTCTGGTTGCTGCTGATGAAGAAGTAGGACTCTCAGCATAAGACACTATTGTGTTAGCGTTGGTAGCACTAACAAAAGCTGAGTTTGATGGATTTGGAGAATAGGTAGAATGACCCTTGATATCAATTTCAAGAGATCTAAGCTTATTGTATAAGTCATCGAAGCTTAAATAATCAAGGCCTCCCTTTGCCTTGAGAGCGAGAGAAACCTGCCTCCAGGAAGAAGGTAAAGCACGCAGGAACTTGAGGTTGCACTCCTCATTGTCAGGTTTGGCCTTCATCTGATTGAGATGGCTCAGGATTTTCTGAAACCTGTCATACCCCTTGTGTATGCCCTGATCTTCAGAAATTGTGAACTCCTGAAAGCTCTGCTTGAGCATAGACTTCCTCATCTTCTTAGACTCTTCGTTACCACCAAACCTTGCTTTGATGGCCTTCCAGATCTCTTTTGCATCATCAAGATGATGAAAGTCGCTCATATGCTCATCTGGTAGTGCTTGGAACAAGGTAGTCCTAGCCTTTGTTTCCCTCTGAAGGGCAATAGCTTCTTTAGTTGTTGCTGCTGGAAGAATGATCACATTACCTTATGTATCTCTACCAATCTTCTTCTTATTGTTTCCTTTTAGAACAATGTTCCAGAGATGGTAGTCATTGTTGGTGATGTAATTTTCCATCCTCATAGCCCATATGTCATATTCGTCCTTCTTCAGATAGGGAAATTTTGCATTGTTGTTGGACATGGTAGTAACTACCTGCTGAATTGTAGACTGAGCATTGGATGACTCAGGCTTCTCCTCATTGTCTGAGTCTGAATGTTTTGATGATGTCATTGTTAGAGTGAATCTAGGGTTTTGTGAAAGAGAGTAAGGATGTCTTCTTTAAAAGATTCTCATTAGGCTCTGATACCACTTGTTGGATCAGTCCCAGATAGATCTTAAGAGCCTTAATGAACGTATAGTAAACCTGTGTAATCATAATTAAACTATGGAGAACCTTTATTAGACTTATGTCCACGCGGAATATGAATACAAGAATTAAGAAGACAATAAACACAAAATACTTGATCCTCTATGGATCTATATTCAATTACTAAAGATGTTTTTTATAAAGTGTCCATAAACCCTAGCCACAGGTTTCTTTTATACTACCAGAAACCCTAATTCTGCAGCTTACAAAACACGTAAAAGATATGCATTATCTCTTCCTAAATTAACTCATGCATATCCTAACTAAATACTAATAATACGGAAACTACATATCCGCAGACACAATAATAACTATCGCCAGAATCGCACTATCCACAGAATCGCACTATCGCTAGTAAATACTAATACTATCAGCAGGAACCTTTATCACCAGGAACCCACTGTTACAATAATTCCTAACAACTATTGTTCTGCAGGGGCGTATGGATGCATCCTAGATTTATTACATTATCCGATATGTTATGATTTGTTCGGTGAATGATGTCATGTGCACACGCGTCTTCACGATCGGGAGGCGATCACTCCATGGTTACTATGGTTACTATTGGTTACTACTGGTTGCTATTGCCACTATTGATATTATTATATTGTCCGTTGGCTCGTGGTGGATTATTGACCTTCCTTTTTACCCTACTCTACACCTTGATATACCATATATATTGTCCGACTTTCCTTACTTTGTTCTCTGCTAGGCCCATTTTTATTGTATCGTTATATCATGCTCTTGGCTTTTTAAGCTCAACCGCATTTTTTCTCATGCGGTACATAGGCTAGGAGTTGGGGTTTGTTTGGGTTGAGAGATGAGTTGATATACAGACCATGCCTAGTCATCTTAGACTTCAATTGATTATGTTTTGATATTATTAGACTTGGTTATCATATTTCTGTTTTGGAGTTTTCTTGCTTGAATTTATGTATTGTAAGTCGTGTTGACTTGATTTTCCTTATTTATTTATTTAAGACTTCCGCTGGTTGATTTATGTCCATTGTGTATGCTTTGATATGATACCATACTGTGATACTTCTATCCTTATCGGGTTGGGGTGTTACAATTATGGTATCAGAGCCCAGGTTTACGACTTGTAGTCAGGACTTGTGACATATGGACCCTAGGATTTGACCCGTAGAGCTTAGGTTTAACTGGTGAGGATTTGGGTAGACTTTAGGTTTCGTTCTCGTCATTTCCATTCATGCGTTTCATCTTGTTTTCTTATCTTTGCTAATCGTTTTGATAATCGTTCAGATGGTGGCTACACGCAGAAATGGGAGGCTGGTGGGGACGAACCCCCAATTTTGAAGCCATGATAGCCAGTGCTCTGGCTAACGCTCTCCCTAACATCACTGCTGAGTTGGTCACTACCATCACCAACAATATCAGAAACGGTGTTGGCTCTTCAGGCGGAGGTGGTGGTGGAGATGCCAACACACCTACTCTAATTCATGTCTGGATCGAGCGATTCAACAAGCTCAAGCCTATTCCTTTTTGCTCTGCTGCTACGCCTACCGAGGCGGAAGATTAGGTAACACGCATGGAAAAGTTGTTTAACGTTTTGGGATGTGCATATTAGTTCAAGACCAAGCTTGCTACTTTTAAGCTGGAGGGCGACGCTCTCAACTGGTGTAAGGCGTACCTCCTAGCCAAGGAGGAAAATTTCATTGATACGTGCTCTTGGAACACCTTTCACGAGATATTCTACAAGCAGTACTTTCCGGAGTCCGAACAGCAGCGATGCGAGCGGGACTATAATGCGATCTACCAGTTGGACCGGGAGAATTCTCATGAGTATATGCAGAGGTTTATGAGGCTAGCAGGTTTTATTGGGTCTATTGTGGGGATGCGAGAGACAAGCCCGACATTTCAAGTGGGGCTTAAAGAGATGGGTGTTGGATAGATTGATCAACAATGACTACGCTGAAGTAGTACAGGTAGCGGACGCAGCCCGCAATTTAGAGTTGCTCCATGCTGATCAAGGTTTTAATAAGTGGGGTAAGGAAGGCGATAGGATTAATCACCGGGGTTGCCATGATCAGGGGTATGAGGATAGAGGTCGTCAGGATCGGGAGTATGACTCGAGACGTCAGGAGTCTCGGGATCAGAAGCAGCGTAAGGGTAGTAGATCTGGATATGACCGTCAGAGTCAAAACAGCAGTGGTCAGCGTCAGTATAAAGACCATTCTTCTCGTGGTTCCAGTTATGATCGTTCTGCAGTTTCTTCTACTTAGAGGAGGTCTACTGAGGCGTTGCCTCCTCTTCCTAATTGCACTATTTGTGGAAAGCCCCATCCGAACGAGTGTTACAAGGCTTCTGGAGCATGTTACCCATGCGGGTCCATGGGGCATAAGGTGATGGACTGCCCAAAGAAAAGAGTCAATGGGGGTGAAGAGAGGCCAGCTCGTCAGTAGTTTCTTTTATTTCTTTTCCTTGATACTGATGTTTGACGTTTATTTCCTTTCCTTTGATACATTGGTGTGACGTTTCGTTGAATAAGATTCCTTGAATAAATTATGTTCTCTTTGGATGTTGGATGATTGTTTTATTTTGGAAGATTTGACGAACAGATGAAATACCTGATTCTATTGCCGACGTGTTTCAATTCGATGGTACTTGCTATGTTCCGTTACGTTCCTTATATGTTCTGCTTCTCTGATTTCAAATCCGTTAGTGATGATTGTTTCGGACCAACCCTAAGATGTAGAATGGACCGTTAGGTTGTTGATAGGATTGATTTTCACGACTTGATTTAAAGTATGGTCATCATGAAGGTATACTCATATGATGCTGGTATTATAACGCTTGGCCAACGTGATAATACTTACATCATATGACGTACCCTCATTGTGATCATAGGATGTCTCGAGGAGTGCCTTAGAGCTTAGAATTTTGGCACCTGATTAAGATTGTCTGAGTTTAGCAAGACCTTGGGATCATTCTGCCTATACGTTTAATCTACGTTCATCGTGATGGGATTTGATACATTTGAATTCTCGGCACGCGTTCATCTCTGTAAAGTTCCTACCGTTTGATCTCTGTTACCCTCATTTCGTTGTAATCTTGTATGTCTCCGTTGTTTTCATTCGTGTTCACTTCAATTTTCGAGGACGAAAATTTTCTTTTAGAGGAGGAGAGTTGTAAAACCCTAAAATCGTAAATGCGTCAAAAGACTTGTTGGGTCTATTATAGATTTGATGATACAAAATAAGAAGAATGAAACATGAAGGACTAAAAGTAACAAGAAGGGAAACTACTAAAAGATGGAGGATTTGGAAGATTCTAGAAGATATGCTTAAAAGAATATTTAGTTTCCTAATTGTATTATGATTCCTCTTGTAAACCCTAGATGTCTCTAGTATATAAAGAGACATAGGGTCATTAGTTTTATAGTACGCACAAGATGTAAACAAAAACACAGGGAACCTAGGCGTAGGGATTGGGAAAACGCCTAGGGATAGTTAGTTAGTGTTAGATCAAGTCTTTGATCTTTATTATAGTTAGTTAATTTATGATAATAAAAAACCTTGTTCATAATAATGTTGATTCTATGTTTGAATATTCCGCTTTCATTATTATGTGTTCCTAGATATAATATTAGACCTCGTCTAAGAGCTTACAACGATCCTAACATGTGGTATCAGAGCCTGGGCTCGTGATATCTAGGATCTACAAGGTTTTTCGAAGAGAAAAGAAGAAAAAAATTCGAGGACGAAAATTTTCTTTTAGAAGAGGAGAGTTGTAAAACCCTAAAATCGTAACAAAAGACTATTATACCCTCAATCAATAATCCGTAAAATAAAATGGGCTCGTTAATTACGTTGGACATTTAATTGCTTACACAAGACATTGGAAATAAAAGTTACACTTAAAATATAAATGAATATAACACATTTAAATGTTACACGTACTACTTAATAGACAAAATAAATAAAATGTACAAGTTAATATTGGAAGGTAAATTAAAATTGTGATTTGGTCTTTGCTCCCCTCTTTGTTTGGCCAAACACACGACCCACACTCACACCATATCTTTTCCACAATTAGCTCATTCTTATCAAAATATAACTTCCCATATCTCATTAAAATCTTGCACACAAAAAAACCCTAGTCTCCCAAATAAAAGTTACGGCAAAAAACACTTCTCCATTCCATCTAAAATTTGCCGCCAAGAAGCAAGGTCTAAAGGAGGTTGTATGAGTTCCGTCTAGGCTGCTAAATCGTGTACTTGGTACGAGTATTTATTGGTTTTGGTTGTGGTTTGTACTACTGCTGCTGTCGTGGGTTTATAGCACAAAAGGGTGCCTTGGTTTGCTTGTTTTATCCATTGTTTTCCCTCATCCTTACACGCTACAAGGTATCATCATTACACCACATCGTCTCCTTTTATTTCTCGTTTTGGTCGTGTGAATATGTCCTCCATGCGCATGATTGTACCTATATAAAACATGTTACATAAGTGATAAAACATAACCAAGTAAATCAAATAAAGAGAGCACACAAAAGCATGCATAAAACCATACATATGTCGAATGAAAAATGTACCTGGGATCTTGTTTTTCGAATCTACTTGTGGACTTTTTGTCATGCTAGGTTCTTTGTTATTGTCAAGGCTAAATCGCAAGTATATAAGTGGTATTATTTTCGAATAGAGTGTAAAAGTCTTGTGATAACTACATGAAATCATAATATGCATTGATGTGTATGTCGTGTATATGTGTACAATGAGTGGGGTCTTGGAATCTGATTTTTAACCTCATATAATACATGTTCCTTTTGTAATTATCAAGCTTAAATGGATTTAAAGCATGTAGACATATTTGTTATTAATTGTGTCGACTTGGAGCTAGGTCTAGGGTTTCATTTGTTGGTTTAAAGAGGCGCATAAAATTCTGTTTTGGGGGTGGGTGTCTCGACACATTATGGGTCACACAAGAAGATTATATAGACTAGTATTAAACGTGTCTAAATGGTTAATAACAAATATGGAAGTCGTAATCATGATCTATGGTTTCGTTTAGTCATTTTTTTTCGTGTCGTATGGTTTGTTTTAAATATGTAAGTCTCGACCTAAAATAGGTAACCACATAGGTCATCTAAACTTGTACTAATCGAGTTAAAATGGTGTATAACGTTAAGTAAATGCATGACGTAAAACTATGGTTGTTGATATGTACATATACGAATTATATAAAATTCAAGGTTAGATTCATAATTATTGAAACTAAAAGGTTTGATTTGTAAATATAATAACTAAAATGGGATAAATGAGAAGAAGGGGTAAAGTGATATATTTACACTTAAGACCCTACACTTTGTAATATTTACACTTTACACCCTAAACTTGTGTAATTTGGCATAAATGATCCTTAAAGTATAATAACACTCATTTAACCTAATATGACATTAAATGCATCATAAATGGCTAAACTTACTAAATATGAAAACCTGCTAATTATGGAAACCTGCCTAAAATAGAAAGTTACTTAAAATAGAAAGTTACTAAAAGTGAAAACCTGCTAAAAATGGAAAGCCGTCTAAAATGAGTAATCTAATTCTTAATAAGCGTTACCTAATTCAAATAGGTTCCGGGCGGCGGGATTGATTCTTCTCGTGACTTTACTTTCATATTTTGCTTGCTTCGAATAAGGTACAGATATTCTAACCTTTCTTATAAGGTTTCTCATGATCTCTTTGCATCTCTGATCTCTTACTATTTGTTTATTGAACCTTTTCTCTGATATTGAACCTCTGATATTGAACCATTGCTATTAACCCCCTCTGTTATTGAACCTTTGTTACTGAACCTCTGTTATTGAACCTTTCATATTGAACCTTTCATATTAGATTATTGCTATGAACCTCTGAATTGTGAACTAATGATATGGAACCTTGATTATGATGACTCACCTATTGTTTACTGTGGACCTTTTACTTTGACCTGTCAGTTTGATACCCGAGCCGTTATACTAGGCATGGGGGTTCCATGTCCGTGTCATTGATACACCAATGGCATGACTCGAGTGTGGTTGAGTGATGTTCCACACCGTCCCTATTCTGTATTGATTATGCACGCTTTGGATATATATTGTATGGCCATTATTGTTCTACAGGGCGTATGGATGCATCCTAGATTTGTTCTCATTATCGATATGTTATGATTTGTTCGGTGAATGATGTCGTGTAATACGCGTCTTCACGATCTGGGAGATGATCTCTCCATGGTTACTATGGTTACTATTGGTTACTACTGGGTTGCTATTGCCACTATTGATATTATTGTATTGTCTGTTGGATCGTGGTGGATTACTGACCTTCCCCTTTTACCCTACTCCACACCTTGATATACCATATATATTGTCTGACTTTCCTTAGTTTGTTCTCTGTTCAGTTTCATTTTTATTGTATCGTTATATCTGTTCACTCCGCATTTTTTTCCTGCGGCAGGTACATAGGCTAGGAGCTGGGGATTCTTTGGGTTGAGAGATGAGCTGATATAGAAACCATGCCTAGTCATCTTAGACTTCAATTGATTATTTTTTGATATTATTAGACTTGGTTATCATATTTCTATTTTGGAATTTTCTTTCTTGAATTTATGTATTGTAATTCGTGTTGACTTGATTTTCCTTGTTTATTTATTTAAGACTTCTGCTGGTTGATTTATGTCCATTGTGTATGCTTTGATATGACACCATACTGTGATACTTCTATCCTTATCGAGTTGGGGTGTTACAATAACCAAACCAAAACCATTTTTGGATCAAACCCACGACCACACAACACCCGAATGAATATAAATATATAAGTATGATCAAATTCTGTTATGTATTAATATGATTATTAGGGTTTTGGGTGTGTTAGGTTGTTGGGTTTAAAATGTTTTCGTACTTGTAATCGGATTGATTTTGATCTTGGTGTCGTGGTTTAGGTCGTGTATGTATGGAACGAAATGGTATGTGAATGCATGTGGGTTGGAATCGGGGTGAATTTAAAACCTAGAATTAACGTGTGCATGATAAGGGTGTGAGTCGAGAGTGGTAATTAGGGTATATGCATGTAAGGTTTGTGTTGTGTGCGTATGTTATACTGTATGGTATGTAATCAGTCGAGTGTTATCAAGGAATATGCATGGTCTTGTGGGGTGAGTTTGAAGCTGATTGCATAGTTATTGTGTGGGTCGTTTGGTGTTTTTAAAGTGTGTCATGAGAAATGCGTCATTGGATAGTCGTAATGCATGATTACTTGGTCGTAGTTGTAAGTTCTAGGAGTCGCGATCGAAGGTGAAAATGTATATCGAGATAGAATATAACTAAAATTGAGTGACATTGAATCTTTAGTTTATTTACACTTCAAACCCTAAGCTTTGGAAAATTGTCACATGCAAATCCTAGACTTTTATGAATTGACATATTACAACCTTAATCTATTATAATTATAATATTGAGTTTTGGAGTTTAGTTACTTGTCGCAATAAACCTTAAAATATGGTAAGTTACACTTTAAACCTTAAAATATAATAAGTTGTTATATTTAAACCCTAATTTGACAAATTAAGGATATGAACCCTAAAACTACTAATTCGGGAAACTTACTTAATTCGAAAAGTTACAAAAATAGAAAGTTTCTAAAATGGAATGAAACCCTAATTTTGAAATATGAATAACTATGAGCCTAGATCTATGAAATAACCTTCTAAATATTAAATGACCATTATTCGTGTAGAACCGGAGGAAGGAGTAGCTTTGTTTTCCTTTTGTGTTTCTTGTGATTTGCTTTACGATTTGAGGTACATATATGTTATCCCTTTTCGTGAGGGATTCTCATGAATTTTTATCCTTGACTTTGTTTCACTTATGATATTCCTTTGCTATGATGCTTTTGATATGATTCCTGATATTATCCTTTGATATGATTCTTTTCGTTATTGTTAATACAAATAAACTGCAAAAACGTTTATTAATATTTAGCGATCTCTTTGTGTTTTGTTGATAACAAATATGATGTTATCATGAGTAAAATTATAAGGATACATGTTATTTTTGTAAAGCATCTACATATATAGTCATTTAATACAAATTGTTGTAATAATTCATTTGTTATAATAGTTTATTAGGATGGGTAAAAACCATTACCTATGAACCATCCCCATGGAGCATAACCATAACTTATGGAGTTAACCCATAACCCATTTTCTAGATGTATTGCATCTTGTAGATACATTGTATCTACTTGGATACCCATTGTCCAAAGTCTAGGACCCATGACCCATGACCCAAAACCCATGGGCAAAGAGGAGCGTCCCACGGTTCCCCCAGTTTACACTGGACGGATCCCTCAAGTAAGGGATTCGTGCAACAGTAGCAAGAAATTGCCTATAAATAGAGAGCCATTTATTCATTGTAACTCACCCCTCTTCTTACAAACTCTCTCATATATTCTTACATTCTTCTAACCTAAGATCACTTGATCTAGAGTGTAGTTATTCTTTCTTTTGTTTTGATTCTCATATAGGTCCTTCTCTAAGGCGAGATCACGAGCATTCTATAAGTCATCCAAGCAAGGGGTCCTTTATTGATTTGTTCCTCCACAAGATTTCTGTAGCGAAGATCTCGTATTTCATATTTCACATATTTGTTGTGTTATAGTAGTGTTGGTTTGGTCCTTCGTGTTACGGACTCGGTATTTAGCTTTGTACCGGAAAAAGTGTAAGCGACGTTGTGAAGGCTTCTCTGCCGAGTTGAAGGATTTTGTTAACATAGTGCTTGAACTCTCGAGTAGGTGACTCGGGGAGTGGATTAGGGCAAGGAAGGTGTCCTTGTATTCGAACCACTATAAATCGGTTATGTCATTTCTATCCTTTACTTTACTTGTTTTCTTTTCTCGCATTACTTTTAGATCTATACTTTCTATTCATCCACATCGAATCTAAAGTTTTGAAACTAACTTAAAATCGGCAAAACTATTCAACCCCCTTCTAGTTTTCCACAATTGGCATCAAGAGCTAAGCTTACAAAAGTTTTAAAGTAAACCGTATTTTAAAAACTTTTCGATCACTATGGGTTCTGAAAATTACAAGGAAGGGCAATCCATGCAACGACCTCCACTACTTGAAACTAATGGTTTTATATATTGGAAAAATAGATTCGAAACGTATGTGAAGTCAAAAGATATTGATCTTTGGTACATCATTGTTGAAGGCGAATTTGAAGTACTGTCTTCTTTGGTAGTGTTAATTTGGGTAAAAGACAAAGAATCTTGGATATTATGCCTTTCAAGGTAGGAAGTCTTCCTGTTAAGATCTTGGCATTCCTCTAATTACAAAGAAGTTGTCAATAAATGATGTTAAACAGTTGGTTGATAAAGTTCGAAAGAGGGTGGAAGATTGGAAGAATAAATCCTTATCATATGCAGGAAGGCTGCAGTTAATTGCTTCAGTTTTATCCTCAATTCAGAATTATTGGGCCTTTGTGGTGTTATTTCCAAAGGCTGTTGTGAAAGAAATCAATAGTATCCTCAAAGTTTTCTTGTGGTGTCAAGGAAAGCTTGAGAAAGGGAAGGCAAAATTGCTTGAGTAATTGTCTGCGATCCTAAAATGTAGGTGGTTTAGGCTTGAAGTTACTTGGACCCCGGAATGAAGTGTTACTCATGAAGCATATATAAAAATTATTTGTAGAAAGAGAGTTTATGGGTGCAATGGGTGAATATTGTCAACTTAAAAGGAAGAAATTTTTCGAAAATAAGCTATGAGCACAATGATAGCAGTACTTGGAAGACTATTCTTGATTTAAGAAATAATGCGAGGAAGTGTTTAATGTATATGATTGGGAATGGTGAGGACACATCTATGTGGTATAATCAATGGCTTTCTCAAGGTCCTTCGAGCAATAATGTTAATAATAGAATGTCTTATGATGCTAGAATTGATGATGGATGTAGTGTGGCTGATATGATCTAGAACAATCAATGGAAATGGCTAATGAGTGGTATGATGAGCTTCCAGAGATCACTAGTATCCATGTTCCTTTTTTGCAAAATGGAGTTACGGATCATGTGAAATGGAAAACAAAAATAATAAGTTGGTTAAGTTTTCCATTAAAATACATGAACCGATATGATGAAGTAAAGCCTATAGTGCCTTGGTAGAGAATGGTATGATTTCCTCAATGTAATCCTTGTTGTGCTTTTATTCTTTGGATGGCGGTTAAAGGAAGCTTTCACTCAAGACAAAATGTTGAAATGGTATATTGGTCAACTACTCGCCTCTTTGTTCAAACACTAATGATTCCCATAATCATTTATTCTTTGAATGTGATTATTCAAAGAATATCTCGTCTATTATGAAAAAGAGAATGAATGTCTCAAGTATGCCTGATGATTGGGATGGAGTGGTTGACTTTGTGTCTAATTTTCCCTGTTTTAAGCCTGTATGGAGCATTACAAGAAGGCTAGTGTTGGCTACAACAATTTACTACATATGGAAAGAGAGGAATGATAGACTATTTGTAAGTAGAAAGAAAAGTGCAGAGGATGTTCTTAGAAATATTATCGAAAATATCATACTACAACTGATGGGGATTAAGGTGAAAGAATCAGTTCAAGTTAAAAAAGTAGCTGAAATTTGGAACCTAAAGTTCCAATATGGAAGTGTGACAGGATGAAAGCAGACGCATTTATTTGTTGTATGGAAGATGTGTTTTAAACGCATAAAGGGTATTTGGAATAAAGATTTTCTCGAGATCGATTGCTTTATTGAGATCAATTATTTGCAGCCATAACAATGGATAATTACCTTGTATCTTGGAGTCTATTCGGTGTGATTGTACCTATTTGGTCCTCTTAGCTCGCTTAGTTTGGCCTTGGGAGGAAACTAGTACCGTGTTTGGTCCAATAGGAGGTTTGATTAAGATAGGATGTACCATGAAGTAGGGCTTACCATTGTGTAGGGTATATGGCTCAAAGTGGACAATGTATGATGGGTGGAATAGAGAGAGTGAAAGATGATCCTTCTTGGTCACCCAATACTTTTTCAAAAGAGGTAATGGCTAGTCTTCCTCAAGGTGTGTGTTTCCAAGTAACTGAAGCCCTTTTATAGAGATGGAAATGTAGGTTGCTTGGTATAACCCTTGACTGGAAGGGATATGGGTTCCTAACGATGTCATTTACCTCTCCTACCTGATCATTGTGGATGATGGTTGAATGATCTTGGTAGGAAGGTGTTATGAAAATGTAGTTAGATGATATGGTGTAATTAAAGATGAATTCAAGTTGCTTGGATATTGCAGTGAAGAAGCTCCTCTATTTTTGAGTTTTGTCATAGTTTAGTTCTATCTGATGTCTTGTAGTTCTATCAGATATCGGGCGTATGTGTTCTTTCTGTTTTGTATTTCATTTGGGACATGTCCAAATCAGTGTTTGTTATTCTTATATTGTACAATGTTTGGAAGTTAATGTAACTCACTTTATGCACACACAAAAAAATAAAATAAAAATAAAATAAAAAATCTCATTAAGATGATGAAACTGAGATTTCAACACTAACACATACAGTAAAACCTCTATAAATTAATACTCGATAAATTAATAACCTCGATAAAATTAATAATTTGTCCGGTCCCAACTTGGGACCAGTACAAATTTAGACCCCAATCGATAAAATAATAAGATAATAATTTTTTTGAAACCCCAGTGTATATATATTAGTCCCAACGAAACTATAAATTAATAATTACTAAAATTTCATATATATGTATATATATATATATATATATATATATATATATATATATGTGTGTGTGTGTGTGTGTGTGTGTGTGTGTGTGTGTGTGTGTGTGTGTGTGTGTGTGTAAGAGGGATACACTCAAAATCCCAAGATTGTTTAGTAAAAATGAATCCATAGTACTGTTTTTTTATTGAACTTCAAATCTATATTGTTTATCTTACAATCTCCTTATCGCACAAAAAGAGTTGGTGCGTTGCTTTCTCGTATCAGCAACAAAAATGTTAATTTTATTTTCATAAAATGTGTATGTTAATTCATAAAATATTAATTGAAACTTGTTTTTCAAATTTTTAAATCTCTAATAAGTATACATCAGAACTAACTAAGATGTTAGACTTGAAAATTTAATGATCATAAGTAAAATCTCTTTAAATTAATAAATTATTAATTTATCGATATAATAATATCTCGTTAAATTAATAAAATATCTCGGTCCCAACACTATTAATTTATAGAGGTTTTACTGTAAAGTAGAAACAAAATTTTTGATCTGGTACACTTCCTTTGATGAAAATTAGCACTAAAAAATAAAATTTATCAACCCATGTAAAATATCTAAGTATATTTATACAGAATGAGTACAAATGGATCAAGGTTTTGAGGGGCTTTTTGACTGTAATGTGTAGACAAGCGGCTTATAAATTACTATAAGATTAATCAATTACTGATTATGTGTTATTAAATTTGACTTCATCCAGGTCATGGACTCGTGGGTCATGGTTCAAGCCAAAACAAAGAGCAGATACAACTTAAATAAAGAAAAAATCAACATGACAGGGATGTCAACCCGTGTAACTCTTTAGTTTGATGGTGAAATGCTAAAGTTGCTAACGCAATAACCACAATATTCTAATGAATGAATACCGTATTCACCAATATATAACTAGCAAAAATATTGTTTGGTGTTGTTTATGATCCTACATTCCAACTGTTATATAAATCTACCAAAAAAAATATGGACCCAAAACTTTTCGTGTCTGAGATTCGGTTTAACTTATTAGATATTGACCTTTAAAATTAAACGTTTGGTTTACTATTTTTAATCTAGTTTAGTATTAAAATTAAATTACACGATGCACTTTAAATTGTACACATGATAAATTAAAATCAATAAAGGCGTGGAGATCACAACGGCGAGGCTCGCCACTCCCACGTGGAAGGCTCGCCACTCCGCTTCGTCCTCGCCACCACACCATGTGGCCTCGCCATTTTCATCCTCGCCGTCCAACGACGGTAAAAGACAAAACCAAATTTAAGTTAACCGCTTAAACACAACGGTTTTTTTTTTTTTTTTTTTTTTTTTTTTTCAAATTCAAATATTACCCACCTATAAATTATACCAACATTTACACAAAAATTCACACTTCTTTCAAACACAATTCAACTTCAAAATTCACACTTATACTAAAATTCAAATATTATGGCTTGCCTCCCGTGATTCCGTAAAGATATGCAAACGACGTGGTAAATCAATGCAATAACGACGATGAGGCTCTAAAAAACGGCTATTATACGCGAATCGAATTGTTTGAGCAAAGGATGGAGAAGCTACGGATGAGAAAACTACAAGAGTTGCAACGACGCAAGACTGAGCGAAAGGTGTGATCGAGACTTTTCCAAGGAGGAAGCCCACAAAGCGGCGTAGATTATTGACAAGTTGTGGTGGTGTGTTGACGGTAACGAACAACATAAGCACCAAAATCAATTGGAGCTATCGGGTGAAAAAAGATGATGATGCGGTGCATCAACCTCGACCGCCAACTTTGGTGAGGAATCTCCGATATCTGAGGAAGCTTTGGCTCGCCGAGGAATTTGTCGGTTATATATCTCCTCTATGATTATGAACGGGAGTATTGATTAAGATTTAGGATTTATGTATTTTCGTATGTTTTTTTATTTATCATATGTGTTTTTATTTATCGTATGTTTTTTTTTTTTTTAATTTTACGTATTGTATTTTATTTAAATGAATGAAATGAATTTTATTGTGTTTGAAAAGTATGGAAAAGAAATAAAATTAGGGTGTGCCAAACGAATGAAGAGGTTTGAGTTAGTTATGATTGAGGGTATTTTTATATGAGTGTGTTGGAGTGATGTGGAAATGATGTAAGCGATGAGGGCGCTAAATGAAGAGAAAACTTGAGTCGTGACACTCCAATGCTCTAATGATTTGTTAATTCAAAATGTATGTAAGAAAACCTTAGTTGTTAACATTATACAAATAAAAAATATGACTTTAAATCCGTAGTTACTAAATCTAGAAATGAAAATCATGTATAATTAATTTGAAATTATTTTAATAACACCGTTCCTACTGTACTTGCAAATTTGAACCATGGACCTTGAACTTCTGTTAACCACTTTACCATCATGTATTCATGTAAAAAGACGAAACATCATATAAGCCTATCTGCAAACTTTTAATAAAACTAAAAACATTATACAAATTAAATGTAGGAGACAAACAACACACATTAATATTGTAACTAATCGATAATGGATCAAACATTTCTAGATATATACATTTTTTGTTAGTTAAAAGGTAACATTTGACAATAATTACCTGCAACTATTTCTAGGATAGTAAATAATTGTTACGGAGTATTACCTAAAAAAACCACCGAAAAGCGCAACAACTTGGTTAAAATAAACATTTCGAATTGAATTATAAGTTTAACAAACAATTACACACAAGTACAAGTGTACAACCATGCATGCACATTATGGATAACTGCATACCAGATTACCAGAAAAATATATATTTACATATACTACAAACACCCAACCTATGTAAAAAGAAACAACATTATAATGCAACTTCACATGGCAAGACTCTAATCAAAGTTAACTCAACTCAACTTCGGCCTCCTGAACAGCTTGTGACTCTTCGTCATACGGTTCACTACTCAACTCCTCATCAATTTGCGCTTTTTCTTCATATAGCTCACTATTCAACTCCACATCAACTTGCGCTTCTAAGTCATAAAGTTCATTACTGTCACTCAACTGGTCGTGTTGATCAACTAATGTTTCTTCACTTTGACCGTGATTGTAAATGCAAAGAATGTCAAAAGTAGGAGCAGCTTTAAGGGTATGATATAACCACATAAAACATAATTTCAGAAGTTTACAAAGAAAATCTTCCCAAGGAGACAAACACAAGGCTAGTATGGGAGTAGCAATTAAAAAATGCGTTGTTGACATGAAGATCAAACATAAGAAACATGCCATAACTGAAACTGAGAAGTCTATTGCTTGAAAACTAAGCATTGAGCCGGGTGATAGCTCTAAGCGGAGAGGGACTTTGATGGAAACAATGAGAAGGAAGACGGTGAAAATGGCGGAAGTGTAAGGAGAAAAGAGAAAGCGGAGATATGCAAGAGGTAGAAGAAGAAAGCGCAAATCTATGCACAAATCCATTTTGGTTATTTTGAGGTTTGTCTGAGTGGGAATACGTATTTATATTGATTGAAGACCTATGTTTGAAGTTGGCATATAAATATATAATTTACGTGTAAATATATAGAGAGGTAACGTTGAAGTTGACATGCTGAACAGTCAAAGATAATCGCATAATATTTGTATTCTCTTAGAAGAAGAACAAGGTTGGGATATTTGGAGTTCAAGGTTCAAGTAGCAAGTTTTAATATATTAGTTCTAGCTATTTCATAAGTTGAATCAACCGGACCCTACTACCAATATCTTAATCATAAGATGTAGGAGTATATATCTTTTGGATATATGATGATAATCATATTGTTTTAGGTAGACAACAAAAATTATAGTTTCATCTTCCAAGCGAGCTATTATCATTTTGTTAATATCATTAATTGGTGTGGTTATCTAAAGTAGCTTAAATGATTGATCGAGTTACGAAAGGGTTTAAGGTTGCCATGTGATCTCACTAACAATCTAGATAGGAAAAATCAAACTAGCACTAGATGATATAAATTTAAGCCTGGAAAGTAATCATGTCTAGTGTCCAAGGTCGAAGGTCCAAAGATAATGTTCTTTTTTTTCAAATGCAAGTCGCAATATAATGTTAATTCTCATGCTTGTAATGACATGTCATTTTGAGTTTTAGATGCGGGTTCACGAGTCATGGTTCAAGGTTTAAGCAAAAGAACAAATCTATGCCTTTGTGGATAAAAAAGAAATCAACGTGTGAAAGAAAAGTCAGCCAACATATCTTAAGCAAAAAAAAAACAAATAATCCAAGGCCCATGTCATGAGAGTATCAACCTTTTTCTAGTGAAACAGAAAGGAAGACATTTCATTTACTTGAAAGTTGCCAGCAACTTAATACTCTATAGCTGAAGTTTATTTATTTATTTTTTTTTTTTCCAATTGAAAATAGCAATTGCAAAAAAGGTTGTGTTTGCACCACCGATGTACGACTTCAAATAAAATGGTTGTGTTTGCACCACTAGTTTGGAATGGATCAAACAAGTGAGAGGAACCCGTCGCGTTGCGGTGGAGGTGTTTGCAAATTTTTTTTAAACATTATTTAGAAGTAAATAATTATATTATGTCACGAAACTAAATAGTTACATTGTAGCAGATTTTGTTTACAAAAGTTCCATGTTCAAGTCTAGTGACATGAATATTTGTATATTCCTTACAAAGAAGTTGCTATATACCTATTATATGTAGTCAGCTACTTATCTTCACGTCGTCGATTCCTATGCACCAAAATGAAACTAAGGCACATTGTTTTTTATTTGCACACCCAATGTAACAACCTGTTATTTAAAAATGTTTACGGATCGATGGAAGGCAAGTGAAAAACAACGTAAATTTGAGTGAAAGATAAGCGTGATTGTGTTCGATAGTAAAATACACACCCATAAATCTAATCTCCGTAACTTCAACATTCTTTATAAAATCATACGTATGTCAAAAGCATATGAGTATTGGACTCGTTTTGTTCGTTATCGAGAGACCTTTTTGACGGTATTTTTTTATTCAAGTAATCACGACGTATCTGTTAGTTAAACAATAAATAAAGTTTGTTGTATTAATAATTAAATAAATAATAAAAGTTCGTGTTTGTTTAGTATTTTTTTTTTATTCGACAACCACGTCGCCCAATTTTTCTTCGGACACTATTTTTCAATTTTTTGGTTGGTATAGAAATATTAAAATATAGGCTTTGGATTTTGTGCCATGGAGAAATGTATATATATAGAATGACAATAATAATAAAATGAGAAAAGTGTGAAGTAATTTTAGTAATTAAGAGAGAAAATTTAAAAGAATTGTATTATTTTTGTAAGCGCATATGAAATGAGTTATTGTGGTCACTTCTCATCCTTTTCATTTTTGATGGTAACTCTCACCAGTGCAGTGATTAAAAGACAAACACCTTATAATTTTTTGCAAAAGAAAAGGTATGTGGAAGAGGATAATATAAAAGGAGATACATCTCATAATAACTTGTTACACATTTTAAATGAAAAAAGATAATATAAAAGGAGATACATCCGTTTTTACATGCGGCTATTGTTTTTACATGCGGCTATTGTTTTCACCATTCTCATTTTAATTTTATATTGTATTTGATCATATCTTTACCCACTCACATATAACCATCTTTAGTCAATTTTAATAACATGGCATTATATAAATTTACCTTTTGTTCAAAAAAAGAAAAGAAGAAAAGAAATATTTCGTTACCCCGTGCGTTTCATTCTTTTGTCATGACTTAAAAGCAATCCAAATTAAGATGCTAAAGCTACAGTAACACAACACTTAAAACCAAAATTTAAAAGTTTACAATCAACATATATGATCCCAAAGAAGGCTTTATAAATACAGAAGATAACTAATGCATGCAAATTTCTAAAACGTACACATGACGAAACTCTAATCAAATTCATGTTGATCTACCACATCTATAACAACAGTGTAATCACCTTGTGCTATCAGCTCAACTCAACTGCGTTCCAGATCGACGTAATCAGCATCTTCGTCACACGGCTCGTAACGACTCAACTCCTCAACGTTAACTGATTGATTAACTTGTGCTTCCATTTCATGTCGACTTAAAACGCAAAGAAACTCAAGATTACAAGTAGCTTTCAAGGTTTGATATAACCACCAAGAACATAACTTTAGCCAAGCAACAAGTAAATTATCCCAACGAGACACACATAACATTTACACGGGATTCACAATCCAAAAGTGTGGAGTTGACATGAACATTAAACACAAGAAGCAAAGCGTCACTGAAACTGAGAAGTCTATTGCTTGAAAATGGACGAAATATCCGGTTGAAAGTTGTAAGCGGAGAGGGACTTTGATGGAAACAAAGAGAAGAAGGACGGTGAAAGCAGCATAAGCGTAAACAGACAATGGGATGAGTAGAGTTGCAAGAGGTAGCAGAAGATATCGCATGTCTATGTTCAAATCCATGTTTGTTGATTTGTGGCTGGCTATGTAATGTATTTAAACGATTTATATATAGTTGTTGTGGTATGCTTTAGAATAGTTGGGCTATATAGAATTAAAAGGTCAAGGTTCAGGTTCAAGCAAAAGTTTTAAGCTAAGGATTATGAATATCAAGAGTAAGTAGCTAGTAGAGCCTGGAGCTTAGGTAGTTGCATAGTAGTTCCTAAATATATTATTCTTACATAAAATATATAAGAGGTTTATAAAAAGTAGAAAAAAAAATGAAAACTTTAATTGGACCAATGTCAGTGCATAATTCTATATACGTGACAAATTGTGTATATTAGCTAATAAAACTCAAAATTAACTTCAATTTAATCAAATTTATCTAAATTATACCTCGCAAAATAAATATGTATAAAAACACATGCGTTAACTTAGTACAAAATAAAAAATAAAAATAAGAGGTAATTAATAGAATTTTAGATTTTTAAGTTTTAAATAATTATATAGACTTAAGTATACTTATCATTTTCCATATTTTTAATAACTTTATACAATTAATAAAATACCACACACACACACACACACACACACACACATATATATATATCTCTATATTATATATAACAGGAGGCGTTTGGCGTTAATGCCACCTCAACGCCAATTCATCACTCAATGCCATTTCATTCCACATAAGCATTTGTCCAACTAAGCAATTTTTCATCCACCTAAGCAATAATAATTATTTTTCGAATTTAATGTATTAATTTTCGAAATTGTTAAGAAATTATTTCTGAAAATCGATTTTAATAATTTTTCGAATTTAATGTATTAATTTTCGAAATTGTTAAGAAATTATTTCTGAAAATCGATTTTAATAAAAAATGACCATGGTGAGATTTGAACTTGGGTCGTTTGAAGGATTAGTATAAATAACTTGTGTGTTTACCACTTAGGCAACAAGTTATTTTGATAATTATGTTGCATACTATAATATATAAATGGCTATAATTTTATTAGAATCATAGAGTAAATAAAATTCTTAATGAGATAAGTATCAAATCTTTACAATAATAATCTCATACAAAACATTTTATACATTATTAAAAATCCGGACTATTATTTTTCACAAAAAAAAAAACCCTAATTATCAAAATTCTCCAAAACTCCATCACAATTTTAAGGTTTTAATGATTTTAATGTGTTTTTGCGGGTTATAATAAAATAGTGTTTGTTTTGCAGTTCTTGAAGCTTTGATAAGGTATGTTTTGTTTTTGAAGCTTTGATAACATATGGCTAAGGTACGTATACCTTACAAATGCTTCATATTTGCAAAATATTTTCCTTTGTTTAAAGTTGTACACATGATACGATAGGTAACAAACGTACCTTTAGTAACACAAAGTTGTAAAACATTCTTACCTTATGTTTACGCAATAACTACATGTGAAATATTATTAACCATAGCCCTTTTGTGAGTATTTTCACCAAAATAGATGGCACATGATCACTCCAAAATGGATGTGACGCGATTGCGATTACTACCAAGATCATGATCCATGCACCCATCTATTGTCGCACGGTTGCAACAAAAAGCGAAACATCGTGATCTTCTTTGCATAAACATTTGCAGCCTACACAATGTGGCAAAACAGTACATGTAAGTTACACAGGTATTAGTATTTTGAAATAGTTTTATCGGTGATATATGGATAATGGTTTAAGTGATACTATCTTTTGCAACAGAATGTTATTCTGATTACTCATCAAAGAGCAGAAATTGGTTTTGGCAATGCGCTGGTGACAGTAGCAGAACTTCTCTGTTGAAGGTACATAAATTCATTAGTTATTATGTCATTGGTTTCTTTGCATTGTGGGTATAATTTTCATCAATATTTAAACTTTCATTTTTTTTTTTCCTTTTTATTTGTTGTGCAAGACCACCTCTGGACTACCTAATTTCCTTTCTCTTAACCCAACAGATAGTCCCCACAAAGTCTTGACACGTTGTTCTATCAACGAAAGTTGAAATGTGGCTTGCAAAGAGTTTGGTTGCACAACAATTAATGTCTATCTGGTGGGTCATTTATATTGTTACAATACTATGGGTGACAATTTTGACCCGTTTACTAACAAGTTACAAATGGGTGATAATGGTTATGCTCTATTTCCAATGGGTCATATGGGTATAGTAAGAAAAATAATAGTACATGTCTCAAGTTTACCAATCTGTATTTTTAATGCAGATTTTATTCGATATATATGATTTGGAGTTACATGTGACATGAATTGTTCATAAAAAAGTTATGAAGTCTGCAGACGAATGCATTTGGTCAACCAAACTACATAATCTAACATATGCTCAGCTCTGCTGTGGGGTTATGTTTCCTGTAATATATTTTTGTGGTTTATTTTTATCTTAGGACACTGATCACATTCAAAACATATGTTTTGCCAAGAGAATTGATGATTGAACCATGGTGCGAATGGTGTGTTTAAGTGTATGTTTTAAGGAAAAAGATGAAAAACTTGATGGTGACGCAACTCTTTAACAAAATTTTCGGTGATATATGTGAGTCAAGGACTTCAAATTTATGTCATAGTTGGAAGTCAAGGAGGATTCGACTGGGTTGATCATTTTCTTGGAAAACAAAGTTATAAAAACACCACCACCTGCTCCCTACTCATGAGTTTTGATTGCATGCAGTTTGGTAGATACAATGGTGATCAGCTAGCCATTGGCAAACGGGTCATGAGCTTGGAATGGGAACAAACATGTACCCATCCTTTACACTTCTTGCTTAAAACAAACATTCAGTAGCCATTGAGGAGGTAAGCGTTCGTGAAAGAACAAAAGATTTGAAAGGTTATTGTGGCATTGAATAAGGTACTGAGTCGAGACTTGATAATATATGATCTTTCTGTTTTGGTGTTTCGTTTTTAATTTTGTATGTATTTTATTGTCGATTTGTAGGTGGATAGACTATACGTGTGAAAACGTTTCACGATGTACCAATTACGAATGCATTGAAGTTAAGCAATGGGAGCTAAGTGAAGGAAGGTTGAAAAAGAAAAAATTGGATACAAAGAACAGGAATTCAGTGGACATAATATATTTGTACCTCCTCTTGAAATCCAACCCCGCCCATTGGTTGCAAATGCTTTGGCTCTAAGAGAAAACATAACCGTTATCGGTGAACCCGCTCCACATAATGTACGCATTTCCACCAAAATCTCTTATATAGTTGTATATCTCAAACATCATATATGCTCTCATCCCTTATATCTCAAACATCATATATGCTCTCATCTTTTAAATCAGAGGATTTGTGTGGTCATTTATTTAACATTCGAGAGACTTGGTCTCATATTTTCCCCGTACAAATAGAAATTCAAATGTCTATTTATATAATTTTAAAATGCAGAAGCATATCCATAGGGTATTCCTCATCTTTGGTGTTAAAAGTAAAAGAATAGTAGAAGAAATAAAGGAGAGACTTGACTTTAATGAATGGACTACGTAAGTTTCCCAATGACACAGACTGTGATGTTAAAGTCTGCTGATTAAGTTACTAGGCTAATGTACTTTATGGGTGTTAATCTATAGTTATGTTGAGCGCTTGCTCGATTGTATAAGTAATGGTAAGCTTCCGAGGATAGAAGAAATGCTATGGCTGAGCTTCATCTGTTGTTGCAGAAAGTCATGCTGCGCAGATGGCTTTTGGAGAAATGGGTGAGTGCAAGTTGGTCTTATAATGGCATTTCACGCTCTTATCTGTCGTTGACAGAATGCATTCCTTTTCATTGCGGGGTTTCTGTCTTTGTTGGGTGTCTTAAGGGACCGTGGCGATGTTGAAATGGTTAGAAGCTTTCGTGTAAAGTTTTTGTTTTCTGGTTGTTATCTTGCAATTCATACACTTCAAAACATATGAATATAGGATATATTACATACTGTTCTATAATTGGTATACATATTGTTTCTGGATTAAAGCCTCTTAGAAATGAGTGAGTTAGTTGACAGCTATGCGTATATTGTTACCCATGTAGTTGTGTGTACCGTTGTATTTGAAGTGTGATACCACGAAACAAGTCCTATTTGACTTGATGCATTTTACAATTGCATAGGCCGTGTGGTGTGCATATAGGTGACACCTTGGAATGCCACATCGATACAACATTCATGACTCGTGACAAAATATTTTACCGAACTTGGTTTATAATTGGTGTACTTATTTTTTATGAATTTAAGCCTTATATGTAACGAGAACAAAACAGTTTAAAACCTCAACTTTAAGCTTCTCTAGAAGCTTGAAAACAAACTTAAGGAAAAATTCAAGTTGGAACTTCAATACAGCCAGGGTGAGAGCTTATAGACCAAAATGGAGCTTGAAAAGAGCTTGTGAATGCTTCGAGAAGCTTTTGAAAAAACAGTTCAGCCTAAAGTACCCGACACAGGACACCTTCTTTTGAAACCAGGCTACTTTAAGCCGTGTAAAAGCTTATTTAGAAAATTCTGAAAATTATTCGAAAAATATTAGGTTGAAAACCACCAATCAAATACTCTATTTTCAAAATTACAGCTAAATTGGATGAATAATGAAGAAATTAAAAATCCAAAAGTAAAGCTACTTGAAACTGTTTTTGGTTTTTTTGACTTTTTAAGATAACTCTTGAAATTGACTAAAGTCAACTTTAATTGCTTCTAACTTACTCTAAATGATGAAATAAGCTAAAATAAGTCCTAAACAAGCTATCTCTAATAAATCTAAACCTAAGAGATAGCTTATGCAAGTTCAAAAAGTAACTGTTGTGCAGAAAAATGGGATTAAAGCTAATTTTGACTTTTAAGTAAATGACAATGCAATTTTATAGTCTAACTAACCTAATTATAACCTATTGTTAGACTACCTAGATTACCCCGTGGAAGATTATTCAGATATTTGGTTGGAGCCCGTGGAACTGTTGCATAGACACTGTTTTACATTCCCGGATGGTAGTACCGCCTATCGGATGTTAGCTGCGAAAGAGCCTCGGGAGTAATCTCTTTGGAATTTTCAAAGATTTTGAGTTCTTGCCGGTGACATCAGATTTTATCGATAGATCCCCAGTGTACGGGCCTAAAGAGGAATATATTTGAATTTTCGGATCATAGATGATCAAAGTTGACCATATAGTTTATGTTCCTATTATGTTGGCTCATGAAATCATGTGTGGATAGACAAGATTAAATAGTTGAATCGGGAACTTGATGCATGCAAGATCAAGAGTAGAGTGATATTCAATTCCAATTTATCAATCGGCACCTACTGTGGGTCTTTTCTTTTCAATAGAATCAAACCCAAAAAAAATTCCTAATGCCAAAAATATCTTATCCAAACTCTTGAACTATGGTTCCACTATAAAATAAGTTATCTTAACTCCAATATTTTCTCCTATCATGTTCATAATTTAACTTATATTGTGAAGTTCGGAAGGAGAGGCAAGATTAATGATATCAAAACTATTGATGCTCTTAATAATGGAGTCGTGCCTACTATAGGTTCCTTACTTGGACCAAGTATCTCAC
>CM040239.1:193936093-193951093 GCA_022545495.1 Chrysanthemum lavandulifolium | reverse complement strand
TGGCCATTATTGTTAGGAATTATTGTAACAGTGGGTTCCTGGCGATAAAGGTTCTACGATTGTATTAAATTTACCGCGATAGTGCTACCGAACCCTAGCCGCGAGTTTCTTTTATACTACGAAACCCTAATTGCGACTTACAAAACACGTAAAGATATGCATTATCTCTTCATAAATTAACTCATGCATATCTAACTAAATACTAATAATACAAAAACTACATATCCATGAAACAATAATAACTATCGGTGATGCGCACTATCCATGATGCACTGCACTATCGTGAAATACTAATACTATCGTGAGGAACCTTTGTTACAATAATTCCTAACAATCCTCCCCTAAACTTAAATTTGACTACGTTAACTTCAAGTTTCCAGATAGATCTTGAAAGAGCAAGAGGATTGAAGAACACAGCAACTGAAGCAAAAGAATGAACCAACAACAACTCCTAGAACCACTAGAATCAGCATGAACGCACAAAGATCCATCATCAGCTCCTATGCAGAAGCATCAGAATCCAACAGCAACAATAACCTGAGTAGATTTGATGAGCCTTTACCAAGTAGCTACTCACTCTTGGGCTAGTTGGTTCTTTGGTGGAATCATGACATCATACTGGTGAACCAATAACCGATCCAACACTTAGAGCGCGTGAATCAGCGGTGTGTTGGAAAACCCTAATGGTTTTGGTAAACCATCACGACCATCAGCAATTTGACTTGTCTTTACCTCAAGCCGTGAACTCGGGACTAGTCATGGTATTCACTTGCCTTTACCACAAGCCATGATCTTGTCGCTGCTTGACTCTTCATCTATGAGGACATGGTGAGTTGAGCACCATACAATTTATTGGCAACTTGTCAACCATCCAGGTTTGATATCTCTTTACGAGCCGTTTGCTCATGGAGTAGCCAATGTTTGGTATGTCGGACCGGTACATTGATAACCCTCGATTTTAGTAAATCGGTAACTATCAACGTTTGAGGAATGCCCACGAGAGCCGTACCCCATGATGAGTCAACCCTTTCTTGTCAAAGACATAGTGAGTTGATTAACATATTTGTGCACAACTATACAACAAGATCCTCAAAGAAAGTTAGTATGCACATAAATATATATTAAATGTATTTTATTTTATTTTTTTTTTGTAAACCAAACAAAGAAAAATTTACAACAAAATACCGGTCTCAAGATGTGGCGCGGCATTGGCGACGAATTCTATCCTTGATAAGTCGACCAGCGCCTGCATCGACATATCATTGCCAACAAGTTCGATAGTAAGCACCGGTGATGCTTGACATTTGAGTCATAACCTTCACGAGACAATGGATCACGCAAATCCGAGAACATATACATAAAGCCCACTTACGATGTAAACACATGCATTAGGCGATGGATAAAACATCGGTCCATACAATCAATCACCTTGAATTTCCCAAACGGAGAAACCTTTTCCATCACGATAATTGGAGTCAAACAAGACATGCAAATCACATAGCAAGAAGACCGACACGGATACATGATGAGTGTCAAAATAGGTAGAGACCAATCCATACAGATGTATTAGATCTTGTCTATCCACAAGATGAAGTATCTGACTAAGAAAGATAAAATGCTTGAATGACCCATCTTTCTGATAAATTGTATTCACATTGCCACCCATGTAATCTGTAAGTTCCCATCTTTCTAAACGAGACCACACAATTGGTTCTTCATCAGAATTACTAGGATCGAGCATGATGATGAATGAGCTATCGAGAACATTTAGATCAAGATCCTAGAACTCCTCTTCTTTGCTATACTCTTCGTCTTCCACGGTTGAGAGGAAGGAGAATGAATAATAGATCTAGGAGCATCGGAGTAAGGATCCTTTGGGGTAACATGTGGTGATTTAGCACCTTCCTTAAGATCGTGGACTCGGTGAGATGTATCGATGGAAGCGGTATATCCTTCTTAGTAGAACAAGGTTGGTCGGCGGCGTGAGTGGGATCAACATCGGAAGCAGCAGGTGGTGAGGTCTCGGTGGGAATAACCTTAGGTGTCTTAGAAGAATCAACACCGGGTTATCAATAGGAATGCTCACGAGGTTGAAGGATCGACTGAAATATCGACATGAAGAGTTTGAGATGCACAAGGGTTCTCAGCAGGGTGTAGAATCTTTGCTTAGTGGTCTCTTCACCATGAATACTAACATACGTAGTGGTGAGTAGTATCTCATCGAGAGGATCATGATTTCAATCTCTTGACTTTAGGTCCTTCAAGGAAGGTCGATGTCTCTTCATCCTTGCATATGGATTAAGACCATCCTTTTCAAGCTGTTTGAGAATTTTGTTATACTCTACCACCTGTTGTTCATCTGTCAAAGATTTCACATATGCCAAAGACCATCCATTGTTGTATCTGTGAGAACTCGTATTCTTCAAACTCCTCGTATGTTTCGTTGTTCGGCTTGAGTGGGTGGTCTATCTCTCTTAACCTTAGCTTTCTTTTACGCATCACTTTCTTCCTCTTGTTAGCCAATGCCATCAAATCATCGGCCAAAATTATCGAGTCAGCACCACCCAAGATGGCTGTGCGAGGATGTGTTAGATGTAGCTCCGGCCAAGTGATCTCCATGTGTCATCGGTGAAGTGCAAGCGACCTCATCAGTTCTCTCATTCTCGGGTGTGATGTTGGGGACGTATGAGTTTGAACTTCAACATCATATGAAGCTTGAACTTTACGTACTACTTCCTATCCTCCTTTTCAATTTCATGAAGCCTAAACATCCTTTCTGTTCAGCCTTGAAAGCGGCGGGATCTACTTCCTCTTCAACCATTGGACCTTTCCCTTTATCTCTTGAAGAAACACCACTTGAACATCTTGAGTAACCTTGGGATCGATGGGAATGGATCTTTGGTACCTCGAAGCAATGGAGGAAGTAGCGGCGGTATAGGCTTGTCGCAAGATCGACTACACTATCAGAAGGAACACGATTCTCGGTGACATCGGAAGCAACCATATCCTCAGCACCCTTATCAGTAAAAATGGGTTCTGATGGAAGTTTCACTTGATCAACACCAACAGAAGTATCAGGAGAATCCAGAGAACTAGTCTTGAGAACATTAAGATTTAGATAATTCCTCTTTCTAGTCCTTCTTACATTAAACACTTGAACTTACGGATCTTTCACGAGCTTGAGTCTCTCCCAATGAAACGAAGCCAAAACATGTAGTGCCTCCGGATCAATGTTGGTCCTCTCGGTATCTTGTTCTTCCTACATATCGGAAACTACAACCACTGCTCCTCCTTTTGTTGAGCCTAACCTCCAAATCATCACCCTTTTAAGCAACAACGATGCACCACCAAAGTGTGCTTGGGCTCCTTAAGCTCATTCCTTGTTTACATAGTGAGCCTCTAAATCATCAACCTTCTTAGAATATCATCAAGTAAGCTAGACATTTTATTAGCATATCGGGATCCTCGGCTCCTGACGAGTTTCGTGAGGTTTGGGAGCTTCATTGGACCTGAGAGGAGACATATAAAAATTATCACCAAAATTGGTGCCATCCTCAAAAGTATCTCTAGGTGGACTAGAAGTTTGAGAAAAAGGTTGATCAACATTGTCCTCAGTCTCAACAAGAGTTTGACCTTGTGGTTCAGAGGTAATGACAGGCTCCTCAAGAGCAACAACCCTTGGTGATGGTGGGGCAATAGGTGGAGGAGATGGGGTTCTTGGTTTTCGATGTGGCAAGATGCGAGACATCGAGGAGCATTGGAGGCCCCAATATCGGTGGCCGATGAAGAGGCACGGCTGACATTGGGGTATGGTGTGCCAGAACACCGGATGCCTCGTCAATCATAGGCTCTAAACTACCAGCAGGAATACCTGCACCAGCAGCTACATTGCCACTTGGCAACATAAAAGGTAACAAGGGCCTGTGTTCTCCAACAAAATTGGTTTTCATGGTTGCAAAGAGTTCGGCAGTTAATTTACTTATTTCTTTTGGGGTTTTATCAGAGGGTTCAAAGTTTAATATCATCTGAAGAAATCTAGGATACATTAAGAATTTATGTTTGGTATCCTTGATATTTCTAAGCATTTTCTCAAAGATATATTTTGAAAAATTATAAGTTCTCCTTGAGCAAACAAATGATAGCGGTTGCAATAGAGCTGAAGGCAGTCGACCCCGGACTTAGGACTAAGACCTTTGAAGGAGTGTGTACTAAAAACCTCCATTTAGGAAAAATTTATTTTATACCAAATGAATTTCCCATTAGTGGGATACCCTATCTTTGGCCAAACCAGTGATAATATCTTCTCTATTGTTTTCAGACACACCCCCTTCATCATCTAATTGTAACTGAGTCCTTATGAGTGACTCAGTGACTACATACGCTTGTCCATCTATAATGGCCACAATCTCCTTGGGTTGACCCTCAGGAGATCTCTCAAAAGCTGTGGCCCAGAATTGCTTGACTAAAGAGTCATAAACAACAGTTGGACAGAAGGTTAGAGCATACCTGAGCTTTGATCAAAGAAGAAAGTCTATCATTGGATCATATACATCACACCCTTTCGCTCTTTCCAATAATGCAACCTTGTTATGATCAATTTGAAAGCCAATGATGCCACTGAATTATTTTGAGAGGGTGGAAGATGGATTTGGTTTCAAAATGGGAGGGAATTGTGCAATTAGGTCGAGGGATATCAATAATTGGTTATTTAAGGAGTTTACTTAAAATAACTGTTTAAATCAGCAAAAGATTCACATAGAATCTTTGACCAATTTTGACAATAATCAAATCCCGTTTTTAATCCCATATATTATGAAATCGTGACAATGAAAAGTCACTCGGCAAAACCATTTAGTCAACCGGCGAGGAGCAGTGAGCGTTTGACCCTTGTTTCCATATCAAAGCAACCGGTGAAACCATTGCCCTCGGCAGAAACAATCACGTTACCGGCGGGGAATAGAAAAGATAAATCATACGTACATAACGATTGCGTGCGGTCTCCATACTTAACCTTTATTTATCCAAATACCAACCAATTAATTACAACCATAAATTCTACCAACCAAAGATTCCATATTTACTATGCTATTTAACCAACCCCTGCCTCGCAACATACATCAAACCAAATAACCCTAACACCAAAGTCGATTTCCTACCAAACCATCATGAATAACTCTCCCAATCATCCCATTGAAGTATCTTGAGACTCATCGAGAGTGAGCCATCCAATGATGAATGGTTAAACTACTTTCCTCGTGGTTACTCCAGCGTGACTTACATGTCTAGAGACCCTCCTCATAAATCACCATTTGTTTGCACTTCTTGAGAGGATGATGATGATGATGAGCATGGTGGTTCTTCAGGACGGCGATGAATGTTGCTCCTCTTGCCATTGTACCACCTCTTACATGCGGTTTCAAATCCTTGACTCAGGACCACGACCCTCCACCTCGAACCACGAAGAAGAGCTCAAGTGGTTGGTCTAGCTGCGAAGCCAGTATGGGAGTTCATCAACAGGTGGGGAAAGGAGCATCAGAGGATGCCAGAGTGGGGAAAGAGGAGGCCTGAGTAGGTGCCTGGAAGATGGAAGTTGGAGTCTGAAGTAGTCTTTTGTGAAGCTTGTTAGAATGGAGTCATGATGTAATCAGCAGCAATGTTTTAAAAAGTCTTGTAATGTTACACTGCATCTAAGAATGCAGTGTGTTTATATGAATAAAAGACTTTTGTAGTTTAATATTTTGCTATCTTTTGCCACTGATTGTGTGTTTGATACTAGATCTGCAATATGGTTAGTAGAACACACAACATACAAAACAAATATATATACAAATATATACATATACACAAAAATATACAAAATATACAACATAAAACCTCCCCTTAGGCATAATCATCCCCTCAAACACAACAATCAGGGGTTGATCATGCCTATATGGACAATCAAAAATTGAAACCTTGGACCATCAAAAGCTTTAGTCAACAAATCAGCTACATTTTCATCTGTATGAATTTTAACCATTTGAATAAGGTGTTTTTCATTAGCATCTCTAATAAAGTGGTGTTGAATTTCTATGTGCTTAGTTCTTTGATGAAAAACAGGATTTTTAACAATGCAAATTGTACTTTGGTTGTCTATAAAGATCTTAGTATTCATAAATTGAACCCATAGTCAATAGCGATTTTGAATCCAAAGTACGACCACAACAACTAGCGTGACAACATATTCGAGACTCGGTGAAGATGTAGCCACTATGGTACTTCTTGCATTGCCGGAGATTAATCTCCTTCCCATAAATGACAACCCCCAGTAGTAGATTTTGATCAAAGTTTGCACCGGCATAGTCACTATCACTATAAGCTTCCAACTCAAATGGAGATTCTCTAGGATACCAAAGACCCAACTTAGGTTGACCCTGAGATACTTGAAAATCTTCTTGATTGCGGTCAAATGGGAAGTCAAAGGTGACGATGCCTAGAACAAGCGCCGTTGCAAACATAATATCGGGCCTAAGCGGTCAAATACATGAGTGAGCGAATCATAGATGCGTGGAGGTGAACATTAACAATGGGGATCTGGTTCATTATTTGAGTTAGTCTTTGGAGCTTCATAGGGAGTAGTGGCAGTCCTAGCTAGTTCCATAACAAACTTCTTGAGGATGTCACGCACATATTTCTCTTGATAAATGAAAATACCATCTGATTTCTGCTGCACTTGAAGGCCCAAAAAGAATGTAAGCTCACCCATTGCACTCATCTCAAACTCACTTTCATCAACTCCTCAAATTTCTTGCACCAAGCTTCTTTGGTAGAACCAAAGATAATGTCATCCATACACTTGAACAAGAATGATATCCACAGAGTTCTTCTTGATAAAGAGTCTTATCAATAGCACCTCTCACTGTAACCATGTTTGATGAGGAGCGAAGAGAACCTAGCATACCAAGCCCTAGGTGCTGATGAAGTCCATAGAGTGCTTTAACCACTTTGTAGACCATATATCTGGATTGTGAGGGTCTACAAATCCCTTGGGTGAGTGACATACACTTCTTCCTCAATTTCACCATATAAGAAAGCACTTTTTACATCCATCTGATATACCATGAAGCCCATGTAAGAAGCAAACACCAAGAAGAGTCTGATAGCTTCTACTCTAGCAACAGGAGCAAAAACCTCATCATAATCAATCCCTTCTTCTTGTCTGTGACCTTGGGTAACCAACCTAGCCTTATTCCTCACCACAATCCCCCTTGCATCCCTCTTATACTTCAGAATCCACTTTGTGCCAATGGCATACTTGCGAGGAAGCGGTGAACAAGCTCCCAAACATTTGATTTAAAATTGTTGCATTTCTTCTTGCATAGAAGCTACCCAATCATCATCACAAAGCACATGTGCAACCTTGGTAGGTTCAACTTGAGAGAGGAAACAAGCAAACAAACAATGATGGTAGTCTCGTGATTGTTCCTATGTTGATCTTGAATATGGCGAAATCTGATTCACCAAAACTTGTCTTTTTCACATTGCTTCTAGTTTGCACAGATGAAGTAGGATCACCAATTATGAGAGATTGTGGATGTACTATGTTAATCCTCTTTGTGACATTAGGACTAACATCGACTGATGTAGCCAGATTAGTGATAGTAGGACCAAATTCATCATCATAATAAGAAGAATAAAAAATGCATGTTCTTGACAAATGATGAATGCCATCCAATTCAGAGCTTGTATATTGTGAATTGGCTAAGTCAGATGGACTTGAAAATCTGGTGGGAGAGTCAACTAAACCCAGAGTATCAACAGATTGAGTAGTGGAGGGAACCACAAGAACAACATCACTAGCAGAAGGAACAGGAGCACTACCAACAGAATCTCCATCAGTGACAAGTGACCCATTACAGGTGAAATTGACATCGTGATTTTTCGACCCGGTGGGATCGGAAACATTACGAAGGAACAAATACATTATCGGCGACATCAAACTTCTGCGAGCTTGATAGTTTCACGCCTTAAGAGTTCCTCTGTTTCTTTGGAGAATTCATAACCATACTTTTCAGCATCATCCTTTGCAGCATGCTCTTAGCGTTTAAGCTTTACAAGCTCTTCTGCATACCCTAAATCACTTGAAGCTACACCAGAAGAATCTGTGTCCTTGGTACCTGAAAAGTGGTTAGTAGGAAAAGAAGGAACAACAATAGGTTGTTCATCACAGTCTGAATCTGACTCATCATCTAAGGAACCTGCAATGTTAGTTTGAGTAGCTTGTGGTTCTGCAGAAAGATTAGATTTATAACGAGTATAACCTAAGTGATCAGTTAAGTAGTCAAGATCAAAGTACCATTCTTGACCTGCTCCCTGAACATTAGGCTTGTCTTCCATAAATTTCAAATTTAGTGTTTCTTCTATCCTCTTTGTAGAGATGTTATAGATCCTGTAAGCTTTACTATGAGCAGAATAGCCAACTACAAAACCCTCATCATCCTTTCTTTCAAATTTACCCAAATGATCACTGGTGTTTAAGATGGTCGCATGACAACCAAAAGGCTTAAAGTAGCTTATGGTGGGAATCTTGCCAGACAAAAGTTCATAAGGTGTCTTATTGTGAGGATGAGTTATCAATACCTTGTTCAAAACATAACGAGGCGATCTTGGCCTTGATCCGAACATGGTAGGTAACTTTGAATCGACAAGCATAGATCTTCTTTGCTTCAATTAGGGTTATGTTCTTCCTTCGACAACTCCATTTTGTTGTGAGTCACGGAATTGCTATAATCCTTTTATCCTCTTAGAAGCACAAAGTTCAATTAATTTGGCATTCTTGAACTACGTCCCATTGTCACACCTAATGGCTTTAACCTTTTTATTCAAGCGGTTCTCAACGGGGCAATGAAATTTTGAAGAACAGGAAATGTTTCATCCTTAGTCCCCAAAGAATGCCCAGCAATACCTCATAGTCATCGGTAACCACGAACAATAGTACTTGTGATCAATGCTTCGATAGATGTGGGACCAAAGAGGTCCATGTCGGAAGCTGCAAAGCTCTGAAATAATCTTGTGACGATAATGGATTTATATGAAGCCTTGTCTTGCTTTCCCTTGTTGCAGGCCACACAATTATGCTCATTAGTAAAGACTTTGGAAGGAAGCCCATGAACTAAACCATGTTTTTCCAGCTTGTTGATAGTTTTGAAATTGACATGAGCCATCCTTCTATGCCATTTATTAGATTCATCCAAGGATGGCTTTGCCACCAAACAAGCTAAATCTCCTTCAGGCTGTACATCATTGAGGTTGAATGTATAAATATTATGTTTCCTAGGCACCTTTAGAACAACTTGACTGGCATTAGGTATCTGGAAGTCTTTGGAAAGTACAAGACATTCAGTATCAGTAAACATAACACAATATTTCTTATCACAGATTTGAGACACAGAAAATAAGTTGAAGTTTCTTAGTTGTTCCACATAATACACATTCTCAAAGTCCAGCTTGGAAGTTCTAATGGTTCCCTTCCCTGTAATTTTCCCATCTCCTCCTCCAAATGTAACAGTACCCCCTTGAAGAGATATAAAGTCATGCAATTTGTCTCTGTTCCCTGTCATACTCCTTGAACATCCACTATCACCAATGCCTAAATCTTTATTAGTATGAGGATCATCCTACAAGTTAAAAGATATACAACAACATTAGTATACATGGAGACCCAGTCATTATTGACTTGGACACACTATGGATCATATTAGAAAAACCTGCAGATTGATGAGATCCACTATTGTTCGGGAACCCTTCATGAATGATGGTCTATTTTGTGTCCAAGAGCAACTTCTTGGGGGCTTAACAATGATATCCACCTTGCCCCCTTTTGTTTAATGGGTCATTATTAACATGTCTATATCCATTTTGAAAATAAGTACTAGTAGGTCGATGAATGGCTAGCAACATTTCTTCTCCAACATGATGAAGATGGTTTATCGTGACTCGGGTTACCAGTGGGGCGGTCTATCGGCAGGAACATTTCTACAGTGATGGCGGTCTACAATTGAATTGGTTTAGGATCCTCGCATGTGTTCGGAGGAACAAATGGAGGAATTTTGGTCACATCATTCCATATTGGTATATGTCTGTTGATTAGTACAAACACCCATTTGTTTCTCATAAAAATCACAATCTTTGATAAGATGAAGTGTACTACCACCAACAAAACATGATTTATTCTTAAAATGCTTGTTTATAACATTAGGAGTATTATCACAAACAAACTTATTCAAGCCACAACCAAAATCGAATTATTTTAATGAGAATCAAAATAACAAGAAATGTTTTAAAATAAGCTATCTTTGAAGAAGCTTCATTACAAACAACTCTTGGGGCTTGGTGGCTGGTAAAGGCTTGGGAGTTGTAGACTCTTCATTTGAATCACTGTTGGCATAGTCTTTAGGCGAGTCTCTGAAGTCCTATGTTGAAAGAACAAGAGACAAAATCATTAGTTTCCTTTGCCGGTCTCGGATAAGTCATTAGACTTTTGGCCATAGGTCATATGTGATTCATCAAGTGCGAGTGCGGGTTAGGTGGTCTAACAATACCATTGATTAAGGAAGGAACAATGTGCATTTCACCTGTTTAACAAATTTAGAGGGTCGATATTTTCTTCCTCTTAATCATTGACAAGATTAAAACACTATAGTCATTAGGGTCATATACCTCATACGAATCAATGTAATCCACAAGCCCAACCCATCTTGGTTTCTGGACATAGAACTTTTCCTTAATTTGTCTAGATTTTTAGCTTTTTCTTGCCACTCTTTATGTCTAGCCACCTCTTTATCTAATTTAGCCTTTAGATCCTCCTTTTCTAGATTAGCCTTAATATTTTCATTTTCGGTATATTTTAACAAGTTAGTGGTGTTCTCAAATCTCTTTCTAATACTCTAATTCTCTCTTGAGGGCGATTGATTTTGTTGGTACCGAGGCCTTTTGTTTTCTAAAGATTTACAGTTTTCTTATATGCACGGACACGAATAAAATTTTCTTTATATTGGCCATTAACATCATCAAATTCACTTTTAAGAGCATCATATCTAGCATTACAACCAAATATACAATTTTGTACACGAGATGTGATGCCCGTCGATCTGAAACTCATCGTGATGTCGTGAACCAATCCAATTAGAGGATTTTCATCACGAACTTCATCCACATGAGCATCCCGGTCAACCCTTGAGTCGAGGCGGCAAAGCTTTAGGTTTCGTCCTCGGCTTCCTTGGTGGTATGCATTATACATTCTCCGGTCACTTCCTTTTATCCGGGCATTCTCGGCAAAGTGACCTACTTGGTTGCATTCAAGCTTTTGATCTTTTCTGTCAAACTTGGGCGCCTCTCTTCCCTTGTGGTGAACTTCCTCCGGAACCCTTCTCAAACCTATTGACTTTTCTGACAAGCATGGCCATCTGCCATTTGAGGTCCATCTCCTCTAAGTCCCATTTATCCACTTGTTCGAAAATCTTCATAGGCCAGCTGTGTTGGTCATCGATCTCAACAACAAATGAGTAAAGCACATCCTCTATCTAGTATTGGACTTTGATTTTCTTGTAGAAGAAGTGTGTGTTCTGGTTGCTGCTGATGAAGAAGTGGGACTCACAGCGTAAGACACTATTGTGTTAGCGTTGGTAGCACTAACAAAAGCTGAGTTTGATGGAGTTGGAGAATAGGTAGAATGACCCTTGATATCAATTTCAAGAGATCTAAGCTTATTGTATAAGTCATCGGAGCTTAATAAATCAAGGCCTCCTTTTGCCTTGAGAGCGAGAGAAACCTGCCTCCAGGAGGAAGGTAAAGAACGCAGGAAATTGAGGTTGCACTACTCATTGTCAGGTTTGGCCTTCATCTGATTGAGCTGGCTCAGGATTTTCTAAAACCTGTCATACCACTTGTGTATGCCTTCCTCTTCAGAAATTGTGAACTCCTGAAAGCTCTGCTTGAGCATAGACTTCCTCATCTTCTTAGACTCTTCGTTACCACCAAACCTTGCTTTGATGGCCTTCCATATCTCTTTTGCATCATCAAGATGATGAAAGTCGCTCATATGCTCATCTGGTAGTGCTTGGAGCAAGGTAGTCCTAGCCTTTGTTTCCTACGAAGAGCGATAGCTTCTTCGTTGTTCTTCTTGGAAAAATGATCACATTACCTTCTATATCTCTACCAATCTTCTTCTTACTTTTTCCTTTTAGAACAATGTTCCAGAGATGGTAGTCATTGTTGGTGATGTAATTTTCTATCTTCATAGCCCATATGTCATATTCGTCCTTCTTCAGATAGGAAAATTTTGCATTGTTGTTGGACATGGTAGTAACTACCTGCTGAATTGTAGACTAAGCATTGGATGACTCAGGCTTCTCCTCATTGTCTGAGTCTGAATGTTTTGATGATGTCATTGTTAGAGTGAATCTAGGGTTTTGTGAAAGAGAGTAAGGATGTCTTCTTTAAAAGATTCTCATCAGGCTCTGATACCACTTGTTGGATCAGTCCCAGATAGATCTTAAGAGCCTTAATGAACGTATAGTAAACCTGTGTAATCACAAGTAAACTATGGAGAACCTTTATTAGACTTATGTCCACGCAGAATATGAATACAAGTATTAAGAAGACAATAAACACAAAATACTTGATCCTCTATGGATCTATATTCAATTACTAAAGATGTTATTTAGAAAGTTTCCATAAACCCTAGCCGCAGGTTTCTTTTATACTACCAGAAACCCTAATTGCGACTTACAAAACACGTAAAGATATGCATTATCTCTTCATAAATTAACTCATGCATATCCTAACTAAATACTAATAATCTGAAACTACATATCCATGAGACACAATAATAACTATCGTGATGCGCACTATCCACGATAGCGCACTATCGTAAAATACTAATACTATCGTGAGGAACCTTTATCACGGGAACCAGCTGTTACAATAATTCCTAACAACTATTGTTACTGCGGGCGTATGGATGCATCCTAGATTTGTTACGTTATCGATATGTTATGATTTATACAGTGAATGATGTCATATGTGTCTGGCGTCTTCACCGGATGCGGGGCCGATCACTCCATGGTTACTATGGTTACTATTGGTTACTACTAGGTCGCTATTGCCGCTATTGATATTATTGTATTGTCTGTTGGCTCGTGGTAGATTATTGACCTTCCCTTTTTACCCTACTCCACACCTTGATATACCATATATATTGTCTGACTTTCCTTACTTTGTTCTATGTTCAGTTTTATTTTTATTGTATCGTTATATCTGTTCACTCCGCATTTTTTTCCTGCAGCAGGTACATAGGCTAGGAGTTGGGGATTCTTTGGGTTGAGAGATGAGCTGATATAGAAACCATGCCTAGTCATCTTAGACTTCAATTGATTATGTTTTTTATATTATTAGACTTGGTTATCATATTTCTATTTTGGAGTTTTCTTTCTTGAATTTATGTACTGTAAGTCGTGTTGTCTTGATTTTCCTTGTTTATTTATTTAAGACTTCCGCGGGTTGATTTATGTCCATTGTGTATGTTTTGATATGACACCATCTTGTGATACTTCTATCCTTATCGAGTTGAGTGTTACAATAACCAAACCAAAACCATTTTGGATCAAACCGACCCACAACACCGAATGAATATAAATATATAAGTATGATCAAATACATTATGTATTAATATGATTATTAGGGTTTTGGGTGTGTTAGGTTGTTGGGTTTAAAATGTTTCGTACTTGTAATCGGATTGATTTTGATCTTGGTGTCGTGGTTTTGGTCGTCTATGTATGGAGCGAAATGGTATGTGAATGCATGTGGGTTGGAATCGGGTGAATTTAAAACCTAGAATTAACGTGTGCATGATAAGGGTGTGAGTCGAGAGTGGTAATTAGGGTATATGCATGTAAGGTTTGTGTTGTGTGCGTATGTTATACTGTATGGTATGTAATCAGTCGAGTGTTATCAAGGAATATGCATGGTCTTGTGGGGTGAGTTTGAAGCTGATTGCATAGTTATTGTGTGGGTCGTTTGGTGTTTTTAAAGTGTGTCATGAGAAATCGTCATTGGATAGTCGTAATGCATGATTACTTGGTCGTAGTTGTAAGTTCTAGGAGTCGCGATCGAAGGTGAAAATGTATATCGAGATAGAATATAACTAAAATTGAGTGACATTGAATCTTTAGTTTATTTACACTTCAAACCCTAAGCTTTGGAAAATTGTCACATGCAAATCCTAGACTTTTATGAATTGACATATTACAACCTTAATCTATTATAATTATAATATTGAGTTTTGGAGTTTAGTTACTTGTCAATAAACCTTAAAATATGGTAAGTTACACTTTAAACCTTAAAATATAATAAGTTGTTATATTTAAACCCTAATTTGACAAATTAAGGATATGAACCCTAAAACTACTAATTCGGGAAACTTACTTAATTCGAAAAGTTACAAAAATAGAAAGTTTCTAAAAATGGAATGAAACCCTAATTTTGAAATATGAATAACTATGAGCCTAGATCTATGAAATAACCTTCTAAATATTAAACGACCATTATTCGTGTAGAACCGCGGAGGAAGGAGTAGCTTTGTTTTCCTTTTTGTGTTTCTTGTGATTTGCTTTACGATTTGAGGTACATATATGTTATCCCTTTTCAGTAGGGATTTCTCATGAATTTTTGATCCTTGACTTTGTTTCACTTATGATATTCCTTTGCTATGATTCCCTTTGCTATGATGCTTTTGATATGATTCCTGATATTATCCTTTGATATGATTCTTTTCGTTATTGTTAATACAAATAAACTGCAAAAACGTTTATTAATATTTAGCGATCTCTTTGTGTTTTGTTGATAACAAATATAATGTTATCATGAGTAAAATTATAAGGATACATGTTATTTTTGTAAAGCATCTACATATATAGTCATTTAATACAAATTGTTGTAATAATTCATTTGTTATAATAGTTT